>PVIU01002085.1:112188-184423 GCA_004026605.1 Ondatra zibethicus | reverse complement strand
AATTACACAGAAACTGTATTCATTTAAACACTGCTTGGCCCATTAGTTCTCACCTATTATTGGCTAACTCTTACATATTCGTTTAACCCATTTCTAATAATTTGTATGTCACATGGCTTACTGGGAAAGATTCCTAACCAACGTCCGCCTCAGGCAGGAGAAACATGGCGTCTGCCACACTGCCTTCTTCCCAGCATTCTGTTCTATCTACTCTGCCTACCTGATTTCTGCCCTATCAAAAGGCCAAGGCAGTTTTCTTTATTCACCAATGAAAGCAACACAAATACAGAAGAACCTCCTACACCAAGCTAGTAGTTAGGTCTTGATCCTGTTTAGTCTACTTTCCATCCTAGAGCTTCTAAACATCTTGAATACGCCTAGCCTTATAAACCTTTTAAAGAAAATGTTGGTTACATTACACATACCTACTTGGTATCGGCAAGAGGAAGAAAGGTAGACATTTCTTTATATACAGCAACACATTATTTATAGGGGCACCATAAAAATCTTAGAATTCTGCCTTTCTAGATTATCTTGCTTATACCTTTTATTACCGCTCATGCTTTTGGAGAAAGCACAAATATTGACAATTAACTCTGCCATGTGAAGCTGTTGTTTCTCTTTAGCAGTGGTTCTCAACCTTCCTGAAGCTGCGATCCCTGTAGTCCCTCGTGTTGTGGGGCCCCCAACCATGAAATTATTTCAATACTACTTCATAACTATAATTTTTCTACTGTTATGAATTGTAATGTCAGTATCTGATATGCAGATGGTCTTAGATGACCCCTGTGAAAGGGTCATTCAACCCCTAAAGAGGTCATGAAAAGAGGTTTGCAATCCACAGGTTGAGAACCACAGTTTTAAAGCATTTCAAAGACATGCACTATACTTGAATATATTCTTCCCGTTTTCCCGTGACATGCTCCTCATGACGATTCAAGGCTCATGTGATGTCGAGGGGGTTGGCTACTCTTGATCTGAACTTTCAGATAGGAATGTCCAAAATTTCATATGCTTGGGCACATATATGCACCTGTCCTACACATGCATAGAATATTGTCCCTTAATTACTATGTAATACTAACTTTTATAGGCATGAAGGGGGGGGGGAGAATTTGACTAAAGCAACTAACTTCCTTATGATAGCCAATTTTATCTGTGCAAGATCATATAAGACCTACAGATGTTGCCTGATATGGTGGAGATTACCAAACCCATACCAAAAATATTCTAAATAAACATGTATAGCTCTGATTTGTAAATTAAGCACAGTAACCAACTAACAGCAACACCTAACAACAAAACAGACGAATATAAGAATATAATATCACAGCAGTTATGTGGATAAAGCCGTGTCTTTCTGTAAGCATCTTCCAGGTAGAATCCATCCTTCCTGTAGACCCACCCTCAGATAAGGTGGGCTACATCACAATTCAGGCTAAAGGTGAAAGCAACCTTAGAAACCATCTTTCTAAATTCTACAAGCCAAGGATGCAAGGGCAGCAATCTATTCCTTCCATTTGCCATAAGATGTGGAAGGTTCTGGTCCCTCATGGCTTTCTGAAACCTGAGCTTGAGTTAATTTTCATGGGGAATTTGCTACCCTAGCGAACCGCAGGAGAAAACAGCAGTTCTGGAAAGGCCTACTCCCGATTGCAGTCTATAATCTCCAGATCAACTGTTCCCACAACAGGTGGAGCAGATGGCAATATTCTCCTGAGCTCACCCAGGCTGAGCTTTGCACCCCTCCTGCCTTTTTTTTTTTTTTTTTTTTGTCAAGAGACAAAAAAGTAAGAGTTTTTGGTGAATGTGTTTTTCTTCTTAGAGGCCAGAGGGCTTTAATCCTGGCTTCCTTTCCCAATGTCTGCTGGAGAGACTGGTGAATTTTTAGATATTTGTGCTGTCTTCAGGTTAGAGAAGAAAGAATAGAACCTCTGTGGGGCTAATCTGGGATCCAGATCCTGTGGGTCGGTCCTTCCTTCCTTCCTTCCCTCCCTCCTTTCTTTCCTCTCTTCTTCCCTCCATCCTTCCCTCTCTCCCTCCTTCCTTTCTTCCTTCTTTCCTTCCTCCCCACCTCTCTTTCATTAACCCACTGAAACCCGATCCCCCTACTTTGGAAGTAAAGAAACCTATGAAATGGGAGATAGGACTCTATTTGCTAAATCTACAGGTTGTGCTGAGTGATACTAAAGTTATGTAATGAGAGGACACCAACTCAGCCCAGTATGAAAATGTAGTCACTTTCTTTCATATTGTCAAAACCATGAAGAAAGTGTGTTTGGATGCTTACTGAAAGGACAGACGAACTGTGGGCAGTTGGGGTCCCTGACTATGAATCTAAGCAGTGACTCGAGTTACTTTAATACCCGAACGGCTTTGATGATGCCAATGAAGGCCATCATCTGTTTCCCACTTTTATTGCTTGTAAGTCAGAGCTGGGATGCTCCTGATAGGCAGAATGATAGTGGCATTCATGACATTTTAGCACAGTTAAAACCCCTCCCTCAAAGGTCAAAGAGCATCTCTCAAAGTGCTTGCAGGAGTAAGAAAATCACCCACCTCAAGTCATTAGATTAGAACTCAGTCTGTAAGTACCAGTCCTTCTCCTATGTGGAGCATTAAACATAAGAGTCATCGTTGGTCTATGTTAAACACCACTTGGGATACACGGTCATTCCTGTATCCCAGCCCTCTCCGCCCTTTCCCAGATTTCTGCACTCACAGCATAGTTTTTTATAGCACAAATAATAAAAACACAGAGACAGATAATGGGGTTCATCCTGAAGTTCAGAAAAGCAAAGCAGCCAGCCACTAGAGAGCTCTTACCTCTATGAAATCTTCAGAC
Organism: Ondatra zibethicus; assembly: GCA_004026605.1. NCBI lineage: Eukaryota > Metazoa > Chordata > Mammalia > Rodentia > Cricetidae > Ondatra > Ondatra zibethicus. Next base: position 181,578 of record PVIU01002085.1, on the reverse strand, counting down.
TGGAAGTGAGCGAGGTCCTCTCTCATCCCACTTTATATTCCTCTCTAGTGCTGGGATTAAAGATGTGCACCACCACTGCCTGGCCTGCATGGCTGACTAGTGTGGCTGTTTTGCGTTATGATCTTCGTATTTAAATACAAAAGAAATATTACTACAATTCCTCCCCATTGGGTGTATCTGTCCTTGGACATTTCTAACATTTTACATGACTCTGAAACACATGTATTCTGTCCTTCTGTAGATGTTATCTCTTAAAGCAACCCCTTCCATCTTACCCTCTCATCTTCATCTTCTTTTCAACTGAAGTCAATTAGAAAATTATTCTGCTCTTTTCCTACTCTCTCCTCTCCCGGACCTTACAAACTGGTCTGCTGAAATTCCTTCTATCACCTTGGTCCTTGCTGGTAAACTGGCAGAAGGGTCTGAGAGTAGACATGGGGCCATCAGATGTAGATCTGCCTTTGATCCACCTCTGGCAGCTGTGTGGTCTTAGTGGTGTGTTCCCATTTTCTCAGTGTTGGCTTTCTCACTGGCAACACGAATCATTGTGAGGACAAATGATAAGAACACATTTTGAAGTCTGGCCTTCCCTGTTGTATAATACTTGCTATTAATTGTTATTAATATGATGCAATTTGATGTTTTGATAACCCATATACACTGGAGAGTAATGAGTCAGGCTAATTAGCATTCCCTCACCTCAAATATTTATCATCTCATTGCGGTAAAAATTTTGACTATCTCCTCTTCTAACCACTTTGAAATATACAGTAAATTATTAACTGTAATTACCTTGCTTTGGAATAGATCTGACCGTGCCCATTGAGCAAATGCCTGTGGTAATCATTGCTATCACTTGCTGTTGCCAATGGCTGTTGTTTCAGTCTATTTGTGTTTCTATAACAAAAATATCCAGCTGAACACTTTATGAGCAACAACTGTATACTTTCAAATATCATTTTCGCCTGGTTCCCTCTCATCCTTTGACTGTTCCTTCTGCATCTGATTTCTCCTGGTCTATAGCTAAAATGCTCTGTTTGGTCATTCTGCATGCCTTTGTTACTTAAGATTAGATTCAGCAGTGAGTGATGCTAAACTCTCCCCAAACAATGATTTAAACAAGAAAAGGAATGATTCCAGATGTAGACAGATCAATGCTAATATCACAACTGTGCTTCACAAGGCATGATAGCTGCTTAAGGTCCTCCTAGAGCGGTCCTTCCTCCTTTGAGCTTCCATCTCTAACGTCGTTTCTGGCTCAAGCACTGCCAGAATGCCTGCATTCCCACAGGAAGGGAGAAAGGGTGCAGTCGGAAGGGCACACATAAGCTTCCAGCAGTTTTTGATTGGTTAAGACATAGTCATGTGGCTGCCCCTGTCTTTCTGGGGGAGTGAGACATTCAGTTTGCCTGAGTTAAAAAGGTGAGGGTGCTACTGTGGAAACAGACCAACCCACAGGCTGCCATGCAATGCCCCAACTCTCCCAGTTATTATCCACCGTGGTACTTTGAAAATAAATGCCCTCCAAAGGGAGTGACACCTTTGGGAGGTGTGGCCTTGTTGGAGGAAGTGTGTCACTGTGGGGATGGGCTTTGAGGTCTCTTATGCTCAAGCTACACCCAGTGAAACAGACCACTTCCTGTTGCCTGTGTGTCAAAATGTAAGAACTCTCAGCTCCTCTTCTAGCACCACGTCTGCCTGCCTGCTGCCGTGCCTCCCTTCATGATGATCATGGACCAAACCTCTAAAACTGTAAGCCAGCCCCAGTTAAATGTTTCCCTTTATAAGAATTTCTGTGGTTATGGTGTCTCTTTACAGCAATAGAAACCCTAACCAAGACATCCATGTTACTACATACAATGCTTACTCAACTATCTCCAAAAATGTATATTAGCTTTCTAGAGATGGCATAATCTGAATTGCTTAAACACAGATACTTATTGTCTCACATTTTGGTATGGTATATATACATATTATATATAATATATATATTCACATGCATATGCCTATATATGTGCACATATTATGTATCTGTAGGTGTTATTGCATCATAGGCTTGTATATAGAATTCTCCACAGAATAGTCTGATAGAATGCATATGAATTTGATATAGCTTCCTTAGGAGTGGAATAACAATATTAGTGTAGATTTAGGGGCCATGGCACAGCTCATGCTTTCAGTCCAGAACTGTGGTCTGTTGTGGTATCACACAGTTGTGTGTCTTCTTTAGTACCATCTGATGTCTTCGCTGTCTCAGGCACACCTATACTTACTGGACTTTTCTACCATCATATAATTCATTTTTTAAGAAAGAAGATATATTAAATATCTTTGATATCACATATCATTGATAAAGTATCAGTGGAAGCTCACACACTTGTAATAGTTTGATGTCTGAATCACTAATTGGAGAAACCTTTCTGAGACTGCAAGTTCTCCTTGGGTGGGGCTCTGAAATAAAATCAACAGACTCAGTGAAGGTTCCCAGTTCTCTTCCCTTACTGAATTCTATTAGGCATGAGGGCTTGTTTGCAAGAGGTGCCACCTAGAACCTTGCCTAGTTCTAGAGTAAATGGGACATGGACTTGATGGGACCAGGCTGGTCTGTGTCCTTCTCTCTGTGCTATGCTGTCATCCTCACATACCACAGAACTTTCACCGCACAGAAACATTTCTTCTTAGGCCTCTCCATGCACCTAAATACACACTTTCTCTAGTCTCAGGTTAACAAGAAAACAAACAAAAAGTGTTGCCCAAGGATGTGTTTGCATTGCCTTAACAGACGTCAGCATACAAGAAATCGAGTCTAGTATGTAGAATACTCTTGGCAATCTGGTTTTTCCCAGGTGAGCATCCCTGAGCTGATTTGTGGCGATAACTGAGATTTCTTTTTCATTTTTTAATGTGTATAGGTATTTTGCTTGCATGTATGCATGTTCACCATCTGTGTGCAGTGCTCAAGGAGGCCAGAAGAGGGCACTGCATATACTCAGTCTAGAGTTATAGACTGTTATGAGCCACCATGCAGCTACTAGAAATTGAACCCCAGTCCTCTGAAAGAGCAGCCAGAGGTTTTAACCACTGAGCCATTTATTTCTTCAGCTCCTTTCAAGTACTTTTAATCAAATGACAATTTATTTTAATTATTTCTTTTATTTTTTATTTTTTTCTTTTATTTTTTAAAAACTATAATGAAATCATTTTTTATCTTATAAGCCTGCGTCAGAATGGAGGGAGACACATTTCAGGAACAGGTGACACACTGGGGCCATACAGTTGCTACAAGAGCATACATCATGTCAAGTACTTACACATGTTTGTTAAAAGAATCTAGTCACAGTATGCAAAAAACACTTCAAACTCGGCCTGGTTTATCATAAATTGTTTAGTTCCAGGTTTAAAAACACAATATTTTGGTTCATCAGTATGGGCCATCTATGACAGAAATTGTGATTACATCTGAGTGTCCTAGCCTGGTTGCTACTGATGGAAGAAGAGGTCTCAGATACTGTCACATGCACCCTTAGAGAACTGTGAGCCCCCCACCCTCTGCAGCTCCTTGCAGCTGCTCTGAAGGTTACAGAGGCAGTTGCTCACACAGCCGTGATAGCGGAGGGCGACTCAGGCACCGCTCCAGCCCCCATGCTGTGTGTTAATCAGATGCTAGGAAGCCTGAAGAGAGATGCCTGTTTTATCCTGTAAAGCTTCAGTTCTGACCACTCTCAGCCACTGAGGCTGCTGACTCCGACCTGTGTTCCTCAATCATAGATTTTTGCACATGTGAGATAGAAAGCCAATTTCATGTTTAGATTTTAGGTGGGATTGCCTGTTCCTTCTCTCGCTTTGGACTCTGCTGTTTTCACATCACTCTTCCCTTAGCAATATTTCATTTTCAGAATGCCCTTAATGTGAAAAAATAAATTCTGGCATGCCGTAATTTCTTTTAATAGTTTTGTTTACACTGGGGGACCACGATTCAATTTGTCAAATGTTATTGCTAGAGATATAACAAGAAAGAGATGGATTCGTTGGTTGTCACTTCAGACTAGCAGCACATTTAGCTGAATCACAATGGCAAGAATATCAGAAGTAGACTGGGTTTTAGAAAATTGTCTGCAAAACAACCCACCATTGCAGGGCTCTTAAATGTAATGGCTTTATTGACATCATTTGATATAAAGTAAAGAGTGTGTAAACACGATTTTGTTCTGCCACAACCAAGAAAATACAAATGACTCAAGCTGTTTTCTTTCCTTCAGTGCTTATGTGTCAGACCATGTGCCAGTCATCGTGGTGTAGAAGCAAATGAGACTGACCTTGTCCCTGATATGATGGTGTTCACTGCTTAGTGCAAGAGACGTTCAATAAATATTTCTCCAAGTCAACAAATTGCAATTCTTAAGACCGCTATGAAGAACATGTACAGGATGAGACAGATGGACGGGAACCAGTCCTATATTGACCAACTCATGTACACATTTGTTTCTTGAACACATATGATATGTTTTATACTTCATGGTAGGGAATGCTTAAATAATTATTTAAAAATTTTAAGTGTTAAGTGCAGACATTGCGCAGTGCATTTTTTTGTATAACCTAATACATTTTACATTTTTTGTTTTGTCTTGTAGTTTTTTGAGATAGGATTTTATATGCAGCCTTGATTGGGCTCACCATATAGATCAGCCCTCTACTTGAATGAACTTTGGAAAGTACCACGTTCCACGCCTCTGTGAAGCTGGATGAATTCATACTGCATTCTGGCTGCATTTTTCAGTATCAATCGCAAATATCCCCAAATGGTATTGGGCTATGAATAATACCTAAAATAGTATAAATGTGTATATAAATTGATTGGTGATTGGTTTTAGAACCCACAAAACTCCCAGATCAATAGGCTTGCCCTGCCTATTTCAAAAATCTTTGACTAATGTAGTTTTATATAGCAGATCTGTGGGGCTGGAGAGATGGCTCAGCAGTTAAGAGCCCTTGCTGCTGCAAATTTCCAAATGAAGGAAGCAACCAGTAATCCTACCCAACTATAATTCCTGTGAACTGCAACAATGGTCAGCATGGCACATTAACCCTAAGGGTGCAACAGGGGCATGAATACCTTGGGGGTAACCAAAAGCTCTCTCATTGGACTTAAATCTGTTCAACATGAGGGCAATCATGTCTGGTATTGGAAACCTAACCTAATAACCAGGACTAATGAGGTCATGGCTGTTAGAGGACAACCTACGACTGCCAATATACTAAAATAGCATAATCCATAAACATTCTACCAATATCGTAAACCAGCATAATTCATAAACATTCTACCAATATACTAAACCAGCATAATCCATAAGCATTCTACCAATATACTAAACCAGCATAATCCATAAACATTCTAAAGGCTTATAAACTTAAACCTACAGAACAGTACAGGTCTCATGCCTCGTCAAAAGAACTCTCTACAGCAGACATAGACCATTACAGAATACCTCAACTGATTAAAGTGCAGAAAACAAGTAATTGTGGGATACCCAGTTCTAGCTAATGCTTCTACAGCACAACTACCACACCTAAGGCTCAGGGATCATTGTGGAAGAGGGAAGGAAAAATTGTAAGATCAAGAGGAACAGGAAGTTTACCCATACCCATGAAACCTCACCAACATGCGTAATCAAGGCCCCAATAAGGATGATACCAATAGACATGCTAACATGGAAGCAGAAAGCTCAGGAGGCCTCAACTCTAGACAAATAACTGAAGGTAACTGGGGAATGCTTAGATGGAGAAATCATCTTTCCCAGGGAAGAGTACATCAATTGGTAATCTATACTAAATGGTCAGCCCTGAGAAAATTGTTATACAAGTAACATTATATGGACTGAGCAGCACACACTCTCTCTCCCCCTCTCTCTCTCTTTTGCACACACACACTCACCCAACACACTCACATACACATAAGAATAATAAAAGAAAAAGTAGCTATAAATTTGAGAGAGCAAAGGGTGGTGGTGGAGTGAGTACATGGGAAGGGCTAGAGGGAGAAAAAGGAAAAAGGAACTAATTTAATTACACTATAATCTCAAAAAAGTAAAAAGAAAAAAAGCACTGTCTGCTCTTCCAGAGGCCTACATATGATCCCCAGCACCCACATGGCAGCTCCCCACCAACTGTAACTCCGGCTCCAGGGGGTCTGATGCCCTCTTCTGGTCTCAGCAATCATCAGACATAAAAGTGGTGGTGTACAAACATACATGTAGGCAGAATACCCACTCACATTAAAAAAAAAAAAACAGAATTTCGTGGATCACACTTATAGTACCATGGAGAGTTTTAAATGTATTTCATTCAAATTGTAATATATTAAAATGAGTGGGCATGTGACCTTCTGAAATGCAAAAGTTTACATGGTTTTAGAAGGAGGTAAAATATAAAGTCCAAAGAAAGAGCATTCTGTGAAGCGTCACTTTGAGGTAGCATGCCAGATTCCTCCTGGAATCTCACTTGTTCAGAGTAATTAGGCTGAAAATGTTGAGAAACACTGCGAGTCTATGTATCATTCAATGTGTTTGTACTGAGTGAGTAACACGTACTATTTCTGGAGCTCTCCTTATGTCTATGTTTGGGGGCGGGTAAGATAATTGTTTTTCAAAGTGAGATTGGTTTTTAGTTTGAAAAGAAGTATTTTTGGTGAACCTTTTGGTTTGCAAAGTTGAGTAAGTCTTAAGAGACTAGTCTGGAGGTAAAAGGGGAGAGTCTTTCCTCAGAGTGTCTACACCGGTATTCTGTGTGGGTTGGAGGTGGAATGTGCTTGGGTCTTTCCTCATAGTGTAGGCAGTTGATACTCTGTGTAAGTTGTCAGTTCTTGTAGATTGTGATAGAACATTGTGGCTTAAGGGAGGTTGGGCAAAAGCCAGAGTCTCATGTGAATGGACAATGTTTCCAGAAACATAGGACCCATGTGGGGGCTATGGAGGAGACTGCTCCCAGAACACCCTGCAAGGGAATGAGAAAAGAGAGACTCTGGAGTCCCCAAAGGCTCTTCTTTTCTCCTCCAGAGTTCTGTGCTCTTAAGTCATCCACTGTCCTTCGGGGAATGCAGGTCTGTGCTGGGATAAAGCATACCTGCCGGCTCTTAACCGCCAGAAGGGATGGGGGAACTTCAGAGAATAGCAGTCTGGAATGAGGGAACAGCCAACTGCAGAAGACAGTGAACGCTTCCTGGTTGTTCTCAGAATATCAGTGGTTTCTGGATTCCCGAGGCATAGGCATCTCCACTGGTCTCTTCGGACTTCTGGGATTATGTGAGCATAGAAAAGAAAAGAAGGTTGGAACATAGGTTATGGGTCCACAGATGTGTTATAAGTGAGATGCGGCTTATTTCTGGCAGAGTGCAAAGACTAAAGAAAAACATAGCTTAGATATCAATGTTTTTTCCTCTGAGGAGGAAGCAGGGTTTGCAGGAGGGGTGTGGGAGTGTGTGTGTGTGTGCGTGCGTGCATGTTATTGGGGTCTTGAACATGTTACATAAGTACTCTACAAATGAGCTGTCTCTTTAGCCTTCCTCTTCTTTGAGACAATGTGTCCTGTGTAGCCTAACTGGTCTTGAACTCATGGCAACCTTCCTGTCTTGTCATCCCAAGTGCTGGGACTGGATTTTTTAAAGATGCCTCACACACTGAAAATTATTAAGTAAGCAGGCAGGAGGAGTAAAATGAGCAGTGAGCAGGAACGTTTTGGAGGGATCACAAAATCCTTCAAGGTTAAGGACTTCCTTCTATACCTAGAAGGAATGTTTAAAAAGACAAATCTGGCCACCCCACTCATCAAATGGAAGTACGCCCGCCCATGGTTTTCAACTGTTTGCAAAACAGACAGTTCTTAGCTTGCTTGATGGGGCTGCCCAAGCTGGTGATACTCAACGCTAGCTCTGCCCTGTGCACTTCCCCTTCGGATCATTCTTGGTGTTTATGAACTCAGGTTTTAAACTCCAGGTGCCACACCTGGACCTTCAAGTGAAGCTCATCGCTCGCTGTGCACTCTTCCCTCTCCTTTCCAGTGTACCTCATCAGTATCAGATCTATTGCTGGTTCACCAGGATCTCCTCCCCCAGCCCTGAAGATTACCTGATGTCCCTGCAATGCACATGTTCTGTAGCACGCTGTGGTTCCTCTCCCTGTTGAGCTGAGCACCACTCTCTACACTGGAGAAACCACAGTGGCAGCAATGAACACAAACGTTTGCCCTTGGGAGCTCTGTAGAGGAGGGAACACTTTATCTTTTCTTCTCACAATGTAGTCTGGGAATCAGATTGCCAGAAGACAGACTAGAGAAAGTTCAAGAGGAAAAAAATGCATTTAATGTAATTTCATTTGACAGGGGAGCCTGCATAAGAAAATGAAGAGCCCAAAGTGGCAAAGACTGAATGTGTTTTTACTGAATTGAGCAAAGATGGGTAATTTTGGAGAAATAACCAAATACATGGAGAACTAAAAGAAGATAAACATGATTTTAACAAAGTCTATTTGTTCAGAATTCTGTAGGTCTCAACTCCCTGTCCTTTGTGAGAAGAATGTATCTTTTCTTTGGCTACAGAAAGGATAGGTCTCACATGGAAATATGGGGATTTCATCTCTTGTGTGAAAGAAAAGGGAGGAAGTAAACCCTATAGAACCTACTATTTTTACAAGATCTTTAACCCCAAGTAACCAATATTTCAGACTGGCTGGAATGTTCCAAATGCTTTCAGTTCATATTCATCCCACTTGGAAAGGCATGGTTGTTGTAGGTATCATCTATTGACTCAGGTCTGTGGGGGTAGGGAACACGTCTGTCTTGTTTAGCAACATTCAGAATTCACTGGGGATAGCTAAGTCTATAATACAGAAGTCTTAAAATGCCTCCACAGATATTTTAGGCACAGCTGATGGCGTAAAACTATGCATCAAGATCAAAAAGCTGTAACACTCGCTCAGAACTGTGATTGATATTAAAAAGTCACTTGGCTAGTTAGGTAGACAAACTTCAGCCTTTCTGAGCCAAATATTGATTCCAAACACTTAAAAAGAATTTGATGTTGACAGGAGCCACGTAGATCGAGAGGAAAACCACCACAACTCCAGTGGCTTGTCAGAAGCTGTGGTGAGCCTCCATCAGTTCTGGTTGTAGAAGCAATTTAAAAGCATACCTACATCTTTTAGGCAGTCTACACTTGTAGGATTCCCAGAATCGATTTCTTTTGTGAGTGTAACTACTGCCGTGAGATAATAGAATTAAGTGGGGGGATGGGTTGGCTTTCAAAACGAACTCCTTTGCAAACCAGTTTTCAACTACAAATAGATGCTGTTTGTGAAAAAGAAGTGTGAGTGAACAAGATCTCTTCAACTCCAGATGGTAAATTTCTTGAGGACACTCGCCTTTCAGTCATCTGAACTGGGGGATCCTGGCAATAACCAATTATCCAGAAGTATTATTCATTGCTTTTTTTTCTGGATAATAAATACAGTCTCTTGAGTGGAATATAAAAGTCACTTAATTTGTCTAATTTACTTACCAAAGAGATGGCAGAAAGTTTCTTTTTCTTATAGGTTATTTTGATATTTTCAAAACAGCTAGAAAAAAGTCAGCCACAATCAAAATAAAACAATTAGATCATACTATAATACACATTTATGACTTACCTATGTTCATAAGAGAGTCAATAATAAATGGAACAACAAAGAAACATGATAAAATTAAAAAAAAACATAGAAGAGACACTAGAGAAGAAAAGGACATTAAGAAAGCATTTGAGAAAAGGCATAGCAATTTATCACTATACTCAGCTCTGAGTATCCTATTGGCTCACACCAAGAAGGAAATACGAAGGCAAGGGTGAGGTGGGGGATGAGTTGGAAAGGCCTGCAGTGTGATGGGGAAAGTCAGATCTTAGGGGAACCTTTGCCACACTCTTGCTTCTGCCATAGCCCATGAAGCCCTTCTGTAGCAAGAGGCACTTGGGCCTGCTTTTGGTCCCAGCGGCCAACCGGCTCCCGCTGCCCGGTGCCTGGCTAGCTTATACCCGAAATAATTACACGGAAACTGTATTCATTGAAATACTGCCTGGCCCATTAGCTTTAGCCTTTTATTGGCTAACTCTCACATATTTGTTTAACCCATTTCTAATAATCTGTGTGTTGCCACTAGTCATGGCTTACAGGGAAAGATTCAGCATCTCTGACCTGGCAGGCTTCATGGCGGGGAGCTCTCTCTGACCTGTCCCCTTCCCAGTATCCTGTTCTCTTTCCTTGTCTATCTAAGTCCTGCCCTATCAAAAGGCCAAGGCAGTTTCTTTATTAACCAATAAAAGCAACCCAAATACAGAAGGACCCTCCTACACCACCCTTCCTTCTTTTCTCGGCTTTGCGTTTTGGGGTTATTGCAAGATATTCTCTTGGAGGAGAGTTCTGTTTAGAGAAGTGTGGCGTGTAGGTTTGTATGCTCACCCATGAAGCCTTCTGCTGTAGTAACTTTTGATTTACTGTGACCAAAGTATATTACCGAACAACTTAGGAAAGGAAGGACTTACTCAGGCTCATGGTTCAGAGGATTCCGTCCACCACAGCCAAGCTCCATTGTTTCTGGGTCTTTGCTGAGGCAGAGCATCATGGGAATAGCTGGAGCTCGTGACAGAGGCTTCTCATCTCATGGATAGACATGAGGCAGAGAGAGAGATAGGCAGGAAAGGACCAGAATCAAGATACACCCTGTAGCATATTTCCTCCAGTGAAGTCTCACCTTAAAGTTATTAGGGCTTTTTCTAATAGTGCTACTGACTGAGGATTGAGTGTTCAGACCCTGAGCTCAGGGAACATCTCCTATCCAAATTGTAACACCTTCCCTGACCATCCTAACTGGAAATGGATCCTTTTGCCCAGACCCAGCATTCATGACCTGCTTTCCCTGGTGTGTTTTTCTCAACAGGATTCTCAACATCTAACTTACCATAAAATTTACAATACTTTCAGGTGTGTATCATGGGTGATATTTGGGAACAGCATCCTTGAACAAACGGGGTTATGTGAGGACACGGTAACAAGTATTAACAAAGGCGTGGGAGGGAGTTACCGTCACCACTTGCAGGTTGGTGTGGCACCCTGGAGAAGGCCCCTGTGGTGGCAATGGCGAGTGGGGACCTAGTGCCATGCCTGGCCCTGGTAGTTTCTAGAGCGAAGGGTATCTAGAGGATAGGCTACTTAGGGAGAAGGGGTCACCTTTGTCTCTCTATGAGCAGACGCTTCAACTGTGCTCTCATTCTTTGAACTCACACACGCCCAAACTGGAGCCTGGAGGGAAGTGGGCGCTGCCCTCTGCCCCTACAGATAGGTCTGCGGGGAGCAGATGGGGTGGGCAAGGCTGGAAGCTGACGAGTGAGCAGGCGGTGCACACTCAAGCCACTTCACCCATTGTGGCTGTATATCCCCATTTAACCACGTGGAAGTTGCAGCAGAGGGCTGGAACTGGGGCTGTTTCATTCTCCCATGATGGAATATCAGTGATACAATATGAGTTTAAAAGTTACTATAATAATGGCACAATTAATTAGGGATGATTTTTGACATGTCACCATAGGAGATGCTTTCAAAGTTGTTTTTTTTGTCTTCCTGGTTTATATGAATAATAGATGTGTAACACTCAAAATATGTACAATATAATACATGTACAAATGGTGTGTGAGCATATGTGTGTACAGCCCCCAGATAATATATTTAAAATGACCATATAGACTCTTTTGAAATGGTCTTCCACTAGATTTTGGTTAACCATAATCCAAAGAATCTATGCACAGACATTGTCTATGTATTAGCATAATTCAAATACTCAAATTATCTTTATGTTATGTGTAGCTCATGTTATCAGAAGCAGAATCAGCATCTTAAGCACCATATATTTTATTTTTGTTTTGAAATCTGTTTTATTTTCCATAGGTGGGTGTTTTGTCTGCATGTGTGTTGGTGCGGCATGTATATACAGTACCCACAGAGACCAGAAGAGGCCTCAGTCAGGGTACCCTCTGACTCTGGAGTTACAGTTGGTTGTGGGCCACTACATGGGTTCCCGGAATTGAATGTGGGACCCTTGGAAGAGCAGTCAGTGCTCTTAACCACTGAGCCGTCCCTCCATATAATTTAATACCGAGCCTCCAAACCCCATATAATTTAATACAGTAGTCATACTAGTATTGAATGTCAATGACATTTATACTACAAACCTGGTAAAGATTTAGCAGCGGCTACTGTTTTGATTACCTGCCAGTGCAACAAAACAAAACAACCAAACTCAAGCAAAACAAAGCAATAGTGATCCTGTTTGGTCTCTGACGTGCTGTAAAAAAGGTGACTGAGTATGTGTCCTTCGCTGGCAGATGTGAGGCACCAGCAGAGGTGTCACTACCTGCACTGCTTGGGACTGGGCTGGGGTTGAACTCTGTTTCTTTAGATAATGGGGTTACACAATTTGAAAATTACAAAGACTAGGAGCAACACCTTGACTTACCTCAGGAAGTCTCTAGGAAACAACAGCATCTGTCAGTTTCAGAGGAGCTGAACGCGACATAGCAGGCACTGCAGAGGGGACGCAGTCTCCGTGACCTCACCATAATCGCATGGAGAACTCTGAGATGCGTCTTCCACCAATGGCTATCTCTGTCTCTAAGTCGTCTTGGAGATGTCGTTATGAGTCTCCACCAGTTACCGCAACAGACTGCGTTATTCTAGACTGTATCATTGCTGTAGACTTTCCTTTCACAAGCTGTTGAACCTTGGAGGAAGATTTCTCCTTCTGCTTGTTGCTATCCAGAGAGGCCATACAATGCACCCTGTCGATAAAATGAGGAGGATGCTCTAAGAATAGACTCCTGTTTTGCCCTGATTCATGTGTCTTGACTTCGGAGTTTGTGCATGGGGGTACAAATCTGAATCTTATAATGAACACAAGATGCCAATCCAAGATGCGGGCCACAATTTAATATGAATGGAGAATAAGCATTTTTTTGGCAAGACATTGCTATTTAGTGGTCGCTTCTTACTACAATATGACTTCTCTTACCCTGATTAATAGAAAGGAATTACTATATATCTTAGCATCCGCATTGGTCCACTGAAGAGCTGGAGATGGCAGTGATGGAGAGCAAGAGGTCAGAATGCAGAGCTCATGGACCCCATAGGATTATAACACAAGGAAGGCTGATGAAGAGAGGCAGGTGCCGTCAGATGTGAGGGGCATTAGTAAGAGGCAGTCACTGCCTGCCTGGCAAAAGGTTGAACCTGAGTGTGGTGGAAGCTGGATTATGCCGATTGCTTCATAAACTATGTCAGGCTCACACTGGCCGCTTGGGTTTCCTGAGTGGTGCCTTGGAAGGTGGTCAATGAGGGAATCTTTACAGCACTCTGCACCCCGGATATGGAAACTATCGACGTGTCTGGACAGGAGCTGCTGCCATAGCGCTGCTCCTGGAACTCCTGGAACTCCTGGAACTGGCTCTCCGGAACACGCACTGGACTCATCAGGAGGCAGAAGCCGCATTAGTAACTGTCAAGTGCAGGACACACAGGCCAGCATTAATGGGTGAGCTCAGTCCTCTCTAGGGCGGATGCATCCTCTCACCCGCCCATTCTGCAGTCACCCCACCAAGGAGACAAATAAATCGTAGCCAATGACTTAATGAAATAATAAAGTTTGTCTGAGTTTTTGACAGCAGAAAATAATAGAGGACCTCACTCAAACTCAGAGCGAGAGAAATAGGAGGCTTTAAAAATCGCTGTCACATCAGAATAGAGGACGCCTAGAGGTGGACAAAGTTACATCCACAAGTTGTCAGGTTTTTGAAAGTCCCTACAAATCTATGACACTACAGAAGCTCAGGAGGAGAGTGGGGTGAGGAGGAATTGTTTGTATGTTGACATTGTATTATGCTCAATGGTATCTGGCATGAAATTAATTGCTGGATATCAAGAATTTTTCCCCTTCCTTTTTGCATGGTGACATGTGTAAGGAGTGGGCTGAATTTGAATTCAGCCCTAAGACATTGCCAAGGTACTTATTTCCACTGAGTCAATTTCTTCAACCATGCCATGGGCAATTACATGAAACAATGCTCTATAGTACTTGGCTCAGCGCCTGACACAGCTTGGTCTTTGTTCATTTCCTTCTTTAATCTCCTAGGAAGGTGGAAAGATGAGTGGGGATTTGGGCTGCTGGTGCAGCGTGCTCCTGCTTTATGGACTAGGAAGAGCATCTGATAATCACAACAGAGGGAGAGAGAACACGGGGTGTTTACATGTCCCTTCAGGTCACCTGCTTGCTCTGCTCAGCTCAGTGCTCAGCTCTAAATATCTACCTTAAATTTCTTCATGTCCTGTGGCCTCACGTGGGGCATTTTGATGACAACTTTTCTCACTAGGAGCTGATAGTGTTACTAGTTCACATCCTTTGAATGCAATAAGCAGTTGAACCCTGTTCTAGGTCAGTCACTGGGATGGTTTCTTTGGACCCGTCTCTGCTCTGTACCTGCTCTTCTTTCCATTCAACATAATAAATAGAATGGCTGTTTTTGCTCTCAGTTCTGCTCTTTTTAGAAACCCACTGCTCCATTAGTGACTTCTTTCCTTGTTTGTTGTCATCTCATTTCTGCCAGATCTGCCTCTGTTGGGACAGAGAACAAATAACCTGAAAACCTGAAACATGAACTGGAGCACCGGCACACTGAAGTGCAGCTCCTTCCCGAGGGCTTTGCTACCTCCTAGCAGGGCAGGCAGGCAGAGGGAAAAGAGTCTGAGCTAATTACCAGGATAATGACAGTGTATTTAAAGAAGGCTGTGCAAACCTGGGCCCTCTCCCAGTTTCCCATACAGAGCAGCTAGTGCAAGATTGTCCTTTCCAGATTAACGTGGTGACAACTTCTTCCTAAAGGTAATGAGACTGCAGTGCTGGCCTATGAACTGAGAGTTGGAATTCTCTGGAACGGGCAGGGATTAGAAGGCGGGAAAAGCAAACAGAGTCGAGCCCATTTTCCTAGCACAAAAGCCCACCAGAGTTCAGTAGCATTCTGAAACAGGGGCTGCCAGAATCAAATAAAGATGGGAAATCTATTCCCAGAGGACAGGTGGAAAGCTGGGTCCCTCCACCAAACAAGGAAGTGGAGAATTGGGTCATTTAGATGCAAGTTTAGAAAACAGATCCAGCAGTATTCTCACCTTCCTTCCTTCCTTCCTTCCTTCCTTCCTTCCTTCCTTCCTTCCTTCCTTCCTTCCTTCCTTTCCTTCCTTCCTTCCTTCCTTCCCTCCCTCCCTCCCTCCCTCCTTCCCTTCCTTCGTTCATTCTTCCTTTCCTCCTTACTTCCTTTTTTTTTTAAAATCTGACACGTGAAAGAAAGAATTGTCATTATTGCCTGAGGAGTGTTTGTGCTATAGACAGCATGGGTAGACAACAGAAATGTTTTGCTCACCGCTGGGTGAGTCCTGATTTCTTGGACTTCCATCCTCCACAGTTGTTTACACCACAGACAGCCTGACTAAGACACTGGTCAGGCAAAGGAAAAGAGTCAAATGTTCCTCTCTTGTGCTGCTTTCTTGGTCATAGTAAAAATTCTGATGCTATTTTCTATTTTCCTATGTTAAAAAAATTACCTCCCAAGTCCTAAAGGTTAGTGGTGAGATGCTACACTGTGTTTTATGACTTTTCCAGGGGAGACAGGATCTAATATCTACTCTCCCCAGCAGGAGAAGCAGTGACAGACCAAAGTAACAATTCCACCATGGTTTAACTTAAGTGCACCCGTCTTTTTATTGGGATTATTTACAAGAGTATGAACAAGGAGCTACTTAAGGGACTGTGTGTGACTCAAAGATGACTGCATCATCCAAAAGTCCATTGCAGCCTCGGGGACAGTTAATGAAATAAAAAAGACGACTCACAGACAGCAGGACAGGTCAGAGTCCCCTCACTTCAGCAATTGTTACTGCATTCCAAAGCATTGGAGAAGGGTTTTGTGTCTTTGTAAGTTTTAGAAACTCCCTGGAACTTCTCAGGTGTTTATTTCCTGAGCCTTGTTCATCTTTCCTTTTATCCTGAGTCTTCGGGAGCCTGGCTTCAGATAGAATTGTTTCAATCAAGAGGAAACTGCTACTCAGCATCTGGGCACCATATAAAGAATAAGGCTGGCAATTGTTTATAAACCCATTAAATAAATGCCATCAGTTATTCAAGGTAAGTTTGATTCTTCCAGATCCCCTGCCTTTCCATATAATCAACTTTTCAATTACAATGTTTCTATTTAGTAGAACACCCCCTTGCCACTAACCAGCTTCATTTAACTTGGACACAAATAGCAAATGCAAACATGGTCAAGAACAAACTGTAACAGGCAAATGTTATGTAAACTGGAATGGTGTGCAAATATGGGAAATATGCAAAATTTCACAGGGAGGACACAGGAAGGAGCCACAATGTTAATCTAGAAGCAGAAGGGCTTGTTGCCCGCCGCTTAATATGAGTAAGGAAAAAAGAGTCATGTTTTTTCTGATACAATTATTTAATTGAAGAAAAAACACAAATAAGACCAAGGTTAACTGAGAACGTCATGGTATTAACTTAAGCATGTCTGAGATGAACAAATTACATGGTTTCAGCTTTCTGTACAACTTTTTAAAATGTGGTAATCAGGATGTGATGGGATTTTCTGAAAATATATCATTCCATTTGTGCTACCAAAACAATGCCTTATAAGAAATGTTTATAAACAACAGAAAATTATCCATCATATTCTGGAGGCTTGGAAAGCTAAGATCAAGGAGCTTCTGTGTTTTTGGGGACCCTTCTTCTTGGATGACATCTTCATATAGCATATCAGGTGTCCTCACATGGTGGTAGGAGTAAACATATCCTTGCCACCTACCTCTCTTACCAGTTCACACATCTCACTACCTGCTAAATAGCCCCTCCTCCTAATGCTGGTACAGAGTCATCAAGTTTCAACTTGTGAACTGGGGAGGAAGCATGGCCAAACCATCGCAAATCATGACTAACATTTCAAATTGGGGGACTCCTGTGACCAAAACGGTTTCATTTGCTGGCACTTTAGACCATGATTCTTGGGGAGCACCTGCTGTCAATGAACAAGAGACAACACAAATCAAGGTGAACTTCAGGTTAAGATGCTGCAGTGACTGAATAAATAAGCACAACTTTCAACTACGAAGCTAAAAACATTGGGTGGGAAAAACATAAGCATTTGCTCACATCATACACGATTCTTGAGGCTCTCCCATCTAACTAGCTGTTTAATATTCTCTGGTGCAGCTGGATCAGCACAATGAGTTCAACAGTAGAGGAAAAGGACTCTCTCACCACACCACATCAATGCTTTATTACTGGGGTATTTATTAACCCTATGAGTCAGATCACTAGGCCGCGAGAAAGAGAACAGCGGTGAACAGGAAAAAGTCACTTGGTAAAATGCAAACACAGTTTCATCTGTCCCAGTGTCCTCAGTTATCTCCTATAGCACAGAGCTTCATTTTTTTCTTGAAATTGGAAAAAATCCTTAGCAGTCCTTTATATTTAAGATAAAGATTTGGTAAATTCTCATTTCCTGGTAAAGGAAAAGGACAGCTAGTGAGCTACTCAGATTTTGCTTATAAGTCAATCTTATTAATATATGTTTTTAGAAAAAACTTTTTATTTTTAAGATTAAAATCCAGGAACATAGAATTATAAATAGTCTCCATAATCATTTGTTTGTCTCTTTTTAGCTTTTATAATAGCTAACTTTTAGCCCCCATTTTGGTTTGTTTGTGACTTCTCACTTTCTTCCATGAGATTCATGCATTATAGATTTTTCATCAAAGTTATTAATTTATTTTTGACTTACTTAAAAATAGAATAATTTCTTTTTATCTTTATTGCCTTTCTCTCTAGCTTATTCAGGGACTTTGTTTGTCTGACTGATTGCTATCTGTGTTTTTCACTTGAGTTGGATGATTTATTTTTCTAAAAAAATAAATTTTAGGATTATGTATTTGCCTTTCAGTGAAATTGGTGTTTTATTCATCCATTTTACTGAATATCTGTGTGAGCCAGGTACTACTTCTTCAGGTGCTTGAGATGTAGCAGGAAGCACAGGACACAGGAATCTCTGGCTTCCTGGAGTTCTGGTGTAGGATGTCCTTCTGTCTATGTGCTGCTTTCATTGGTTGAATAAAGAAACTGCCTTGGCCTTTTGATAGGGCAGAACTTAGGTAGGCAGAGAAGACAAAACTGAATTCTGGGAGGAAGAAAGCAGGGTCAGAGAGAGCCGCCATGGAGCTGCCAGGTCAGACATGCTGAATCTTTTTCAGTAAGCCATGATCTCGTGGTGATACACAGATTATTAGAAATGGGTTGAATCAAGATGTGAGAGTTAGCCAATAAGAGGCTAGAACTAATGGGCCAGGCCGTATTTAAATGAATACAGTTTCTGTGTGATTATTTCGGGTGTAAGCTAGCAGGAAGGTGACACAGAAGTTCTGGAGAGTGGCATTTATAATTTGATTTAAGACCTTAATTTAGTTTTGGTCTAAAACATTGTGCTTTTCTTATTCTCTGTTACTGACAGTTAATGAAAAGGCTTTTCTAAGTTGATTTTAAAGCTTGCTGTTTAGCGTAGTTGAACTGTGGTCAGAGGACGCGTCTTCTCCGGGTGTGAAAGAAGCTACCCACCAGCTACTACTGCTGGTGAAGTCATGGTGGCTGAAGGAGAATATACAATCACCAGTTCACTAGACCAGCATAACCCCTAACAACAATCTAGAAACATTTGCCCTTATACCCACAGAGGAGTGTAATCTTCAACTCTCATTAAGGAAACTTCTCCTTGCAACAGATGGAAAACACTACATGAAGCTACAGCCAATGAGCATGGAGCCCAACCCCAGTGGATACATCTGTAAAACAGTCCTACCATGCCTAAGGCTCAGGGAACGCTGCAAAAGAGGGGTGGAAAGATTGCAAGGGTCAGAGGATCAGGGAGTTTGCTGCGAGAGGTGTCTCCCAGCAATGTCACAATGTCAGAAGCTGCACCTATGAAGTCTCACCAACATGGCACCAGGGCATGAGCTGAACAAAGAGGACACCAATAGACATGCCAAAGTGGTGGGGAGAAAGCCCCTAGGCCTCAACCCTACTCAAAGAAAACTGAGGAATGCTAGGAACGGAAGAGCTGGCTCTCCCGAAGAGAACACACCAGTGCCAAACAGTCTACCCTGAAGACATCCATACAGTTACCATTATACATACTGAAAGGCTATATTCAGTGATGATAACTTTCGATGTTTCAAAGCTTTATTTAGTACTCAGAGGTCAATTGTCTGTCTTTATTGTGCACTGGTGCCTTTTATCTTGTTTATTTTTCTTTGAACTGAGTTTACTTTTACACGATATATTTTGCCCCTTTGCTTTATTTTAACTTACCCTGATCTGAGAAATCTTGGCTTGTTATTTAATTTTAACCTTTGCCACTTTGGTGAACTGTATTTCTTAATTATGTTATGTGTTTCTCCACTTATCCACTCACTCATTAGACACAAATATTTGCTGAGTGTCTGTGATGTATTAGGCAATTAGAAATAATTTTAAAGGTCAGCATACAAGGTAATGGGTTTCGATGTGTCATTTCCATACATATATGTCATTATACTTTGTCCTTTTTGTTCCTGCCCTCACTTCTCTCTCCTGTGCCACCTGCCCACCTCTATCTAGTTCCTTCCTGTCTCCCACATGGTTACCCCTCCGTTTTCATGGTACGTATTGAGCTGTTTTTTTTTTTTAATTTTTTTTCCCGAACTTGGCACAAACCTAGACATATTTGGGAAGAACCTCTATTGAGAAAGTGTCAACATCAGATAGACTTGTAGGCAAGCCTGTGATGCATTTTCTTGACTGGTGAATGGTGTAGGAGGGCCCAGATGGCCATAGCTGGTGCCACCGTTGGGAGGGTGGTCCTGGGGTCAGAAGCAGAGTGAACAAGCTGATGAACATCACCCCTTTGTGGCTGCTGCTGCAGTTTCTGCCTCCAAGTTCCTGCTTTGACTTCCTTCAGTGATGGCATGTTACCTGGGAGCTGGAATAACCGTTTTCATTCCTAAGATACTTGATCATGCATGGTGCTTATCACAGCAATAGAAACTCTAAGACACATTATTGTGTTACCTTTTCTTTCCCCCTTCCCGTTAGATCTTTTCCTTCACTCTTGTGATCTCTTTTCTAGTTTTAACACACACCACACCCACCCACACCACACTCCCTGCACCACACAATACACACACAGACACATACACAGACATACATGCACACACACACAAATACAGAGAGAGAGAGAAACAGAGACAGAGAAAGAATGAGGGAGGACTCTATTTTCAATTTTTCTTCATGTGGAAACATAGTTTTCCTAGCATCATTTATAAAGGATGTTATTTTTCTACAATTATGTTTTGATAGTTTTATTAAAATTAGCTGAATATAGCTGTGAGAATTTATTTCTGCATCGTCTATCCTATTCCATTTATCTACAAGTCTGCTGTTTTTATTACTATGGATCTGTAGTATAATTTGAGATCAAATATTGTGCTGTCTCTAGCATCTGCCTTCTGCTAAGATTGCTTCGGCTATTCAGTGCTTTTGGGTTTATGTATGAATTGAAGGGTTTGCTCTCTAGTTCTGTAAAGAATGTCATTGACATTTTTGTGGATACTGCATTGACTCTATCAACTGCTCAAAGTATGTAGTTATTCTCACAACATTCTTTTTCCAATTCACAAACATGGGAGGCCTTTCCAGTTCCTCGTGTCTTCAATTTTGTCCCTCCCATTACTGTCTTGGAAGCTTGTTATTGGAATGCAAAAGTTACTAATTTCTATCACATGCAAGTGTCTCTTATATGTCAGCTTTGGAGTCCTTTGAGTAAACACCCAGAAGTGGTTTAGCTGGGTCATATGCTAGATCAATTTTGAGTTATTTGAGAAACCTCCATACCAGCTGCCATAGTGACTGGACTAGATTGCACTGCCACCAGCGGTGTGTAAAGATCATCCCTTATCTACTTATGAACATGTATCATTTATTTTATTATCAACTGCATTCTGACTAGTGGAGGGCTTTGGAATCTCAGTGTGATTTCGAGTTCTTTGTGCATTCTAGGTATTAATCCTCTGTCAGATGTATAGTCAGCAGCTAGCAGAGATTTTCTTCCAAACTTTAGGGTGTCTCTTGACTCAATTCACTGTTTCTTTTGCTGCACAGAGGTTTCCAATTTCATATAATTCCAGCTGTGAGTCGTTAACACTGTTTCGTGAGCGACTGGAGTTCCATCCAGAAAGTCCTTGTCTATGCTTGAATTTTTCAAGTGTTTCCCCTACTTTTCCTTTTTATAGTTTCAGAGTTTCAGGTCTTACATTAAGGTCCATTGGCTTTGACTTTTGGAAAGGGTGAGGCATAGGGATCTAGTTTTACTAGTCAAAATATCCCCCCCACCCCTCAGGATCATTTGTTGATGATATCTTTCTCTGCAATGTGTGTTTTTGGCATCTTTATAAAAATCCGTGTAGTTGTAGTTGCGTGGGTTATGTCTGAGTCTTCTGTTCTGTTGCACTGGCCAATGTCCATTTTGGGCCAGCACCACATGTTTGTTAGTTTGACCTTGTAGTGTACCTGAAAACAAATATGGAATTATTATCACCGTTGCTCATTTTGGTAAGCGTTGCTTGGACTATCCAGGATCCTTTGCAGTTACATATGGATTTGAAGATTATTTTATTTTCAATTTCTGTTAAGAATGGCATTGGGATTTGATGAATATTACAATAATCCTGACGATTGCTTTTGTAGAAGGGCCACTTTCAAACATTAAATCTTCAAATGCACGAGCATGGGAAGTCTTTCCACTTCCTAGCATCCTCTAGAAACCTTTTACTTCCCTTGTTTAATTTTATTTCAAGGTATTTTTGAGGCTATTGTGGATGGGACCGCTTATATAATTTCTTTTTCAATATGTTCTTTGTTGGAAAAATGAAGGTTTCTGATTTTTGTGTGTGTCTCAAACCAGCAGAGATAAGGGTCCCAAGCGTCAAGGTGTCAAGCGGAAGGACCAGGAGTCAAAACTAAAAATGATGAGAAATAAAGAAGACAAAAGCAATGGCTGTGACCCTGAGGTCGCGCATACGCTGATGACTTATACCATGCAAGCTTATTAAGAAGCACAGCATCACATGCACTATTTGCAAGGGGAAAAACAGCCAAGGCCAGCAGAGGGCTAAGACAGACCATGTTGGCAAAGAGAACACAGGATACCCTGGAAATAGCTGCCAAAGGGCTGATAACCACAGCCCAGGGGGATGAGCAGGGTCCCTAGAAGTTGTAACCCTGATTCTTCTGAGGAGGCACTGGCTCCAGCCCCAGACCAGCCTTGCCGAATCCACTCCTGGACAAGGATACAGAGCTAAAGTTCCCTTTGCCCTCTCATCAGGGCCTCTGAGAAAGTCTTGGGTTGGTCTGGCTCCAGACGTGTGTGTAATTTTGTATCTTGCTGCTTCGTTCTAGGAGTTTCCGATGGAGTATTTCAGATTGTTCATATGTAGAATCATATAATCTGCAAGTGAGGCTACTTTGACTTCTTTCTTCCTATTTATATTCATATTTAAATTAAAATAATTTAATATATGTATTGAAAAAGTAGAATAATATAAAACACATACCTTAGTAGATGCAAACTATTTAACTATATTTGATTTCTTTATTGTCAAATGTCTTGACAGACTATACATAGGTTTTTCTTCACCCCAAAAAAGGCTTTTTAACTGGAACTCACTTGTAACAGCCAGAATCTGACACAATCCAAATGCCCATCCCCAAAAGAACGCCTGAAAGACGCATGCACACAATGCATCACTCTACTGATATTCAGTAATAACTAGTTCTAGATTTATGAACAAAGACATCTCTCAAAAACGTGAGTGAAAAGGTAATGTGTTGTGTATGCTGCTGAGAGAAAAATATTAATAGATTGAGTTGGAGTTGGTCACATGCAGACTTCATGTTTACCATCAGGTTTGTTTCTTTATAAACAGCCTTGAATGTGACAAAGATGTTAACATGTATTAACGCTGGATAGTTATTTTTATATTACTCTAAAATATTTTGACTATAATTTCTTATAGAAAGAAACTGAAAAAGAACAGTTTTCTAGGTAATTAAGAATAGACAGTCTCTCAAGAAAGGGACAAAGCCCCATCTTAGCAGCTCTTTTGGCTTAAAAGCACTGCCTAATCTAGGCGTGGTGGCTCTCACCTTTAGTGCTGCACTTGGAAGGCAGAGGCAGGAGGAACTGTGTGAGTTCAAGGCCAGCCAGGCCTACATAGTGGATTCCAGGCCATCCAGGGATGCATAGTGTGACCATGTCACAAACAAATGGCACTCTCCCAACACTGCCTCACATGCTTAATGCAACACTGATGAGCAGGGTCACTCAGTTCCCATGGGGAATCCTTCTTTTTATGGAGCGATCACCCCAGATGTTTTTTGATCATGTAACCCCATAAATAAAATAATCTGAGGTCTTATTTTTCTATATTCAGGTTTATATACTTAAAATTGTATAACATACCATTATAGTAATATACTGTATATATTCTAATAGATAAAAATAAAATTTAATGTGTTATAAACCCCCACCACATGAATGAGGGCAGCCACTCTCCTGGCTGTGGTCACCAAGCATGGCCTCATCCCCTATCCCTTGAGGGCACTGTTCTCTTGCTTTTAGTGAACTCCACAAGTCCCTTAAGTGTGAAGTCTCTTTTACTTTAGACAAACCCAGGCTCAATAGTAATCCATTCCTTTCATGTATAGACAAATATTCATTGAATTAGGGATTCACTGCACACAAACATACAAAAATGATGAGAGGGCCCCTGTCTCCACAGTTTGAATTCCGTTGAGAAGGAACGAAAAACCGTCAAGCAGGCGCATTCCTATCTAGAGTAATTCCTATCTATCACCAGCACTCTGGGGGAACAAACAGGATGCTGTGTTTACAAATTCTGTAGATGATGAAATACGATCAATAAAAACTCAGAGGCCAATATTGGGGTTCAACCTGAAGACCAGAAAAGTAAAGCAACCAGCCACTGGCACTTACCTCAACCTCAGTTCAAAAATGGTGATCCTGCCTCCAGGAAATCTCAGAATGAGACTGAGAGTTGTCTCCTCCCATTTTATAATCCTCTCTAGCTCTGGGATTAAAGGTATGCACCACTACCACCTGGTTTCTATGGCAAACTAGTATGGCTACTGGGATTAAAGGTGTGTCATTGCTGCCTGGTCTGTAAGGCTGGCCATGTGGCTATTTTACATTTCTGATCCTCAGGCAAGCTTTATTTATTAAACTACAAATGAAATGCCACTACAAGATGAGGGCCAGTGAGATGCGCAGTGGACCATGGCACCTGCATTGTGAAAGAAAAGAAAAAAACCTATCTTCTGCCAAGTTGTCCTCTGACCTCTAGGTGCTTATAGTGGCATCTCTATATCCTCCCACCAAAAAATAAATGAAATATTTAAGGGTTGGGTAAAGGCTCTCTGGCTGATGGTAAGTTGAAGGTAACAGGCAACTGTGTAAAAATCTAGGGCAGGAGTTTGAGACATGTTTGCCAGTAAGGGAAGACTAAATGGAAAACTTTGCATGCGTTAGATGTCATCTTAGGTGCAGAATGGTTAGTCTCATGAGGCCACGTGTGTACCAGAGGAGACAAGAGAATGACAAAGATGTATCCTATAAGGTTTTGGAGACATGTTAAGACATGTGAAAGAGGTTGGGCTGTATGCAGGTGAGGTGGGAGAGGAACTCATTTTTATTACTTTATACTCAGATCATTGGAAATGGTATCTCTACCATGTAGAGCATTATCCTTTCTTTGAGTTGGAAAAATACAAAATACTGTCTTCTTACAATTTTGAAATGTTTTCTAAAGTCATAACTAGGCTATAGAACACCATAATGGAATGTTGTCTCTTCGTACACAGTAACTAACCCTGTTTTAGTTCATTCTTCCCCTTCTCCTTCCGAGCCTCTGGTAACCTAATGTCTATACCTAGGAGGTCATCTTTTGTAACTTCCACGTGTGTAGGAACGTATGAAATGCTGTGATTATAACAGCATCAAGACTCTAGCACTTGGGTTCATAATCATTTTTTGTTTTTCAAGTCAGAGTTTCTCTGTGTAGACCCGGTTGTCCTGGAACTCTCGCTGTAGATCAAAGAGATCCTCTTGTTTCTGCCTCCCAAGTGCTGGGATTTAAAGGTGTGCACCACCATCACCGGGCTGGGTTCATAACCTTAAACTAGATTCATCACCCATGTTTTGTCAGTTGGTTTTACAAATCATTCATTGCCTACATGCTGACTTGGAAAATTTTACTCAAGCAGCGCCATTTACTATGTCACAACTGTTTACATACACTTCGGGTAGAGCTGAGCGGACCATGGGGTGAGCTTGGCTGTAGATCAGGGTTTTGCCCTCTGCAGGGAAGGCTTTACAATTTTTAGCATCTTGGAATACATGGTGCCTAATTCTGGATTTCAGGGCTAGAAAGCCCAGTTGTCCATGGGCCTGTGCTGTATCTATGAGAGTGATAAAGCAGGTCAGAATTCATGTCTTAGCAAACAGATGCTAGGAGAAGAAGGAGGAGGTAAGGGTTGGGTTATGTTCGTCCTGGCCTAGCTGGGTTTACCAGCTCCCCATTCCTTGGTGAAGGAGTGAAGCAAGGGGGGCTAAGAGAGGTCACTTTAGCAAAACCTTTTCCATCAAGAAAAAAACCACTGGGAATGGGAAATGCCTTTCATCCTATTGCCCCCTGTCTACTTAGGGCTGTCTCCCACACTTCGCTTCACACGCCAGTCTTCTGGGGTGCTTTATGGTTTGTCTTCCCCCTGACAAAGGACAGCCAACTCTTCTCCTTTTCTCATCATTCCCAGATGGCTTTCATGTCACACACAGTGGGGTCTCAGCTCTACCGACAATTTGTCATTTGTGTATTTGTTTTCATCTGTGCTGGGCTTCAGGGCTTGTGCCTAGAAGGGTAGTTGGTGAAGAGTATCCATATTGCAAATTATGCCTGCGCTATCCATTCGGTATAGAATGTCTGTGTAATTCTTAGCATGTCTGCTTTGTCACAGAGGAATCGGTTATTGGAAAATTTAAATGACTTGTCCTCCACCCCATAAGCTAAAAGTGAAAGAACTCGAGTTCCTGTTTTCTTAATTTGGGTCATATGCTCAGCCCACATTAAATCAGCTCTCCCTCCTCCTCCCCCTCCTCCTCAGCATCCTCCTCCCTCCCCACTTTTACTTTGAAGTCTCTCCCAGTGCTCTTGGTTTGCTATCCTCTTCCTTTAGCCCACAGATGAGAGAAGAAGGCTGCCAGCAGCCAGCATGGCTTCTCTCACATGTTTGTGACTTGGCACAAAAGTACTCATCGCTAAAGAAATTCATCCTGCCTTAGTGTGACATTATCTTTTCAGCACAGTCTTGATAACCTGTACTTGCCACGGCCCACATGGTTGCCCAGAAAAGCAGTTTTTTTTTATGTTAGATATGGTTTAAATTAGTAAATGTCTCTGGGAGAATTTACGTTTCTTTTCTTTCTTTGGGTAAATAATGTTCTCTTCCAGGTGTGTGGGAGCATGGTGTGTGTGGGGGTTCTAGAGCTCACTTCTGCTTCATTTCCACATCACCCGCATCCTCTCTCTCACCTTCACCCACATCCTCTCTCTCACCTTCACCCACATCCCTTGGGCTCGATTTTGCCCATTCTGGGATCCCTTTCTCAAATCAATAAATTTGAGGAATAGGTATTAAAAGTTTTGAGACATACAAAACCAGAATGATACAATAAATCTCAATGTTGTTGACATCGATACCAACAATTACCAAAGTTACAACACAATGCACCTCACTTGTCTTTTTAAAATATCTTAAATCATATCCATACTTCATAAAAATTTACACACACACACACACTTCAGTACAATTGAAGGTTAAATTATTAAGTGTGATTAATAAACACTTCTAAAAGTATAGGATTTGGGGGCTGATCATGGTGTCACACATCTGTGATGTCAGCACTCATGAGGGTGAGGCAGGAGGATTGAGAATAAAAGGCCATTGTAGGTTACATAGAAAGATTCGGACTCACAAAAATGGGATTTGTTTTTTACATTTGCGACTCACTAAATTATTTCATATTTGTTTACATATACTTCTCTATCTTTACACACACACATATACAGAGAGAGAGAGAGAGAGAGAGAGAGAGGGAGGGAGAGAGAGAGAGACAGAGAACAGGGCCTATGTAGCATAGGCTGACTTCTAACTCTTCATCCTCCTGCCTCACTCTAGGGAGTGCTGGTATTACTGGGATGATAGACATGCACCACCATGCCCAGCATGGATCCAAATTTCTAAGCCAACAATGTAAATCAAATGACTCATCAGATATATTCCCTCCAATGTCTGGAATAGTCTACATGATTTACAAAACTGGGCCAGTGAGTCAGTTGGATGCTTTCAGTGAAGGGTTGACTGATGGAAGGGAAGTCCATCTGGAATCGGTGCTGAGCTGAAGTGCTGCCCCTTTCCCAGGCTGCACAGGGACAGCTGGAGCTCTGCCTCTCTGCACTCTGCTCAGCTGGCAGAAGCATGCGGTAGACCACAATAAAGCCATTCTTTCGGACCAGTCTCGCTTACCTGCTGCGGCCGTTCCTGACTATAGCTTCCAGTTAGCTTTCTCTTCAGCGCACAGTCCGACAATAACAACTTCACACACACCTGTGCACACACCTTTCCTTCTTGGGTAAACTGCAAGACCCCCAAGTATGAACTGTGTTCATTCTTCCCCAATAAAATGTAAGGTGCCCAATAATGTTATATCAGACATCTAAAAGATGTTTATTAAGGAGCAAATGCCCTTCAATTTTCATCTGGGCTGAGGTTGTTTATGTCTGTTTTTCTTCTCAGAATCCTGTCCTAAGACTATGAAATTAGGAACCAAATAGGCAGAGGCACTTGTGTCTATGGCTGTGGATAAAGGAAGGCTTGGGTTAGCTCCCAATCACCTACTCATTGCTCAGTTGTTCAACCTGCCCTGCAAGTCCTCTGGAACCTGCCTGGATTGTCTTGCTTGAGCAACCCATAAATACTTTTTTTCCCTCTCTGTGCAAATGACTAGGGCGATTGTCAGTTGTTGGCATGACCCGTGGGCTAACCACATGCTGAAGTATCATGAAACCCATAAGACGTCACAGCAGCAAGCCACAGGAGAGGCTCACTCCTGTGGCAGCACTAGGGTGCCACCAAGTGGACAGTTTTTGAACAAGTCGACGCAGTGTGAGCTGGTGAGTCATTTTGGAATGCGGCTTTGGCTGGCTCCTTTAGGGAGCTGCAGATTTTATTTGCTGCGTTCTTTGACTTTATATTCACGATGGACTCTAACCATTGCTTTCTGAGTGCATTTTCAAGTTCATTTCCCTCAGCTCTGAATTGTGATTTCTTCTTAACAAAACCTTTTACGATAGATAGCCACATGGGCATTAGGCTGTAGTTTATTTTGAGAGGAAACAAGTTCCTTGTTATTTCTGGATGAATTTTTAGAAGATTCAGCAACACATGGGAGTCTCTTTAAAATAGACTTCATATTGGAACACAAAACAAATCTCAACAAATTGAATAAAACTGACTTAACTCCATGCATTCTTAAAAAAATATTTATATTATTTTAAATTATGTGCTTGTGTGTGTGTGGTAGGGTGTGTGTGTGTTTGTGTGTGTTTGTGTGTGTGTGTGTGTGTGTGTGTGTGTGTGAAAATGTGTTCAGGTGCCTGCAGAGGCCAGAGGGTGATTGTTTGTATGTGGTAGGGTGTGTGTGTGTGAAAACGTGTTCAGGTGCCTGCAGAGGCCAGAGGCGTTGGCTCCTCACAAGCTGGGGTGACAGGCAGGTATGTGGCACTTGACAGGGCACTAGGAACCACGCTTTAGTCCTCAGAAAGAGCAGTGAGCACTTTCAATTACTGAGCCATTTCTCCAGCCTCTCACGCCATGTATTCTTTCTGAACATAATGGAATAAAACTTGAAGTCAAAACAAAGATTAAATCTACCTTAAGGGAAAAGCTCAGCTCTGTTCTGTACTTAGAGGGAAATGAAGCTGGCTTAGGTGATACACATGTTTGCTACGCACAGATTGGTGTTTGAAAATCTCTGTAGCTAACCCTTTATTTCTCAGCTCATGAGACAAATGCTATTGGAACATTCAGAAGCCATATAAAAAATGATTCTGATCTCTTACCTCAAATCACACACACACATGAACTTGAAATGGATCTGGGCGTCACAAACGCTCCAAGCCCACCAGCCTTGCCAATGTTCTCCAACCCTTGAAGAAGTGTCTCTGGGGCATTTACAGTTTTTTCTGTCATTGGGGCCATGGGCACTTCACCTGGAACGGGAGGTATTTCAAATGGCAGAGGCTTCATACACTACATTTGCTTATTTTATTTACATATTCTTATGACCCACTGAGTTTAGCTAGGCTTTCTCCATGAACATGGGGGTGGCTGTTTGCTGGCACAAGGGCAACTTTACCAGCGGTCCCACCACTAGAGTAATTGGCTCCCACTCCCCCAACAGCCATTAATGGATTTGGAGGCTCCTTAGCTCCTCCCCCGTCTGTTCTAGACTGTCCAGAGGCTCAATCTTGTGCAGGTCTTGTGTAAGTGACCGCAGCTGCCATGAGTTCATGGGCACAGCAGTAGTGACAGCCTGGTCACCCCAGAAGACCACAGCACTCCCCTCCTCTGGCCTTTATATGTTTTCTGACCCCTCTTCTATGATGCTGCCTGAGCCTATTTGCTTGTTTGAAAATATCATTTCTTGGGCGGTGGTGGCGCACGCCTTTAATCCCAGCACTTGGGAGGCAGAGGCAGGCGGATCTCTGTGAGTTCGAGACCAGCCTGGTCTACAAGAGCTAGTTCCAGGACAGGCTCCAAAGCCACAGAGAAACCCTGTCTCGAAAAACCAAAAAAAAAAAAAAAAAAAAGAAAGAAAGAAAAGAAAAGAAAAAGAAATTATTTCTCGGAAGATCCATCTCAGCCGAGTGTAGCTACATCAGTGTGCATTTTTGTACTCTGTAACAGGATTAGAAGATTTTATGCCATGAACCTGGCTCATTATAGGTATGCACAGATGTGGCAATCCAAGGTCTGACCTCAACTGGCAATCAGTGTGGCCATGCACAAGATGCTGGGGGATTCTCTTTCAGTTTCTGTATTTATGATATGAAGTAGTTAGGATTTTCAGAATTTTGTGCCTTCCTTCAATAAATGTATATATGCTGCTAAGAAGAAAGCCTGGCATGATCTCTTAGGTTCTCTCCTTTCTCCTCTTTCTTTTTTTCCTTCTCCTCTTCTTGTGCCAAGGATCAGACCCAAGGTCTTGTATCATAGGCAAGCATTTTACCACTGAGCTACATCTACTTCACGTGTGATTCTTTTTCAAGACCATATGTCAACAAGTACTAGCCTTACAATATGAGTCCTCATTTAAAAGCTGTTATTCCTTCAGCTGCCGTGGAAATCAGTATGGAGGTTTCTCAAAGAACTAGAAATTGAACCCCCCTGTGAGCCACCTATTCTAAGTCAACAGACTCCTGTGATAGCCATGCAGTACTGTTCATAAGAATCAAGTTGTGGAATAGGTACTCTCAACAGATGGATGGATAAAGGAAACAACATGGTACATATACCTATCGGTATTTTATTTAGCCTTAAAGAAGAATAAAATTATGTCATCTTCAATAAAATGGATGCAACTTGAGATCATTATTATATTGAGCAAAATATGCCAGAAAGGCAAATATTTCATATTTTCTCTCATTTGTGGATCCCATGCTTTATTAGATATGTAAAATCATACACGCATGCATATAGCATAGAAACAGAGGAGATACTGGGGGTAAGAAGGAGCCTAATAAGAGGTGATGAGAGAATTTGGGGTGGAGTGATGGTGGATATGATTAAACTATATTAAGTTCTTAAAAGTAATTGTCTTTATGAAACCCTTCACCATACACAATGACTATAAATCACCAAGAAAACTGTTATTCTTTTATCTTTGTGTGTGTGTATGTGTGTATGGTGTGACACTGTGTATACTCGTGTGTGCACGTAGAGGTGAGAGGAAATGGTGGGTTGGTGGTTGTCATTCTCTGTTGGGCCTGTAGGACAGAGAAAAGCCTGGCTTGAGTTTGAGGGAACCGAGTGAGGATGAAACAGCAAAATCTAGGTAGATGCCCCTCCAGCCAGAGGGAGGGTTTGGCTGTCTCTCATTGGCTGGAGGTACCCCCACATCACACCACGTCACTTAACCTATATAAGCTGATGCTCACAGTAATAAACTGAGTTCCTGTTTTGACTTGACTCCCTATTGCATCTTATTGTCCTGCGTGATGGGGCTGCAGAACGGACAGATAGCAGGATAGCACACTCACCTTTCCCTAGGGAACAAGGAGGCTAAGGAAGCCTAGCAATTCTCTATATCTAGTTTATTTTTAAAGGGAGACTCTTTCACGGAACTTAAATTCACTGTTTCGTCGAGGCTGTTCGGCCAGCCAGGTCCCAGGGTCCTCTTGTCTCCTCCCTCCCATCTTTGGGGTTGCAGGCATGAGCAGTCATGCTGAATTTTTTAATGTGTGCACTGGGACTTTAAACTCAGGTCTTCTTGCTTTCACAGCAAGTGCACTTACCAACTGGGAATTGATCTCCCCAACACTGAAAACTGTTATTCTTGAGACTCCAGAGAATTTTGATGAATACTTATGGGTAAGTTCTCAGAAGAATTTCTTATAAATTTGCTAAATGCATATTGCAATGATTATATTCCTGTACTTTTGTCATAGTTTAGACAACATGATCAGAACTGTGTGACCTAAACATGCCACTTCCAAATACTCTTATTATCTTTCATTAAAGGACAGACACAAATGGACCTCAGTGCCCTGCACCCTGAGTCTCCTGCCAAGGAGCTTATTAACCTTCCCCTTGGGTCTGAAGATATAATTACTGTACAGGGACAATAATGGGGGCGGGGGAGAAGGAGCCTTGAATTTCAGCCTAAATCTCTTACCCTCTATGCACCTGATCATGGAAAAAGACCACCTAACCTTCTTAGGGCAAAGTGGCCATGGCAAATCATCCTTGCCACATTTGCTTGTACTAAGGCTTAAGTTGGGGAAAAAAGAACTCAGAGAGGCCACATTGAAAGTGCTGAAGGGTAACCATGATGGGAATCTGTAACATGGTAGATGGAAACAGATTCAGGTGTGTGTGTGTCTGAAGTGAGGAAGAATACTGGTGAAAACCAGAAACAATAACTGATGTCACCCTCTACTGGGATTTGAGAGCCATGCATGTGGCCTTCTGTCTGATCCATTCATCTCAGCTAGCAGGAAGGAAAGGTAAACTGGGCATTACATTACAATCATAATTATGGGTTATACGTTTAATAGAAAAGAACAAAGAAAAGGAAGGGCAGGGAAGAGAGAGAGAAAAATTAACATTTCATCGTCACCAAGGCAAGTCTCAGGAATAGAAACAATTGATGAAAAAAGCTATTAGTAAACTGTGAAATAATTAAAGAATGAACACTGAATTGTTTCAAAAAATTAGATCATATCCTTTAGCAAACAAGTTACTAAGGCATGGTGGGCGCATGCCTTAACTGTAGCACTCCAGAGGTAAATGCAGGAGGAGCACCATGAGGTCAAGGCTCGTGCAGTCTATATGGAGACTTCCAGGACAGTCAAGACTACATAGAAAGATCCTGTCTCAAACAAAACAAAACAAACAAAATCCAACACCTTTCACAATAGCCACAAACAACTTAAACTATCTTGGGCGGGGGTTGGAGGTAGCTTCAACTGAAGCAACTGAAAGACCTGTAAGGCAAAAACTTCAAGTCTTTGAAGAAAGAAAATGAAGAACATACCAGAAGAGGGAAGATCCCCCGTACCCATGGATCAATAGGATTAACATAGTAAAAATGGCCATCTTACCAAAAGCAATCTACAGATTCAACATAATCCCCATCAAAATTCCAACACAACTTTTTACAGGACAATACTTAACTTGATATGGAAAAGCAAAACACCCAGGATAGCTAAAACAATCCTTTATAATAAAAGTATTTCCAGAAGTATCACCACCTCTGATTTCAAGCTGTATATAGTTATAATAATAAAAATTTAATTAATAAAAAGTAATCAGAAGTATAATAATAAACTACATGGTATTAACATAAAAACAGACACCCATGAACAACACACCCATGAACACCCGATTTTTGACAAAGAAGCCAGAAATACACAATAGAAAAAAGAAAACACCTTCAACAAATGGTGCTGGTCTAATGGGATATCTGAATGTAGAAGAATGTAAATAGATCCATATTTATCACCCTGCACAATACTCAAGTCCAAGTAGATCAAAGACCTCAATATAAACCCAGTAACACTTAACTTGATAGAAGAGAAAGTGGATAACAGCCTTGAGTGCACTGTCATAGGAGAAAATCTCCTGAACAGAACACTGATAGCATAGGCAGTAAGATCAACATTTAATAAATGGGACCTCATGAAACTGAAAAACTTATGTAAGGCAAAGGACACTGTCAATCAGACAAATTGACAGCCTACAAAATAGGAAAAAATCTTCACCATCCCCACATTGGCAGAGGATTAATTTCTGAAATATATAAAGAACTCAAGAAATTAGACATCAACGAGCCAAATACAATTAAAATAGAATATAAATATCAACAGAATTTTTGACTGAGGACACTTAAATGGCAGAGAAGCACTTAAAGAAAGGTTCAACATCTTTAGCCATCAGGCAAATATAAATCAAAACTAATTTGAGACTCTGTCTTACACCTGTCAGAATGGCTAAGCTCAAAAACACAAGTGGCCACTCATGCTGGTGAGGATATGGAGCAAGGGGAACACTCCTCCATTGCTGTTGCAAGGGCAAACTTGTACAGCTACTATGGAAATCAATATGATAGTTCCTCGCAAGACTGGGAGTCGATCTACCTCAAGCCCCAACTCTACCATTTCTGGGTGTTCCATTCTTCCATGAGGAAACTACATGCATACCATCCCACCACAAGGACACTTGCTCTGTTATGTTCAGAGCAGCTTTATTCATAATAGCCAGGAAATGTAAACAACCTAGGCTCTCCACCGAAGAATGGACAAAGAAAATGTGATACATTTACACAATGGAGTATTACTTAGCTGTTAAAAATGACACCATTAAATCTGCAGGCAGATAGATGGTATTAGAAAAAACAGTCATCCCGAGTGAGGTAACCTAGACCCAGAAGACAAACATGGTATGTACTCACTCACAAGAGTCTCTGACTCTTTTGCCTGCCCTTTGGACCTTTTTTTTTCTTACTGGGTTGCCTCTAGCCTTGATATGAGGGTTTATACCTAGTCTTATTGTATTTTGCTATGCCATGGTTGGTTAATATCCCTGGGAGGCCTTCCCTTTGCTGAAGGGAAATGGAGGAGGAGAGGATCTGGGAGAAAGGAAAGGTGGGGAGGGTAGATTGGGAAGAATGGAGGGAGGGAAACTGTGGTTGAGATGTACTGTATCAGAGAAGAATTTAAAAAGAAAGTTAATATAAAAGACACAGAAAGACCACAAAAGTGTTTCAGGTTTAAGAAGGCCAGCGAGATGGATGAGTACATCCGCCATCTACTCAGCTCTGTAGCAAACGAGAAAATAAAACTCTGTAGAGAACTGATCGGAGATTGTCCACATTGGAATAGGGACAACGAGTTAGATCAGAGCACTGTGGCAGTGTTACAGAATGATACAGAGGCACCTAGAATGATAGGCACAATTCATGGTGTTCATCTTCCAATTGCTTGGGGGTGGGGCTGGGGAGTGAGAGGGTACTGAGAGAGAAGGGAGAAGGAAAGTGAGAAAATGGTATAAAAATCATATAAATGGATAAGCCAGAGCAAAAGGCTTACTCGGGACTATTTATGTTTTTAATTTTGAATTTATATTTAGATACAATTTGTAAAAAATTAAAACAAATATAAAAATAAATATTTGAGTTGCTCTTTAAACATTCTAGAATTTAAAGTTATTCTAAATAACATTTCATATCTGCATAGCACTTAACTGCTTAGAGAGTATTTTACATACTTTATTTAATTCCCATTAAGATAGCATCATCTTATTTTAAAATTTTTTCCCTTTTTTTATTAAGATCTTTTAATACATTTTTTTCTCATTTTACATAGCTATCCCTGTTCCCACTCACATACATGGATCCCCCTGAGAAGGAGAAACAGGCAAGATCTCCTGAGAGAATTTGGAGTGTGAGGGGAGGAGGAGGAAGGGTGGAGGGGGAGGGGAGATAGGGAGAGAGGAGGAGAGCATGAGGGAATGGGAGGCTATAGAAAGGGGAGAGAAAGGAAAGAGATATCTTGATTGAGGGAGCCATTAAAGGGCTAGTGAGAAACATGGCACTAGGGAAATTCCCAGGAATCCACAAGGATGACCCCAGCTAAGCAACAGTGGAGAGGACGCCTGAACTGCCTTTCCCCTGGAATCAGACTGACGACTACCTTAATTGGCATCATAGAACCTTCAACCAGCACCTGATGGAAGCAGATGCAGAGATCTACAGCGAAGCAATGGGCCGAGCTACCAGAGACCAGTCCAAGAGAGGGAGGAGCGATAATATGAGCAAAGGTGTCAAGACCATGATGGTGATACCCACAGAGACAGCTGACCTTAGTTAGTGAGAGCTCACTTGCCTGGACTAATAGTGGGGAACCTGCACAGGACCAAACTAGGCCCACTGAATGTGGGGGGAGCAGTTGTATGGCTGGAGCAGTCTGTGGGGCTAGGGGCTGTGGGACCAGGATTTATCCCTTGTGCTTTATCTGGCATCTAGGAGCACATTCTCTTTGGAGGGATGCTCAGCCTAGATACAGGGGGAGGGCCTTGGTCTTGCTTTACTGAAGTGTCAGACTTTGTTGATTTCCCATGGGGTGGGAGGAGAGCATCATTTTATAAACAAAATGAGAATCAAGGCTTTGTGAAACCTTGGCTAAATCATCTTTGTATCTCATGGACAGGCCAGTGAATGGATATAGAAAGGCAGGAACATTGGGTTGACTTGTCCCAAATCACAGACACAGAGTTAAGGTGTTTTGAGGCAACAATACTGATGCATTTCACGCTAGGATTAAGCATTATTTACTTACTCTCTGGTCATTCACGAGTCAGTCCTACAACCTTCTTTTCTTTTAATTGAAAAGAATATTTTTTCATCCACTATATTCTTATCACAGTTTCCCCTCCTCTAACGCCTTTCAGATCCTCCCCTCTTTCCTACCCACCCAGCTCCTTGCCCTTACATTCTCTTTAAAAACCGGGCAAACAAAAACTGGACCAAACAGACCAGAGCAATAATAACAACAACAGCACGGGGGAGTAAACAAGAATACACACACACACACACACACACACACACACACACACACACACGCACGCACGCACGCACGTGCGTGCACAAAACCCATAAAAACACAAAACTGAAAACCATAATATATAAGCCAGTAAAACAAAAATTCCCAGACAAAGCAGTAAGAGACAGTTTATCTACAAAAATACTATGGAGTTTGTTTTGTGTTGGCTATCTACTGTTGTGCATGGGGACTGCCCTTAAGTGTGGTTAATATGCCCTCTGAGACTCCATTAGAGAAAGCTTTTTTTTTTCTTTGAAAGCCGTTATCAGTTGAAGATAGCTTCTCATTTGGGGATGGAAGGTCATATCTACATCCCCCCTCTCAATTCTGGGACACTTTCTGGCTTGAACCAGTGCAGCCCCTGCACATGCTGCCACAGTCTGTGTGAGTTCATGTGTGCACCTGTTGTGTCTAGAAGACATTGTTTCCTTGGAGTCATCCTTCACTTCTGGTTCTCATAGTCTTTTGCTTCCTCTTCTGCATAGCTCCCTGATCCCCAAAAGAGGGGTTTATGAAAGACACTCCATTTTGGACCAAGTGTTGCAAAATCTCTTAGTCTCTGCACATTGTCTACTTGTGGGTCTCTGTGTTTGGTGTGGGAGAATGGTCTGTATTCTGTCAATTATATTTTAAATAAATGCTGATTGGCCAGTAGCCAGGCAGGAAGTATAGGTGGGTTAACCAGACAGGAAGTAGAGGCGGGTCAAAAAGAACAGGAGAATTCTGGGAAGGAGGAAGCCCATTCATTCCTCTGCAGTCCCGATCCATCCACAGAAGAAGCAAGATGTGACTGCCTCGCTGAAAAAGGTATCGAGCCATGTGGCTAACATATACTAGAATAATGGGCTGATATAAGTTATAAGAGTTAATAAGAAGCCTGAGCTAATGGGCCAATCAGGTTATAGTTAATGTAGACCTCTGTGTGATTTCTTTGGGGCTTAATGACTGCCGGAACCGGGCAGGACAAGGATGGGATGGGACAGAAACCCCGACAACACTGTGTTAGTTCCCATCTGCAGCAAAATGAAGCCTTTCTGATGATGAATGACCAAGGCACCGATTTATAGGCATGGCAGAATGTCACCAGGAGTCATTTCGTTGTTGTGTTCCTTTAGTAGAACAACAGCATTTGGTTTTCCCTTAGGACCATGGCCTATCTAGTCTCAGGTTCTTGGCCATCTGAGCAGTGTCAGACATGGGTTCTGTCTTATGGAGTGGGCCTGAAATCCAATCAGAGAGTGGTTGGTTACTCCCACAAGGTTTGTGCCACTATTGCACCAGCATATCATGGAGGTCACCACTGCAGAGAGCAGGGTTTGTAGCTGGGTTGGAGGTTCCTTTCTCCTCTGGCAGCATGCAGAGTATCTTCCAGTACCATGAACACTAATCAGTAGAAACGAAGGCTCAGCTTGACATCTCTGGTTCAATGAGTTATGTAAATAGTGTCTTCAGCAATAGGGCTTTACTACCAGTTTGTGGAGAACAATCAATAGCCTTGTTGCTTGGAGGCTTCCAAAGGATCCCTTTGGCCAACAAACCAACTAGATGTAACCTATTTCTGGCACTGGAGATTTCACTTGGTGATAAAAATTGTCTAGTTGGGGTATTGTCTTCCATTATCTGGCAATTCCATTCAGATTTCCTTCACATATCTATATATTTTATGAGGATTCTATAATATTAGGTTTACATAATGGTCCTCAAATGACCCTTAGTGTTAGTTGTCCCTCTTTATGTTACCCCTTCCCCCCTCTTCTTTACCCCTCCCTATTTAATTTTCTCACTCTAGTCTCTTCCCTGTGTCTTGATAACTATTCTATATTCCCTTCCTTGGGAGATCTTCCCCTTTCTGCTAGTACCTTAACCTAACCTCTGTGGTTATAATGAATGGATTGTACCATGCATATCAAAGGCTTTAAGCTAACATCTGTGGATGATATATGTGATAGGAGAAAACACACTGTGTTTGTCTTTTTGGGTCTGGTTACCTCACTTAGGCTGTTTTATTTTTTTTAAAGCTGTATCTATATACCTGTGGATCTTTCATTTTTTAACAGCTGAAGAATATTCCATTTTGCAAATGAATCACATCTTTCTTTATCCATTCATCTATTGATAAAAATATTCAAGCTTTTTCTAATTCCTGGCTATTATGAATAGAGCAGCAATAAACATGAATGGAAAAATATCTCGTAGTAGGATGAAGAGTCCTTTGCATATATGTTCAGGAGTGGTATAGCTGGATCTTGAGGTAGATCTGTTCCCAGCTTCCTGAGAAACTGCCACACTGATTTCCATAGCAGTCACATCTTATATAGTTCTGTATGTAGGCCCATCACCCTGAAGCTTGTGAAAATAATATATTTATATAATGTTTGGTCATATATAACATAATTAGAATTAAGAAAAGGTCATGAAATTGAGAGGAAGTAGGGAATATAGGAGAAATTGAAGGGGGTATGGTGTGGAAATGATGAAACTAGAGTACTCATTTTTCAAATTCCCAAAAACTAATAATGAAATAAATGTTAAAAATGTTAAAGATTTGTTTGCAGAGTGAGAAAAAAAATGTTAAAGAAATCTTAGAAATGTAAATCACCTTGTGATATTCCTTTTATAGATGATACCATTTAAACTAATAATGTACGATCATTGTATATAGACATTTTGCTTTATGTGGTGGTTTGAATGAGAAGGGTACCTATAGACTTGTTTGTTTGAATACTTGGTTCCCAATCGGAGGAACTGTTGGTAAAGGGTTAAGGAGGTGAGGTCTTGTTGGAGGAGGTGTGGCCTTGTTGGAAAGGGTGTGGTCTTGTTGGAGGAGGTGTGGCCTTAGAGGAAGTGTGTCTGGAGTGGGCTTTGAGGCTTCAAAAGCCTCCCTGCCATCGGAAGTGTACTTTCTGCTTGTTGCTTGTGGGTTGTGATTTGAGTGCTTGCCAGTTGCTGCTGTTGCTGGGATATGTCTGAATGCTTCAGCGCTTCCTGACATGATGGGAACAGACTCTTCTTGTTCCTCTAAAACTGTAAGCCTCAAATAAACCCCTCTTTCTTTAAGTCGCCCTGGTCATGATGTTTTGTCATAGCATACAAAAGTAACCAAGAAAATTCCAGTTCTGGACACTTGCATGCAGAGATGTTTTACACTGGTGAGATATCAGATGACAAAGATGTCACTCTGGGAAGACATCAGGACAAATGAGACCTGAAAGGTGATTAGACCAACTGACTGTTGCTTGTCAATTAAGCTCCATATGACTAGGCCTATGTGACAAATAGACATGGTGTATGGTTTTCTCAGCCTGTTTCCAGCTCTCTGTCTGTTCCTTAGCCTGTTGTATTTCTTGAGTACCAGTAAAAGCGAGAGGCAGGTTGAGTCATAATACTTGCAGGAAATAAAATGTTTTAAGCAATTATCCTTACAAGTTCCCATTTGTATAATTAATAGCAAGAGTATCATGTTAGTTATTCACCATCCATAGATGCTTCATCCATCAAATTAAAAACTCATTTAATGTGGGCAGACAAGCCCATGGGCTTCATTTAAGAGAGGTCAGATTTATGCTACTTCATCCAGCCTACCTTTTCTGAGCACTCCCCAAGCATTATGGATAGAAGATTTAGGGATGGGTCAGACTGAATTCCTGTTTTTTATAGCTGAGGAGACAGTTAATTAGGTGGATATTCACGCAGACATAAAACATGATATGCTCAAAGATAGAGGTTTCTGTGGGAGAATTTCTCTATTCAAATAAGTTGTTTATTTTTAAATTTCCATCTGTCTGTATAAATTGTCCGAAGAGGTATCTCATTAATACCGTTCCACACATGTGTATGTTTTACTCTGACCACATTCATCCCCACCATTGACATTTCTTATACTCCTTCCCTTTCCCATCCTTTCCCTTAGTTGTCCCATTTTTAGTTTCATCCCCATTTTTCTGCCTAGAGTCTGCAGATAAGAAACAAATGCATTATTTGTCTTTGTGGAGTTGATACTTAAGTTAGTACAATGATACAAAGTTCTGTACAGTTTCAAGAAAATGGCAGGATTTCATTCTCTTTTATGGTTGAATAATACTCATCCATCCATCTATCTATCTATCTATCTATCTATCTATCTATCTATCTATCTATCATCTATCTATCTATCATCTATCTATCCACCCATCTATTCATCCATCTATCTCCCATCTCTTGCACTTTATTTGTTTATCTGTTAGTGGACATTGTGAATGGTTCTATAATCTGTTACTATGAATAATGTCACAATAAATGAGTATGCAGCTTTCTCTGTAGTGATCTCCAACCATGGGGTAGAATCTTCTACACTGTGAGCCAAAATATGCCATTTTCCTTTATAAATTGATTATCACGGGTATTTCATTATATCTTAACAATATGGATGTTCATACAATGGGTAGAGAAAAATCACTGAAAATTATGTAGGTGTATCTGAATGAGGGTTTTGCTGTTCTGTAACTCTGAACTATTTGAAATGAGAGGGGTTGAACGGATTTAAAAATGAATAGGAGAACTGGGAGTTTAATGGTGTCCCACAATTTTCTAATGGTAGAGACTATAGAAACATTAAAAAGAAAAAAAAAAGAAAACTTCTCTAAGGTCCGAAAAGATGACTCAAGACCAAGGACCATGTTGGTTGTGGTGGTTTGAAAGAAAATGGCCCCCAAAGGGAGTGTCACTGTTAGGAGGTGTGGCTTTGTTGAAGGAGGTGTGGTCTTATTGGAGGAAGTCTGTCACCGTGGGATTGGGCTTTGAGGTCTTCTACACTCAAACGACTTTCCGTATCAGAGACCATTTCCTGTTGCCTGTAAGATGTAGAACTCTCAGCTGCTTCTCCAGCACCATGTCTGCCTGCATGCCGCCATGTTCCTGCCATGGCGATAATGGGACTGAACCTCTGAAACTATAAATGAGCCACCTCAACTACATTTTTCATAACAGTTGCTATGGTCATGGTGTCTCTTCACAGCAATAGAAACCCTAACTAAGACACTGGTCTTGAATATAAGAATTCTAAATATACTTAACCATCAAAAGCATTTATTTAGTAAGGCATAATTATAACTTATGTAAAATCTTAATTAGATGAAAGTTAGTTTTAAAAAAAATATATTATGTAATTCTAGGTGTTAGTATTTCATTTAAAATACTTAACAGTAAGTGTGTGTGTCTCTGTGTTGTTGTGTACATATGAGTACAGGTACCTGAGGTGGTCAGAAG
The DNA here is from genome assembly GCA_004026605.1 of Ondatra zibethicus. Lineage (NCBI taxonomy): Eukaryota > Metazoa > Chordata > Mammalia > Rodentia > Cricetidae > Ondatra > Ondatra zibethicus. Next base: position 139,675 of record PVIU01002085.1, on the reverse strand, counting down.
AGAGTGCTGGGTGTCCTGGAGCTGGGACAATGCTAGTTGTGAGATGCCCAACATGAGTGTTGGGAGCCAAACACGGGTTCTCTGGGAGAGTAATATGTGCTCTTAACCACTGACTGATCTTTCCAATCCCTAGTATTTCATTTTTTCCAGTGGATGATTTTGTGACATAAAATTTTCATTTTTTTGCAATAGTTCCAAACACTGCAGCAAGTAGAATAGTGAAGAAATGATGCATTTATGGTCTAGAGAGCAGTAGGCGTGGAGAGGTGGCACACCAACTGAATCCCTGCTAAGCTCAGTACCATGTTCTTTGGCTATTTTTCTTTTCTTTTTTAAAATTTTATTACATTTTTGGGGTGAGGCAGTGTGTGTGTGTGTGTGTTCTGGGGATTGAACTCTGGTTATCAGCCTTAGCAGCAAGCATCTTTACCTGCTGAGCCATCTCACCAAACCTGCTTATCTACTTTTTAAAAAAAATATTTATTTATTTATTTATTATGTACACAGTGTTCTGTCCGCATGTTTGCCTGCATGTCAGAAGAGGGAACCAGACCTCACTGTAGATGTCTGTGAGCCACCATGTGGTAGTTGGGAATTGAACTCAGGACCTCTGGAAGAGCAGTCAGTGCTCTTAACCTCTGAGCCATCACTCCAGCTGCCACCTGTTTTTTGTTGTATTGTAGTATGAGACTGCTGTGGGCAGAGAAGGCCATCTTCATGGAGACGTTTAATACAGACCCGTTACCACAAACAATGGTTACATCAAGCTTTGGCAGATATTTGTCTCTGAACCTAATATTTCACATGTTCCCATTCTTTCTGTCTATAGAGGATGTAATCCTATTTAGTTTTAAACCTAAATTTCATGCATCCAAAGAGCTCTCCTGCTTGTTTCTGTTTAAGTAGAGTCGTAAGGAAGGAGAAAGGGTTTGAATGGAGTCACAGGGATTTGCATGTTCCTGCTGGTGACAGTGCTGCCTTTGACTCCACACCCAGGACGAGAAGGCTTTGGGCAGAGAGCACTCACCACCAGCTGGCCACTCAGGGAGGAGATCTCTGAGAACAGAAATGTCTTCAATTAACTATGCAGACAATAACAAAGCTATAGCGTATGAAGAGAAGCGCATTCGTTATAAGAAAACCAAATAAAACTACAAAAACAAAATGATTTAGGGATGGTATATTATATGACGGAAGCCTACAAAATCTTATAAATCATTTCTGTCAAGTTTATAACGTGATCATTTAAAATCTCTAATGTAGGCATACCACAGGACAATACCCCAATTCTGTGAGATAGACTCCTTTGCATCTTAAGTTAAACATTTTTTTAAAGATTTTTTTTCACTTTATTTGTATGAATATTTTGCATGCATGTTTGTATGTGTACCACACACTTGAAGCTCCCAAGGAGGCCAGAAAAGGACATGTGATCCCCTGGAACTGGAGTTTCAGATCATTCTGAGCTGCTATGTGGGTGCTGGGAACTGAACCCAGGTCCTTTACGAGAACATCCAGTGCCCTTACCAGTGAGCCATCTCTCCAGCCCTTGTATCGGTAGTCTTTGCATTTCTCACAAGCTATTATTGTACCTCATCTCATTTTCATTTTCTGCCAACTCTGTGTGTTATCCCCAGCAGAAGGCTAAAAGGCACAGTGAATGTCATTGTCACAATCCTGTCAAGAGGATCCCCTTCTCTCCTAGTGATATTTTTACATAACTTTATCTTATGGTTGCGGCCTGTTTGTTTAGTTTAATGGGGGCAGGCTCCTACTGCAAATTGTTTCAACATGCGGGTGTATTCAAACACTGTGGCATTTAGTGCAGAGTCGAAAGGTATACCTTTAAATTCATAGTTAATGAGTATTTCATGTCACAGTCTCAAATAACATTTTATCACCACATTTTCAAATTAACCTTTCTATTTGAAGATGTTTCAAGAAAAGCTATTATACCACATATGGTAAATTTAGGATAAATGCCAATCTTTGTAATAAGGTAATGAATATTTGACTGATATTTCATCCTACATTCTGGAATAATTTGACATTACTCTTCTCAGTAATGAAATCTATTCACTCATGACAGCCTGTGTCAGACTCACTGGTTTCTTCTGAGGAAATATTATAAGCATGCCTTTGACCAAAAGGTCTAAAGAAATGCACACAACACAGATGCAGGGTGAATGGAAAATTTATGATCAGTGTCACCACTTTGATTTAATAAGAGTGACAGAATGTAATTTAAGTCTGTAGAGGAAAAAGGGTAAGGTTGTGGGAGAGCCCTGGGCATTCAGGTAGTAGGGAGCCGACACAGTCTGCTCTGTGAATACTCTGCTCAACCAGCACCTTGCTCAATGCTGCTATGCCAAGCTTTGCCCAGGTCAGTTGGTGTTGGAGACATGCTGATTGCGTGGGTGTGCTCTGCAGCTAATTTTCCATTTACTACCCAGTGTATCTGTCTAGTAATAATTACTTTCTTTTTTTTGATTTTTTTTATTAAAAAGAAAGCAAACTATCTTATTTTCATTTTACATACCAGTCCAAGTTCCCCCCCCAACTCCCTCCACCTATTCCACCACCCCAATCCCCATCCACTCCTCAGAGAGGGTAAGGCACATTGCTTTGGGGAAGGTCCAAGGCCCTCCCTACTATATCTAGGCCGAGCAAGGCATTCATCCAAAGAGAATGGGCTCCAAAAGGCCAGTTCAAGCAGTAGGGATAAATCTTGGTCCCATTGCCAGTGGCCCCGCAGTCTGCCCCAAACATACAATTGTCACCCACATGCAGAGGGACTAGTTTAGACTTACGCTGTTTTCTTCCCTGTCCAGCTGGAGTTGGTGACCTTGCATTAGCTCAGGTAGACTGTTTCAGTGGGTGTACCCATCATGTTCTTGACCTCTTTGCTCATATTCTCACTCCGCCCACTCTTCAACTGGGCTTTGGGAGCTCAGTCCAATGCGCTGATGCAGGTCTCTGCCTCTGTTTCCATCAGTTGCTGGATGAAGGTTTTATGGTGACATTTAAGATATTCATCAGTCTGACTACAGGGCAAGGCCAGTTCGGGCACCCTCTCCTCTATTGCTTAGAGTCTTGGCTGGGGCCATCCTTGTGGCTTCCTGGGAATTTTTCTAGTGCCAAGTTTCTTGGTAGCCCCATAATTGTTCCCTCAAACAAAATATCTTTTTCCTTGTTCTCATCTCTGTCCTTCCTCCATCTTGACAATCCCATTCCCTCAAGTTCTCCTCCCTTCTCTCCTTCTCCCTTCATCTTCTCCTTCTTCCCTCCCTACTTCCTCCATCCCCATGCTTCCAATTTTGTCAGGAGATCTTGTCTATTTCCCCTTCCCAGGGAGATCTATATATGTTTTTCATAGGGTTCACCTTGCTACTTAGCTTCTCTAGGATCATGAACTATAGGCTCAATATCTTTTGCTTTACAGCTATTATCCACTTATGAGTAAGTATATACCATGTTCACCTTTCTGGGTCTGGGTCACCTCACTAAGGATTTTCTTTTCTAGTTCCATCCATTTGCATGCAAAATTTCAAGATGTTGTAGATTTTTTTTTAATCACTGATGTGGTAAATTGCTACATTTTTACACTAATGTGTAAATTGCCACATTTTCTTTATCCATTCTTTGGTTGAGGTGCATCTAGGTTGTTTCCAGGTTCTGGATATTACAAATAATGCTGCTTTGAACATAGTTGAACAAATGTCCTTGTAGTATGATTGAGCATTTTTGGGTATATGCCCAAGAGTGGTATTGCTGGGTCCTGAGGTAGGTTGATCCCCAATTTCCTGAGAAATCGCCATACTGATTTCCAAAGTTTGCATTCCCACCAGCAAAGGAGGAGTGTTTCCCTTACTCCACATCCTCTTCAGCATAAGCTATCCTTGGTGTTTTTTAATTTTGCCATTCTGACTGGTGTAAGATGGTATCTCAGAGTTGTTTTGATTTTCATTTCCCTCATGGCTGAGGATGCTGAACATTTCCTTAAGTGTCTTTCTGCCATTTGAGATTCTTCTGTTGAGAATTTTCAGTTTAGTCCATTTTTAAATTGTGTTATTTGGGATTTTGATGTCTAATTTCTTGAGTTCTTTATATATTTTTGAGATCAGTCCTCTGTCTGATGTGAGGTTGGCGAAGATCTTTTCCCATTCAGTAGGCTGCCTTTTTGTCTTACTGATTGTGTCCTTTCCTTATAGAAGCTTCTCAGTTTCAGGAGGTCCCATTTATTTATTGTTGCTCTTATTGTCTGTGCTACTGGGGTTACATTTAGGAAGTGGTCTCCTGTGCCCATGCATTGAAGGTTACTTCCCACTTTCTCTTCTATCAGGTTCAGCGTAGTTGGATTTATATTGAGATCTTTAATTCATTTGGACTTGAGTTTTGTGCACGGAGATAGATATGGATCTATTTTCATTATTCTACATGCTGACAAAGAAAATACTATATAATCATCATCATTAGATGCTGAAAAAACATTTGACAAAATTCAACACATCCTCCATGATAAAAGTCTTGGAGAGATCAGGGATACAAGGAACATATATAAACATAATAAAAGCAATATACAGCAAGCTGACAGTCAACACTAAATTAAATGGAAAGAAATTCAAAGTGATGCCAATAAAATTGGGGAAAAGACAAGGCTGTACTTTCTCCATATTTATTCAACATAGTTCTTGTAGTTCTGGCTAGAGTAATAAGACAAGAAAAGGAGATCAAGGGGATTCAAATTGGAAAGGAAAAAGTCAAATTTTCATTATTTGCAGATGATATGATAGTATACATAAATGATCCCAAAAACTGTACTAGGGAACTTCTACAGCTGATAAATACCTTCAGTAATGTGACAGGATACAAGATCAACTAAAAAAAAATCAGTAGTCCTCCTATATACAAATGATAAAGAAGCTGACAAAGAAATCAGAGAAACATCACCCTTCACAATAGCCATAAATAACATAAAATATCTTGGGGGTAATATTAACCAAAGAAGCGAAAGACCTGTTAGACAAGAACTTTAAGTCCTTGAAGAAAGAAATTGAAGAAAATACCAGAAAATGGAAAGATCTCCCATGCTCTTGAATAGGTAGGATCAACATAATAAAATGTCAATCTTACCAAAAGCAATTTATAGATTCAATGCAATCCCCATCAAAATTTCAACACAATTCTTCACAGACCTTGAAAGAACAATATTCAACTTCATATAGAAAAGCAAAAAACCCAAGAGAGCCAAAACAATTCTATACAATAAAGGAACTTCCAGAGGCATCACCATCCCTGACATCAAGCTCTATTATAGAGTTACCTTAATGAAAACAGCTTGGTATTGGCATAAAAACAGGCTGACCAATGGAATTGAATCGAAGAACCAGATAGTAATCCACACACCTATGAACAACTGATTTTTGACAAGGAAGCTAAAATTATACAATGGGAAAAAAAGTATCTTCAACAAATGGTGCTGGCATAATTACTTTCTTTTCCATTTAGAAAATTTAATCTTTTGAGAATTTCATATATGAATATATATTCACATTATTTTTAGCCCTCCTACCCCAAATTCTGCATATTCTTCTACTTCCTCTCAAGTTTATTACTTCTTTAAGTGCTATGGGACAATGGTCTTTTATCCTGTCACTCGTATTATTTTAATAAAATGCTGCTTGGCCAGCAACCAGGCAGGAAGTAGAGGGAGGGCAATGAGAACAGGAGAATTCTGGGAAGAGAAAAGTGCAGTCTGCATTCCTCACTTAGAGACAGAGAAGAAGCAAGATGAGAATGCCTCACTGATGAAAGGCACCGAGCCACGTGGCTAACACAGACAAGAACAATGGGTTAATGTAAGATGTAAGAGTTAGTTAATAAGAAGCCTGAGTTAATAGGCCAACCAGTTTATGGTTAATGTAGACCTCTGGGTGTTTTCTTTGGGACTGAATGGCTGCGGGACCGGGCAGGACAGAAATCTCTGTCAACATTTAAGTACTATTGATATATACATATATTACACACATACACACATATTCACCTCTCAAGAGGTTATCATTATCTAAAACCATTATCCATTTCCTGTTTCCTAGATAAAGACTTTAATTTCATGCTACTTAGAAAGGTTTTAATTTCATGTTAATTACCTTAATTTTATCATTGCACATTGTGAAAATATATTAAATTATTATGTGGTGGCCCATAAATTTGTATAATAGAAATAAAAACTTAATTTTATTAAGTTTTTAAACTTTAATTTTATTTAGTAACTTAAAGTTAAGTTGTTAAAAGAAAGTAGCAATTAATCAATTCTCATCAGTGTGTGCAGTGTTCTTGATAGTGGATCATAAGGGTAAGTTGTATCCTACTTTTAATGTTTTGATATGGGGTCTGGTGTAGTCTAAGCTGACAAATTTCATTAACTTTGAACCAAATTCCATTTGAGTCATTTTTGAGGGTTTCTTTTTAATAAACCGATGTAGTGAAAAGTTTCACTGATTCCTGCATTTCTGATTAAGAACTATAAACATTTCATAGTGTTTCTAGATAGCTGTCAGTGACCTTGTACTGAGTGGTTTTGTGTGTCAACTTGACACAAGCTAGAGTCATCAAAGAAGGACCCTCAGCTGAGGGAATGCCTCCTTGAGATCCAGCTGCAAGGCATTTTCTCATTTAATGGTAAGTGGGTAGGGGAGCTGGCTTAGCTGGTAAAGGTGAGACTTTCATGTACAAGACAGAAAACATGCAGAGATAATTAAAAATGAGCAGAATTGACTATCTAAAACCCATCTTCCTGCCAACAATAACATCATAATTACTTGGTTTAAAGGTAAGTGTTAAGAAATAATTAAATAATGTTGGGCACTGGTGTCACATGCTTTTAATCCTAGCACTTAGGAGGCAGAGGCAGGCAGATCTCTGTGAGTTCGAGGTCAGCCTGGTCTACAAGTGCTAGTTCCAGGACAGGATCCAAAGCTACAGAAAAACCTTGTCTCAAAAAACCCAAAAAAAAAAAAAATTACATATATGTGGCTTAGCCTCATGAAAATGAAATCACACACAAAATACTGTTACAGGAATGTTTCACCAAAGTATCCAATGGAAGCATGTTTTCTCTACAGTAATGACTACAAAAAATACTTTAACAAATTATATTTATTTGTGTGTGTGTGCACATCAAGGCACTTGCTTTAGTTTACTTTGTATTACTGTGATTAATGCACCACACCCAAAGCATGTTGGGTGGAAAGGGTTTATTTGGCTTACGGATCCTGATAATAGTCCATATAGGTGCATTGTTTTACTTGAATGCTTCTCATCTGGTGTTATTTTAATCTCCACTCTAGGAACTAATGGAGACTGGGTTATCCCCTTGATACTTAGTCTATAGGAACATGTGAACAAAGGATTCATTTCAGACAATGACCTTCATTGAAAAAGTGTTGCAGACTAGTCCCAGTATATAAAAAAAGAGAAATAAAAAACCATTCTATCATAAAGAAGAATCAGGGCAGGAACTCAAGGCAGAACCTATAAGTAGGACCTGATGCAGAGGCCATGGAGGAGTGCTGCTTACTGTCTTATTCCTCATGCTTAGGTACAGGTACCCTTCTTATACTTCCCAGGATCACCTACTCAGGGATGGAAACACTCACAGAGGGCATTGATCATTAATCAAGAAAATGCCCCATAGATTTGCCTCTATGCTATCTGATGGAGGCAATTTCTCAAGTGAGGGTCCATCTTCCCAGGTGACCTGTGTCAAGTAGACAAAAAACTAATCAGCACATTTGACTCCTTATTTGGCACACCAGTTTATCACTATTAAACCATAACCTTTCTTTCTTGTTTATCCCTAAGATCTCATGCTACTATTTATATCTCAACATAAAACACATTCTAACTTTTAAAAAATATTTTTAAAATCAAGATATAATTACATCATTTGCCTCTTCACTTTCCTCTGTCTAATCTTTTCCATGTTCTCTCCCTCCAATCCCTCATGTTCCACCTATATTCCATTTAGAATAGATGCCCTCTTTTTCTTTATTACTGTCACAGACACACACATGCACACACACAAAGATGCATACATATGTAAACACAATTGTAAACTTTACATAGTCCTCATTGTGTGACAAGAATACTTAGCATCGACTCTCTTAGCCCTTCTTAGTAACATACATTCATTATGCCTTGTGATATACTTCTTGAATTTTTTTTACTATTACTGAAAGTTTCTATCTTTTGACCAACATTCCACAATCCTTCATCCAACTACCACAATTCCCTGGTTGTTCCCTCTTCCACTCCATAATTCTGTGGGGCTGACTTTTATAGATTCCACATAGGGATCAGTTCATAAAGTTCTTATGTTTCTGTTCCCAGCTTATTTCACTTAAAACAGTGTCCTACAGGTTTATCTAAATGACAGAATGTCTTTGTTTTCATAGTGAAAGGGCATTCCATGGCGTGTGCGTAGTGCATGTGTGTGTGTGTGTGTAAGAGAGGAAGAGAGAGGGAAAGAAAGGAGGGAGAGAGGAGCAATGTATATGCCACTCTCGCCTCAGTAATTCATTCATTGATGAACATTTAAAAATGGAAAAATTCTAAATGGCAAAAGACACCAGTACAAAGGGAAGGACAGATGGCAGGCTGAAAGAGAGCACCTGCAGCAGCAAATTATTCATCGCCTTTCAATGAAAATGACTTGAAAGTGTGGAAGAGACAAGGAATTCAGTAAAAGATATGTATATGGGTTGATGTGGTAATTCTTGGAAGAGTCAAAAATGAAAAGATGATGCTACTCAGTGGTAGTGAGGAATAGCACACAGTACCTACACACACACACACACACACACACACACACACACAGAGACAAAAGATGGGGCATTAGTCACGCATCATAGAGACTAAAGAAGCTTAAAGTTTATCAAATTCACATTGGCACAAGTGTGAAGAAAAATGGAAATCTAGTGAGCACAATAGGTAATTGAGTGAATTGCTAACATATTTTTAAAATAGTCTATAGTGTAAAACTACACATTGAATATCGTTGACCCAAAAATGGTACTTCTTAAGGCAAATCAGAATAGAGTGTATATGAAAATGTCACAATGAGGAAACACAGGCTGCATCTACATAGAGAGAACCAAGAAGTAGGCTGTCCAACACCCCTACTCCATCGATCAGACCCTGTAAGCTACAAGTCCCACTCCACCCCCAAAACCTCCTATCCCCTGAGACCTCAGAGGACCTCAGAAGCATAGGTTGTGACGGCACAGACAGGACCAAGAAAGGAACTCTGAAGCATAGGCTGTGACTGCACAGAGTGGACCAAGAGAGCAAACCAAGAGAGCAGACCAAGAAAGTGGACTAAGAGAATGGACCAAGAGATACCTCAGTGGCTCCCTGAGACACAGACAGTGACAGTACAGAGCAGACCATGAACAGTTCCCAAAGACACAGACATCAACTGCAAGGATTGGGCCAAGAGGCGAAGACACTGCTGGCACCAATTGGAGGAAGAGATGTGTAGGTGTCAATGCAAGAACTCATCCAACAACCTAAAGAGCAACATGGTAACACCAGAACCCAGTGGTCATACATCAGGAAGACTTAGTCATTCTAACCCAGAAGAAGCAGAAGAAAACAATTTTAAATGTAACTTTACGAGGATGATGAAAATCTTTAAAGAGGAAATGAAAAATTCCCTTAAAGAAATGGAGGAAAAGAAAAAAAAAATTAGAAGAAAAATACAATCAAACAGGTGAAGCAAACAGTTCAAACAGTTCAAGACTGAAGTCTGAAATAGAGGCAATAAGGAAAATACAAACTGAGGGAGTTCTGGAAATGGAAAATCTGGGTAAACAAATGGGAACTACAGAGGGAAGCATAACCAACAGAATACAAGAGATGGAAGAGAGAATCTCAGGTGTTGAAGACACTATAAAGGAAATAGATTCATTGGTCAAAGAAAATGTGAAAGCCAACAAATTCTTAACACAAAACATCCAGGAAATCTGGGACACTATAAAAAGACCAAAACTAAGAACAATAGTGATAGAAGAAGGAGAAGAACTCCAGTTCAAAGACACAGAAAATGTATTCAATAAAATCACAGAAGAAAACTTTCCCAACCTAAAGAAGGATATCCCTGTGAAGGTACAAGAAGCTTACAGAACAGCAAATAGACTGGATCAAAAAAAAAATTCCCCTCGCCATATAATAATCAAAATGCAAAACATACAAAATAAGGAATATTAAGAACTACAAAGGAAAAAGGCCAAGTAACATACAAAGGCAGACCTATCAGAATTATACCTGACTTCTCAATGAAAACCATGAAAGCCAGAAGGACCTGGATAGATGTGCTGCAGATACTAAAAGACCATGGATGCAAGCCCAAACTACTATGCCAAGCAAAGATTTCAATCACCATTGATGGAGAAAACAAGACATTCTATGACAAAACCAGATTTAAACAATACTTATCCATGAATCCAGCCCTATAGAAAATACTAGACAGAAAATTCCAATCCAAGGAAGCTATCCACAAAAACACAGGCAACACAAAACCTCACACCAGCAAACCCCAAAGAAGGGAAACACACAAACACTACCACTGGAAAATAACAGGAATTAACAATCACTGGTCAGTAATATCTCTCAATATCAATGGATTCATTTCACCTATAAAAAGACACAGGCTAAGAGAATGGATATGAAAGCAGGATCCATCCTTCTGCTGTATACAAGAAACACACCTCAACCTCAAAGACAGACATTACCTCAGAGTAAAGGGTTGGGAAAAGATTTTCTGATCAAATGAACTTAAGAAACAAGTGGGTGTAGCTATCCTAATTTCTAACAAAATAGACTTCAAACTAAAATCAATCAGAAAAGATGGAGAAGGACACTTTATACCTATAACAGGAACAATCCATCAAGATGTAGTCTCAATCCTGAACATCTTTGCCCCTAATACAAGAGCACTCACATATGTAAAAGAAACATTACTAAAACTTGAATTGCACATTGTAGTAGAAGATTTCAACACCTGACTCTCCCCAATGGATAGGTGAACCAGACAGAAACTTATCAGAGAAATAAGAGAACTAACAGATGTCATGACTCAAATGGACTTAACAGACATCTATAGAACATTCCACCCAAACGCAAAAGAATACACCTTCTTCTCAGCACCTCATGGAACCTTCTCTAAAACTGATCACATATTCAGTAATAAAGCAAACCTCAACACATACAAAAAATTTAAATACCCCCCTGTATCTTATCAGATTACCATGGTTAAAAGTTAGAATTTAACAACACTAATTGCAGAAAGCCTACAAATTCATGAAAATTGAACAATGCTCAATTGAACCACCCCTAGGTCAAAGAAAAAAATATAGAAAGAGATTAAAGACTTTCTAGAATTCAACGAAAGTGAAGGCACAACATACCCAAACCTACGGGACACTATGAAAGCAGTGCTAAGAGGAAAGTTCTTAGAACTAAGTGCCTACATACAGAAAGTGGAGAAATCTCACACTAGTGATTTAACAGCACACCTGAAAGCTCTAGAACAAAAAGAAGCAGACTCACCCAGAAGGAGTAGATGACAGGAAATAATCAAACTGAGGGCTGAAATCAATAAAATAGAACCAAAGAAAACAATACAAAGAATCAATGAAACAAAGAGCTGGTTCTTTGAGAAGATCAACAAGATAGACAAACCTTACCCAAACTAATCAAAAGGCAGAGAGAGAACATACAAAGTAACAAAAGAAATAAAAAGGAGCCATAACAACAGATACTGAGGAAATCCAGAGAATCATTAGGTCACACTACAAAAACCTGTACTCCACAAAATTGTAAAAGAAATGGACAATTTTCTGGATAGGAACCACATACCAAAATTAAATCAAGACCAGGTGACCAATTTAAATAAGCACATAACCTGCAAGGAAATAGAAGCAGTCATCAAAAGCTTCCCAATGGAAAAAAAAAACCCCAGGGCCAGATGGTTTCAGACCAGAATTTTACCAGAACTTCAAAGAAGAGCTAATGCCTATACTCTTCAAAGTGTTCCATATAATAGAAACAGAAGGAACACTGCCAAACTCTTTTTATGAGGCTACAGTTACCCTGATACCAAAACACACAAAGATTCAACCAAGAAGGAGAATTACAGACCAATCTCACTGATGAACATTTATGCAAAAATACTCAATAAAACCCGGACAAACTGAATCCAAGAACACATCAAAAAAATCATCCACCATGATCAATTGGCTTCATCCCAGAGATGCATGAATGGTACAACATACAAATATCTATCAATGTAATCCACTATATAAATAAACTGAAAGAAAAAAACTATATGATCATCTCATTAGATGCTGAAAAAGCATTAAAAAAATCCTAAACCAATTCATGATAAAGGTCTTGGAGAGATCAGGGATACAAGAAACATATCTAAACATAATAAAAGCAATATACAGGAAGCTGAGAGCCAATATTAAATTAAATGGAGAGAAAAGTGATTCCACTAAAATCAGGAACAAGACAAGGTTGTCCACTCTCTCCATATCTACTCAACATAGTTCTTGAAGTTCTAGTAGAGTAATAAGACAACAAAAGGAGATCAAGGGGATTCAAATTGGAAATGGAAAAGTCAAACTTTTGCTATTTGCAGATGATATGATGGTATACATAAGTGACCCCAAAAACTCTACCAGGGAACTCCTACAGCTGATAATTACCTTCACTAATGTGACAGGATACAAGACCAACACAAAAAATTCAGTAGCCCTCCTATATAGAAATGATAAAGAAGCTGAGAAAGAAATCAGAGAAACATCACAATTCACAATTGCCACAAATAACATAAAATATCTTGGGGTAACCTTAACCAAAGAAGTGAAGACCTGTTAGACAAGAACTTTAAGTCTTTGAAGAAAGAAATTGAAGAAGATAGTAGAAAATGGAAAGATCTCCCATGTCTTGGATAGGTAAGATGAACATAATAAAAATGTCAATCTTGAGAGCAGGCGTCAGACAATGAACTCCATGAGAGTAGGAGCAGATCCACACCAGGGTCATTTGTGGAAGCAGGACTGAGCCAGCAACCTAGGCCAAAGCAGGCCTGAGGCAGTGAGCTCCATGGGAGTGAGACTGGGCCAGCTACCTAGGCCAGAGTGGGACTCAGAAAGCAAGTCCACGGGAGTGGGAGCAGATTCAGTCCAGGGACATTTGTGGACCAGGACGGAACCAGCAATCTGGGCCAGAGTAGACCTGAAACAGCAAACTCCAAAGGAGCAGGTACAGGGGAGCAACTGCTGAGTAAGTGGGCCAGAGACAGAGACCATTGCGGGTCTCAGCATGAGTCTGGGACTTCTGATGGAATGGGCCCAGGCATTGGTCTGGGACATCAAAGGGAGTAGGCAGGAACCAGAAACCATTGTGGGTCCAGGGACCTCTGAGGGAGTAGAACTGAGTCAGGTCCTCCATAGGTCTGGGTGCACCTGAGCTTGGGAACTCCAAGGGAGTAGACTGGAGCCAGAGTCCTTTACAGGACCAATCCCAAGCCAAGGACCTCTGCAGAATCGGATTCAGACCAGGGATGTTTAGAGAAACAGGTCTGAGCCAACAACCTAGGCTAGAGCAGGCCTGAGACAGCAAACTCCAAGGGAGTGGGAGCAAAGTCCAGGAGCGCTGAGTGACTTCTAGGAACACAGAGTGACCAATGGGGTAACTAGAACCGTGGCACTAACTGTACCATGAGGAACAACCATCTGAGCCTTGGATTCACTGGCACCTAGAAGATTAATCAACAGAATCACAGACCACCCCAACCACATCTATTAGATGAAAAGATGAGTAGAAAAGGTAAAAATACACACAACACCTCAAAGAGCAACACGACACCAGTAAAACCTAAAGACCCTACAACAGCAAGACTTGAACAACCACATATAGATGAAGCAGAAGAAAATGACCTAAAAAATAACTTCAGGAGAATGTTTGAAACTCTTAACGTGGAAATGAGAAATTCTCTCAAACAATGAAAGAAAAGACAAACAAAAAATTGGAAGACATCAGAAAATCCCTTAAAGAAAACCAAGAGAAAGCAATGAAACATATGGAAGAAACTATTCAAGACTTGAAAACTGAGATAGAGACAATAAAGAAAGCACAAACTGAGGAAATTACAGAAACAGAAATCATGAGAAAATGATCAGGAACCACAAACGCAAGCATAAACAGCACAATACAAGAGATGGAAGAGAGAATCTCAAGCGCTGAAGATACAACAGAGGAAATGGACTCATCAGTTAAAGAAAATATTAAATCTAACAAAAGCTTAACCCAAAATATCCAGGAAATATGGGACACCATAGAAAGACCAAACCTAAGAATAATAGGCATAGAAGTTCAACTCAAAAGCACAGTATATTTACCAAAATCACAGAAGAAAATGTTCCCAACCTAAAGAAAGATATGCCTATGAAGATACAAGAAGCTTACAGAACACCAAACAGACTGGATCAAAAAAAAAAAAAAAAGTCCCCTCGCCACATAATAATCAAAACACCAAACATACAGAATAAAGAAAGAATATTAAGAGCTGCAAAGGCAAAAGGCCAAATAACATATAAAGGCAGATCTATCAAAATTACACCTGACTTTTCATTGAAGACAATGAAAGCCAGAAGGTTGTGGTCAAGCATTATGCAGACATTAAGAGACCAGGGATTCCAGCCCAGACTACTATACCCAGCAAGACTTTCAATCACCATAGAGGGACAAAACAAGATTTAACCAATACCTAGCCACAAACCCAGCCCTACACAAAATACTAGAAGGAAAACTCCAACCCAAGGAAGTTGACTACATCAACAAAAACACAGACAACTGATAATCTCATAGCAGCAAATCCCAAAGAAGGGAAAAACGCACAAATTAACATTACTAACAATGAAAACTAAATTAACAGGAGATAGCAATCACTGGTCATTAATATCCCTTAATATAATTGGATTCAACTCACTTATAAAAAGGCACAGGCTATGAGATTGGATACAAAAACAGAATCTATCCTTCTTACAAGAAATATACCTTCATACAAGAAATATACCTCAATCCTCAAAGACAGATATCTCCTCAGAGTAAAGGGTTGGGAAAAAAATATTCCAATCAAATGGAACTAAGAAACAAGCTGGTGTAGATATCCTAATATCTAACAAAATAGACTTCAAACTTAAATCAATCAAAAGAGACAAAGACATTTCATATTAGTCACAGGAAAATTCCATCAAGAGGAAATCTCAGTACTGAACATCTATGCCCCAAATACAAGGGCACATTCACATGTAAAAGAAAAGAACATCCTTTGGATATACACCCAAAGTGGTATTACTGGGTAATATTGATGGTGCTGGTGGGAATGCAAGCTGGTACAGCACCTTTGGATGTCAGTGTGGCGATTTCCCAGAAAATTAGGAAATAACCTTCCTCAAGACCAAGTAATACTACTTTGGGTATATATCCAAAGGATGCTCAATCGTGCCACAAGGACATGTGCTCAACTATGTTCATAGCAGCATTGTCTGTCATAGCCAGAACCTGGAAACAACCTAAATGCTCCTTGACCAAAGAATGGATAAGGAAAATGTGGTACATTTACACAATGGAGGACCACACAGCAGAAAAAAATAATGACATCTTTAATTTTGCAGGCAAATGGACAGAACTAGAAACCATCATTTTGAGTGAGGTAACTCAGATCCAGAAAGACAATTATCACATGTACTCACTCATAGGTGGTTTTTAAATATAAAGCAAAAAAAAAAAATTCAGCCCAGAAAACACAATCCCAGAGAACCTAGACAACAATGAGGACTCTAAGAGAGACATTCATAGAGCTAATCTACATGGGAAGTAGAAAGAGACAAGATCTCCTGAGTAAATTGGGAGCATGGGGACCTTGGGAGAGAATTGAAGGGGAGGGGAGACACAGGGAGAGGAGCAGAGAAATATGTAGCGCTCAATAAAAATCAATAAAAAGAAAAAAGTCAATTCTACCAAAAGGAATCTATAGATTCAATGCAATTCCCATTAAAATCCCAACACAGTTTAACACAGTTTTTCACAGACCTTGAAAGGACAGTATTCAAATTCATATGGAAAAACAAAAAAACCCAGGATAGCCAAGACAATCCTGTACAATAAAGGAACTTCTGGAAGCATCATCATCCCTGACATCAAGCTCTATTATAGAGCTGCAGTAATGAAAACAGCTTGGTATTGGCATAAAAACAGATAGGTTGACCAGTGGAATCAAATTGAAGACCTGGATATTAATCCACATACCTATGAACAACTGATTTTTGACAAAGAAGCTAAAATTATATATTGGAAAAATGAAAGCATTTTCAACAAATGGGGCTGGCAAAACTGGATGTCATAATGTAGAAGAATGAAAATAGATCCATATCTACCCCCATGCACAAAACTCACATCCAAATGGATTAAAGACCTCAATATAAATCTGACCACACTGAACCTGACAGAAGAGAAAGTGGGAAGCAGCCTTCAATGCATGAGCACAGGAGACCACTTTCTAAATATAACCCCAGTAGCAAAATCACTGAGAGCAACAATAAGTAAATGGGACATCCTGAAACTAAGCTTCTATAAAGCAAAGGACACAGCCAGTAACACAAAACGTCAGCCTACTGAATAGGAATAGGTCTTCACCAACCCCACATCAGACAGAGGACTGATCTTCAAAATATATAAAGAACTCAAGAAATTAGACATCAAAATTCCAAATAACACAATTTAAAAATGAGGTACAGATATAAACTGAAAATTCTCAACAGAAGAATTTCAAATGGCCAAAAGACACTTAAGGAAATGTTCAACATCCTTAGTCATCAGGGAAATGAAAATCAAAATGACTCTGAGATACCATCTTACACCAGTCAGAATGGCTAAGATCAAAAACACCATGATAACTTATATTGGAGAGGATGTGGAGTAAGGGGAACACTCATCCATTGCTGGTGGGAATGCAAACTTGTACACCCAGTCTGGAAATCAGTATGGTGGTTTCTCAGAAAATTGGGAATCAACCTACCTCAGGACCCAGCAATACCATTCTTGGGCATATACACAAAGGATGCTCAATCATACTACAAAGACATTTGTTTAACCATGTTCACAGCAGCACTATTTGTAATAACAAGAGCCTGGAAGCAACCTAGATGGCCCTTAACTGAAGAATAGATAAAGAAAATGTGGCACATTTACACAATGGAGTGGTAAAACAATAATGACATCTTGAAATTTTGCATGCACATGGATGGAACTAGAAAAAATCCAATCCTGAGTGATGTAACCCAAACCCAGAAAGATGAACATGGTATGTACTCACTCATAAGAGGGATACCAGCTGTAAAGCAAAGAGTAACAAGCCTATAGTTCATGACCCTAGAGAAGCTAAGTGACAAGGTAAACCCTAATAAAAACATATACAGATCTACCTGGACAGGGGCAATAGACAAGATCACCTGACAAAATTGGGAGCATGAGGGTTTGGGGAAGAAGGGAGGATGAAAGGAGAGGAGGAGGGGAGAAGGGGATGAGCAAGGATAACTTGAGAGAATGAGATTGTGAAGATGGAGGAAGGATAGAGATGGGGAGCAAGGAAAGAGATATCTTGATTGAGGGAGCCATTATGGGGCTAGCAAGAAACCTGGCACTAGAGAAATTCCCAGGAAGCCACAAAGATGGCCCCAGCCAAGACCCTAAGCAATAGAGGAAAGGGTGCCTGAATTGGCCTTGCCCTGTAGTCAGACTGATGAATATCTCAAATGTTATCATAGAACCTTCATCCATCAACTGATGGAAACAGAGGCAGAGACCCACAGAAGAGCTCTGGGCTACTCTCTCAAAGTCCAGTCGAAGAGAGGGAGGAGTGAGAATATGAGCAAAGAGGTTAAAACCGTGGTGGGGACACCCACTGAAACAGTTTACCTGAGCTAATGGGAGCTCACCAACTTTAGCTGGACAGGGAAGAACCAGCCTATGACCAAACGAGACCCTCTGAATGTGGGTGACAGTTGTACGGCTGGGACAGACTGCAGGGGTTACTGGCAGTGGCAGCAGGATTTATCCCTACTTCTTGTACTGGTTTTTTGGAACCCATTCTCTTTCGATGGATATCTTGACAGCCTAGATGTAGCAGGGAGGGCCTTGGTCCTTCCTCAAAGCAATGTGCCTTACCCTCTCTGTAGAGTGGATGGGTGTCTGTTGGGGGGGCTTAAGTGGAGGGAATGGGAGGAGGGGAGGGAGTGGGAGCTGTGATTGGTATTAAAAATGAAACAAATAGTTTGTTTTCTTTTTTTCATTTTTTGCTTTCTTTCTTTCTTTTTCTTTTTCTTTTTGACCGGGTTTCTCTCTAGCTTTGGAGCCTGTCCTGGAACTAGCTCTTGTAGACCAGTCTGGCCCTGAACACACAGAGATTCGCCTGCCTCTTCCTCTTGAGTGCTGGGATTAAAGGCGTGTGCCACCACCGCCTGGCTTGTTTTCTTTTTTAAAAAAAATTAAAGGAAAAAAAAAAGAAAATGCCACAATGAAACCCATTAATTTATACACTAACTTTAAAACCTAATAAAAATCTTAGCTTTACATAAATGAAAGTGCTAGTTTTTAAGGAAAAGCATGAGCAAGACCGTATATTCACATTACAAGAAACTTGGGACTGTGATGATAGTTCAGGGGTTAAGAGCATCTGTTGATCCTTCAGAAGACCTGGGTTCAATTCTCAGCATCCATATGATGTTGCAAACCATTAACTCCAGTTCCATGGGAACCAGTGCACCAAGTGACATCTGTGAACGCCAAGCATACACGTGGTTCACAGATCCCACATACATGAAGGTAAACACTCATATATATAAAGTTAAAATATTGACACTCAAATCTGAAAAGGCCATGAATATCTCCCTGTGGGACAAATATTGAATAGCTTGTGACTTAAGTATAGGGCATATGCAGACATTTACACATGTCTACAATCTTGACTTACAGACATATAAAGTAAAATGATCAAAGTAGCAACTGGCTAATATATGTGTAGTATCATTTATTTTCTATAAAAGGCCTGTATATGGTTAAGTATAAGATTATATGCATGTTGTGTGTGTGGACCAGAAATATATGTCAAATGTCATAAATGTTGACAGGAGATAGGACTAGCCTGGAAAAGGAGATAACTATTTAAATTTTTTATATTGCTTGGATTTTTATGAAAAGCCTTCATTACTTACCATAATGTACTTATGAGTACTTTCTTTGAGTCCCTGTGCTGAAGTCCTAACCCCCATATTTGGACTCTGGTCTTATGTGGAAATATGCTCACTTTCATATTTAATTAGTTTTGACAAGGTCTTTCTGGGGCAATGTGAACTTAGAGACAAACTTGTGTAGAAGAAAGATGATGAGCTGACACCGGTGGCAAGACATCCTCTCGCAAATGGTTTCTGTCTCTGAGTTGTTACATGGCCTTGGGAAGATTCTAGAACCTTTCTGATTCTTTGTGGCCTTTGTGTGACTGATGTGTGTGATTTCCAGATAGGAAGCGTCATTTGCTATCTAGAACCATTTGAATCAGAATTTTATTATTCTTATCATTGTTTGTGGCAGCTAATCTTGCTTGTCAACTTGGCTATATCTGGGATCAACTAAAATCTAAGCAGCTGGGAGCATTTTGCTTGATTTGGAGTGGAAAGATCTACCCCAAAGTGGTCTGCACTTTTTGTTGGCATCCCACATAAAAGGACATGGAATAAGGAATCTTTATCTTTTGCCTGCTTGCCTTTGCTTTCACTGGCCAGTTTATCTATGCTTCTGCTGAGGGATTACTTTCTTGATTCAGAACCAACTTCTTTGGGATTCCAGATAAGACATCCAACCCCTTGGACTGAACAAATACTGGATTCTTGGCCTATTGGGAGACCACCATTGTTCCAATGTTGGAATAGCTGGACCATTAGCCTGTAAGCCACTCATATTAATATATACTAATGAATATATATTTATATGAATGGATATGTATATATCTGTATACAGACATTATGTATACAGATATATGTATATATTCATTTATTCTATCAGTTTTGTTCCTCTAGAGAACCCTGAATAATACAGTACTGTTTCTAGCTAGTCAATAGTTCTAAAACTACTATGGTAAAATAAATATGCAAACAGAGGAGGGAACAATGACTCATTGGTTAAGAGCACTGGCTGCTCTTCTAGAGTACCTGTTCTTCCAGAAGAATCCAGCTTTAACAACACTTGCTTTTGTACTTTCATCCCTCTGAACTGTTAGTCAAGGACTTCCTGTTGCTTAACTCACCCAGCTATGGTAACCATAGCAACAAAAAACAATTACCTTTGTAAGTTTATTCCATTTAAGACAGTTATTAAGAAAACACAACGTGCCAGAGACTGCATTATTTTATTCAGTCTTGCAGAAATGCTAAACGATGAGAATAAGTATCTGCATTCTACAGAGAAACTGTAGTTCACAGTTCAGTAAGCCTTCCATTTGGGAATGGTGTTGGGGGTAGGAGTAGGAGTCCTGGTCTGACTGCCTTGAGCACCTGCAGAGTTTTCCGTGCTGAATTTTATGGCTAAATGATTGAGCTTGCCTTTGCCACTTTCATCTCTGTAGTGAGAATTCAGTAACTACTGTAGTGAGAATTCAGAATTCAGTAAGTGAGCTCTTCCCTCTCTATGTCTATGATATTACTACATAGCACAGAATGAGTTTGTATGTAGTGCATGAGGCCAAAGTAGAGTGATTTAGTGGACTCTCCTTTGTCTGTAGCATATTAGAAAGCCTGAACAACAGTTACAGCCCTTTCTTGTTTGTTCTCGATATTTCCTGTCTATTTTAACCTTTCCAGTTGTATAAAATAGAGCTAAGAAAAACAGATATAAGAAAGAAAGAGGCAGTTTAGAACTCATATTATGACCTAATCATTGGTAGTTAGAGTCAATGACATATTTCAGAGTTTACCAAGGATGAATCATATGGAATATAACCAAAATCTAATACAGATGTTATCCTTTAGTGTAGTCAAGAAGAATCTTTGTTTATCTACAAACACACACACACGCACACACACTGTGGGACAATGGTCTGTACCCTGTCAATTGTATTTTAATAAAATACTGATTGGCCTGTAGCCAGGCTGAAAGTAGAGGTAGGGCAACCAGGCAGGAAGTAGAGGCAGGGCAATGAGAACAGGAGAATGCTGGGAAGAGAAAGAGTCAGTCTTCAGTTGTTACCCAGACTCAGAGGACGCAAGATGTGACTGCCTCACTGAAAAAAATACCAAGCCATGTGGCTAACACAGACAAGAATAATGGGTTAATGTAAGATGTTAGAACTAATTAATAAGAAGCTTGAGTTACTAGGCCAACCAGTTTATGTTTAATGTAGACTTCCGTGTGTTTATTTGGGACTAAATAACTGCAGGACTGGGTAGGACAGAAACCTCTGTCAACAAATGGTGCCCAACGTGTGGACAACTGGATCTACGTAAAGCCTGAGACTAAGGACTGTAGGCAACTGATGACTTCTGAGAAAGGAAGGGCTTTCTCCTAGGGATGACACTAACTAGTTATCTAATACAAAGTGATTGGTACTGAGATAACATGAGCGACACTAAGCAGACTTAGCAGGTTGTTTTATATATTATGTGCACGAATACACACACATACACATGCACATACTACACTAATAATAATCAATGAAAAAAAAGACTGTGAATTTGAAAGGGAGTGGTGGGTCTAGAGAGGATGGGGGGGATCAGGAGAGGGAAGGATATATATGAAGTAACTATATCTTGATTAAAATAAAAAGGAACAAATAAAAAACTGAAATATAACAAAAAGGGTCCTATTTAGGTAAAAATATGAAGCCTCATATTTTTATTTGGTTTCTGATAAAATTTGTTTACTATATATTAACTTTTTATCATTACCAGACCATGACTGCATTAGAAAGTTAAATTTTCTAAAATGTAAAAAGATTTTTTGAAATTATTTAAAATGGGAAAAAAAAAGGGGCTGGAGAGATGGCTCAGAGGTTAAGAGCACTGACTGCTCTTCCAGAGGTCCTGAGTTCAATTCCCAGCAACCACATGGTGGCTCACAGCCATCTGGAATGAGATCTGGTGCCCTCTTCTGGCCAGCAGGCATACATACAGACAGAACATTGTATACATAATAAATAAATCTTTTTTAAAAAAATGGGAAAAAAAAGAATGTTTTGACAGTAGTGGCACATAGGCACAACACAGGTTACTCAGGGAAGAAACATTTCAGCATAGCAAAGGAGTGTGTTGGTCACCATTTCAGCTAACTGTGGACTGAGAGAAGTCTCTTGCTAGGGAAGGGGTATTAATGACACTTTAATAGGATAAGCCTCATCTTTTCACAGTGCTGTATATAAGGACACTATTATATTTGACGTCAGTTATGACACTTTAACTTTGTTTGTGTAATGAATCTATGTATTTTATTGCTGCTACAACCTGCCACTGTGTAAACATCTGTAACGGCCAGAGCCTCATTTTGGAAACCATGCATCAGAACTGAACTGCAATGTGACTATAGACTGATTTATAACAATGTGTCAATGCAGGTTCTCTGATTGGCAACACAGACCACTGGTATGGAACATTGACAGTAGGGGCTGAGTGTGTGAGCAAGGGGGGGGCATGTAGATAGGAGCGCCTGTTCAGGTTTGCTGTGGAACTAAGGTTAATAAAGTCTATGGGAGTCACTTCAAGTATTACTGTTCTTTGCTTATGATGTGTTTTTAAGATTGTGTGTGTGCTTGTGTGGGGTGGGGTGGGGTGTGTATGTGTATTGAGAACAAAATATCCACTTCCTGTTTCTTCAGCTTAGCTTAAATGCATCCTAATACCTCTTTACTAACATTTGTGTTGGTTTTGCTTCCAAAGGCATCTCAGAAGAAGCAAATTTCTTTTAGAACATAACTTGGCCTTTGTATGTGTAAGAAAGGAAATAGCAACTTAAATTCTCTTAAGAAATGCTAATTGTTGGGAAACCTTTATAGACAATTTGCCAACAGGCAGAACCAGGCTTTGAATTCAGTTCCAAAAAGGCACACCTTTGGCATCTCTGCTCCCTTGGGTTGCAGCTTCTTTCTGAGTCCTGTGTCTTTAAGGCCTCCCAACATTCCAAAATTCTTTCACACCCTCCTGTATTTAAATTTGTGCTTGCAGTTTTAGCTCACACTATCTTTTCTTGGCTGTGTCCTGCCCTTGGCTACTAGGTACTGGGGAAAGAATGGCATTATTGATTGAATGTATTGCATCTGCATTTTAATGGGCTTCTGTAACATCTTAAAGCAAACAGTGACTAGAGGCGGGAATCTAAGTCTTCTGGCAGGGAGGTAGGAATGATCTCTTTAGGCAGGTTACAGCTTTGACATTCTTGAGTCATGTACCTTGAGATAGCTTCCAGGACTTTTTCTTTAGGGTCACCAACATCAATAGTTAAAAGGTTTTGGTTTTGCACTTATTAGTAAAAATTAATCAGCTTCCATTTCTAAATTCTCCTGCATTTCCTTTATGATGGCAACAAATAAAAGTAAACTGATTATGTCATTCTTTCCAGCTTTGTTAGTCAAAAAAGACATGTCGGGTAGTGGTGGCACACACCTTTAATCCAGCACTCAGGGAGGCAGAGGCAGGCAGATCTCTGTGAGTTTGAGGTCAGTCTGGCCTTCAGAGTGACTTCCAGGGCACCCAGTGCTACACAGAGAAATCCTGTCTTGAAAAATAGAAAACCAAGCAAAAGCAAAACAGAATAACAACAACAAAAAAGACAAGATGACAGGTAACCACAGTTCTGAAGAGCTCTGGGACAGTTTTGCCTCTAAACATCCCCATTTCATACCCCAGACAATTATGTGAAATTTGTAAGGTTTCTTTGTCAACTTAACCTGGCCTACTTTCTAAAAATAACAAAGTGATGGTCTAGTACCTCAAGCAATTAGTGGATACAGTTACCTCCTGAAACATCACATCTACAACACAAAACAAAGTAGAAACATCAGTTAGAAATCCATTTGACAGTTCATGTTAGCTTAGTAGCTTGACGATATACTGTCCACATTTCTTGGATAATGTCCAGCTTCTTTTTTTGGCATTAAAGTCACTGGAGAAATAGGGAGCTGGTAAGTAATTCATATTATTTATCTGTCAGGTAGAGTGCACTGAGGGTGCTTGCTGTTGGTGGTGTCTTTGATGTTGGGAATAGAACTAAAACAGAAGGGGAGATACCGTCCTTGATCTCAAATAATGTATAGCCTGTTTTTGTTAGCCCACAGAAAACTGTTTAATAAGTTCACAGAAAACAGAAGCATGATGGGTAAACTTGAGTACAATTTTTTTTTACCTGCCCTGCCGCTAGGTTCCCCCAGTTTTACCTATGTGGGAGAATGAGACTATCCTTACCGTTAACTCACAAAAAAATCATGGGATACGGGACTCTCTGGACCCAAGTCCATGGTTTACACCACAGCATCTGAAGCTGATTCGCTGTATAACAGAGCAGGGTTATTGTGATGGTCAAGAAAACATGGAAAAAGGACAAAGATTAGCAGTCCTCTATTTATACAAGTGCATCTCCTTATGATCGCAGGCTCCCAGTGGCTGTGTGCCATTCATTGCGAGGCAAGGGTCCTCTTTGCTCCCCAAAGAAGTCTGAGCACGGTTACAATCCCTCTGCCTCATTTTGAGATAGCATGCATTTAAACTTTAAAAACTGCATAAATGGCATGCAGCGGACAATGCATTTGTATTATATGAGTGCTCGCTGTTGATAGTCACCACATAATTTATACAGGCAAGGGATTTTCAATATCTAAAAGTAATTGCAGATAGTCACAGCAGCTGCAGAACATTCTGTTCTAATTTATTATTTGCTGTTGGAAAGCAAATTCATTTATTGTCACCAAAAGATGCATTACAGGGTTATTTCATACATGGCAGACTTTCAAAGTCTTGCAATGATGACATTGATATAGTGCCACCACTCTGTTATAACCTTTGTATATTATTTAAGTGTAACAAATACCTCATTCATTGCTTGCCCTAAACTTTGCATTTGGTGACATTCTTGCTGCTGTGTTAATATCGGGTCTATTAAGCTGGACCTCATGGTCCATTACCCTTTCTTTAGATTTGACCCCGTGAAGCTTGGAGGTCTTGAGCACAGTGTGAAACAGCACAGGGGCTCACTCTCACCAAGGAGCTCATTAGGACTTTATAGGAGCGCGATAAATACCCACACAGTGCTAACATTTGCACCGAGGGATGCTCAGCAGACGCACAGCCTGGTGTCAGGAGGTACCCATTGTTCCCTTTATCCAGGCCTGCACACTGATTCAGTCTGCTCACTAAAAGGGACACTCATTTATAATCGACTTTTTTTTTTTCGACCTTTGGAGGCAGGATTCATTTACTGGTATTTTAGCTTTGTGGGTTTTCCCCTAATCTTTCTATGTCTTAATCCATTTCTTAAAGCTTGTACTTAAATTTTAGACTGTGTCATTTAAATCAACCTCCACAGTTCGTGAAAAATCCCAGTGAGAGCCATGAACTGCCGAGTCTGGACAGGAGGGCTTTTATTTTGTCATAAACGACACTACAGTTCTTCAATCCCATTCACATTAACATACACGGGTCTAATAGCGCAGGTAAATTCTGTGGGGTTGCTTTATGGGGGAGCTACCCGTGGGACTTGTTTAGCTTTAATTTTAAAGGCTAATGTGCATTATCCCTCTGGTAGGCCTTCTGTTATATTTATGTTTCACAGTAAGGAGCCATGCCATTACAGATGTCAAGGGAGTGCTGATTATGTTTTACTGTCAAGCCACTAGCGCAACGAAGTTTTCTTCTATAGAGATGCTTGAGGCTGATGGTATCAGGATGGTGTGCATCCAGGGTGGCGTAGGTGGGATGAAGTGGACCTTCCATGCAGAAGCAGAGGCAGCTTGCTACCGGGAACCCTTCCACTAGGAAGGGTTTTCATGAGGAGATTTCTGAGACTCCAAGTTTACTGTTCAAAGTAATCAGATTTTCTTGGCTAGATGCCTCAGGAGTCCCTTACAAAGAGCCCTTTCCTCCCTCTTACTCAGCAAATGACTTAACGAAAACACTGGATTATACAAGACAAAAGAGGATTTTCCCTGCTTGTGTCAATCAAGATTTGATCGGTTTGGGTTTTGTTTCTAAAACAAAAAAAGGAAGGGACAACTTTGTTTTACAAAGTTTGGATTAACCTTTCACCTCCTGCTTTGTTTTTCCAAGAAAATTCTGCTGCAAGCTTGAGAAAAAGGGCTGGCAGCTCAATAAATTCCAACTATTAACCATGTGGTAAGATAATCAGAGACCAAATAACCCTGATTTTATCAACCAGCTATTCTTCAGAAGGAAGAGTGACTTAGAATATGGAATAGTTTTCTCTTTGGTGTATGCCAAGAACATTGACTGTTTCTCATGTGTTGGGAACTCTGTTATATCGAAATCAAATGATCAAAAAAATACAATCAAGCATATTCTAGAAGGCCTTTACTCAGCTACTTAGAAGGCTGAGGCAGGAGGATCACTAGCTTGATGCCTGCCTGGGCTGTAGAATGAGCTGAGGGCTGGCTTAGTCAGCTTGATGAGAACCTGTCACAAAGAAACAAAGAAAGCTAATGTTTGATTATCACGTGAGAGTCATTGAAGTTAGCTCCCAGAAGTAGGCCCTACTAACCAGCATCCAACTGTTAAAAGGGGGTGAGCTGAAGTGGAGAAGTGGGGAGATTCCAAGGAGGTGGAGGAAGGGTAGGCATGGGCTCTGAAGAACTTCTCCAGTAGTTAGTTGAGGAAAAGCATTTGGGGCAGACAGCACAACACACAGAAAGACACTCATGTCTGAGGGTTCATGGCATATATCTGGAGAAGCTCATATACTGTCCTTGAGGCAGAAGGTCAGGAGGAGGGCTTGGCAAAGTAATCTTGGACCAGAGTGTGAAAGGCTCAAATCTGTGATGCCAAGAAAGGATTTGATATTTCCCTTAATGGTGCTTATGAAAGACCCCAACCGATTTTTCATAACGAACTGGATGAATTGGGTAATGGGACAGATTCTTCCTCCCCGCTCCCCTTCCCCACAGGGCAGGAAGGCTAGCAATTATCAGAACTGGTCACAGTCCTGGGCAAGAAGGCTAGCAATTATCAGAACTGGTCACAGTCCTGGGCAGGAAGGCTAGCAATTATCAGGACCAGTCACATTCTTCTAAACAGATGATTATCAGAACCGGTCATAGTGAATGATTACCAGACTGTAAACTGAGTCACGATGGAACAGGCAGCTTGTCACG
>PVIU01002085.1:0-112088 GCA_004026605.1 Ondatra zibethicus | reverse complement strand
TTTGTGATTTTGTCTATAAAAACTTGCTTGCATGGATACTCGGGGTGCTTAGCTATCCCGAAGCTGGGCACCCGCTTGCGCAACCGTGGAATTAAACCTCGTGCTTTTGCATCTGACGGCCTGGTTATTGAGTCTGGGGGCTCCTCGGCGATAAGACCACTCTGAGGGTCTTTCACTTACAGATTTTCAAGATCTTTAGAAGGAACTCAAAGAAAACATCAATATAGTCAGATCAACGCTGTATGTGGAATATTGGTGAGAAGGTGGTAGATAATTTCGAGTGGAGAAATTCATTCAGGGAAAATGAAGGACCCACAAGGGTCTAAGAAAGGCAAGCAGTAAACAGTAAAAACCATTGCTGAAGAAAAAAGCCTGTTTGTAGAAGACAGCGTTTGCCCAGGGCTAAAAGACCATAGAAGATGCGGTGGCAGGCATGAGGAAGGGACACAGTGTGGGAACGTGAGCAGAAGCGAAGGAAGGGCAGGCTGCAGGCTGCAGTGTTGGCCAGAGAACGATCCCATCAAAGCCACGGAGGTGGCTTTGAGTTTCCAGCCCTCGGCTACACCACCACTTTCCCTTAGCATCACCCTGCTTTGTGTTCTGTGGTGTCAGGCCCAGGCTGCTGAAGGAAGTGCCACAGTGTCACTGTACTGGCTTCTATGCTGTGAACTTTGTAAGAAGCCGTGGTTCTGAGGCTTCCAGAGCTGCCTTCCTCCAGCTGCACAGGAAGAATTAGCGGAAGCAAGTCCGAAGATCCCTGAAGTCCTAAACCAACAACGATCATCTCTCCTTAAACATGGGAAGGGTAGGAGCTAGTTAGTATACTGTGAGGGGGTGGTGCTGGAGGAGGGGTTCCTCTTCCCTACATTCCTGAACTTTTGGTAGGGTTAAGAACTGGAAAATATGATTTATTTAGGGATTTTTTTCCAGGAAGCACATATTTTATAAAGGACTTTAATCACACACACACACACACAGAGAGAGAGAGAGAGTTTGTTCATCTCATGTAACAAACTATTGCCAGGCATATAGTTTACCTGGTATTATTTAAAACGCAAGAGGACAAGGATCTGAGCTATATTTTCCCTATTCCATGGGGAAGCAGTCTTTGAAAGGTGTAGAATTATGCGTACTTCACAATGGGCAGCAGTTAGAAATTGGCTGGGGAGATGTCTCAGTGGATAAAGTGCTTGCCACAAGTATGAAGACTGAAGTTGAGATCTTGCAAACCCACGTAAAATCTGGGCAGGCATGGTGGCTTCCTATAAGCCCATCATCTGGGTGGTAGAGAATGGGGTTCCTTGAGGTAGGGGACTAATTTTACATAGATAATTCTAGGTGTTATTTTCTTTGGTTGGTGAATCTATAAATGATTTCATTTTATCTCTACAGTTTCTATTTTTATATGGTTTTATCAAATATGTGTCTGTGTAACAAGTATTGCTTGAGAGCTACAATGTTCCAGCCACTGTCCAAGATACCTGGATAAAAACGGTAATGAAAACAGCATTTCAACTCCCCATAGGTAGCCACATGACAGAAAGACAGCACATTGAACTGTCCAGTTACATTTGAAGTTCAGACATAATTTTTTATTAGAAACAGAAGGTTTAAAGTGCAGAGATGATTCATCAGTAAAAGAAAATGACACCTGGAGCTGTCTATTTCTGTCTTGAGCCTCCCCTCTTCCTCCAGTCTTGGCTGTTTTTTATTACTGCAGGACATCCACATTTCTTTTTTCCAAGTGACTTTAATGTTACGATTTGTCATATTATCAGACTCTCCCAACAAACACCAATTGAAATTGGAATAATATTGTGTTCTGTGGATGTATTAATTTGCTTGACTGTCAGACTAGCTGGTTTAAAATTCTTCAATGCTGTATGCAGTATGTAAAAAAAATAACACTATCTCAAATCCTTTTAAAATATATTTCTGTAAGATAAATTAGCAACAAAGATTTACTAACTCAAAGGAAATTTATTTCTTATGGTATTGCAAAATTAATTGCCAAAGTATCAGT
The DNA here is from genome assembly GCA_004026605.1 of Ondatra zibethicus. Classification (NCBI taxonomy): domain Eukaryota; kingdom Metazoa; phylum Chordata; class Mammalia; order Rodentia; family Cricetidae; genus Ondatra; species Ondatra zibethicus. Next base: position 110,065 of record PVIU01002085.1, on the reverse strand, counting down.
CTAGTATTAGATACTTTTTCTCATGACAAATTTAAATGTTTATTACACCACACTCTGGATATTAATATTTAATAATTTATAGTCTCTGCTAATATAACATGAGAAAAATAGTATCTTAATGTTTTAACTCATGACACTTATAGAATTACTAATGAGACTTTTTATTCTCTCAGGACCAACTTCTGATTTGCCAGTAGAAGACCTTACTCTTCTCATTAATTTTTAGACATTTATATATCATGTAAGTTTGACATTCATTGATAACATTTTTGTCTTTTAAGTTTTGTCATGCCTTTTGTTAGAGGGATTTATTAAAGGATAAAATTATTAAGCACTGGAGAGATGACTCAGTGGTTAGGAGCATTGGCTGCTTATCCAAGAAATCTGGGTTCAATTCCCAGTACTCACATTGCCGCTAACAACTGTCTATAACTCTAGTTCTGGGAAGTCTGTTGTTCTCTCTGGTTTCCATGGGCACCAGGCACGCAAGTGGTATCCATATACATGGAAAAACACCCATATACATAAAATAAGTTGAAAAGGATGCAATTACTGGCTTCTGCCACTGTACTGCATGATTTCCTCGGCTCTAAGATCCTGACATGATCAGCATCACTTCAGAACCTGTCTGTGGGAAGTCAGAGGACAGACGTAGCGAGAACTAGAAGGAATGTGATCATGGCAGAGACCTCTATCCAATGTGTTTCCCTTGTTCTCTTGTTGCGTTGTTTATTGTCCACTAGAGTGGACTGCCCAAGTGTATCCCAGTTGTCAAAAGCCCAGTTGTGCCAGCCTGTTTGAGCTTTGAAAGTCATTTTTTGTCTTTTATGTCTTTGTCATAGTTTTCCTTCTCTTTCCAGAAAACCTGCAAGAGCAAGAGTGGGTCTGTGGGATGATGTTCAGAGCAGCCATCCAAGGAACAGTGCATCCCTATGGAGGGCTGAGGGCTCAGCTGGGGTGGAATTTGGATAAACACAGATTTTACTTTGTAGCCAGAATGCTAAGGCTTACCGCACACATCAGAAAACAAGGGATTTCTGCTGACTCATCATTGGAAAGATGCTCCCATAATCTGATTCGAAGGATACTGAAGTGTTTCTTTCTCCAAAAAAATAATCCCCTCAAAAATGTGCATATCCCATTCCTGCAGGAAATTGTACCTTGCTTGCTCAGACATCTAAGGAAGCTGCAGGCACTACTCCAGGAAGCCAATGGTAAACCGTCAGTGTCAGCTGAGAACTAAGGTGAATCCAGAGCTCTATGAGTTAGTCCTGCCATTGGCAATTGTCGGTTTATTATTACATTAGCAAAATGTTACATAGGAAACTGATAAGGAACTGAGGGTGAGTGGTAGATGTGGGTGGGAAATGAAGCTAGAAGATTTCACCATACAACTTGGGGTGCACATGGATCCTCAGACACAACCAGAACACACACTGACCGTACTGCAGTGCGATGCTGGAGAGGAGAGAAGGCATGGACGGTATGAAGTGTGTGAACGACATCAAAGGCTTACGTTGAATGTCCGGCTCATCAGATTCACCTATATCTGCAGAATTTGTGTTAGCATCTACAATTACAGTGTCCAAGTTCCTCAAATATTTGTTTTTTGACCTTGAGAATTTAAAAATTAAGCTGTAAGTAACCAATTTGGTTCCCTTTGCTGGAAGGCGACTTAGGATGGCTGCACACACTTTGTCGCAGCCAGCTCTGAAGGGAACAGCTTGGGCTCACATTAATCCTTTCCCAGAAGTTAACAGTGTGCAACTGACATATCTTTGGATTCCGTTTGGGAATCAATAGGGGCATCTTTTTCTTACAGAAGAAACTTGTCATTTATATAAAATGTTGAGCACTGATTACTGCAGATTGGAATAAATTTATGGAACAGTCTTGAGCCTTAAATCCATGTAAATCCATGTAAAAATCCAGATGTGGTGACACATGCATGCAACCCCAGTTCTAGGGAGGTGGGCACTGGGGAACCTCTGAGTCTCACTGGACAACCAGCTTAGCATCCTTGACAATCTAGGCCAATGTAAAATCCTATTTCAAAGAAAGAAATTTAAAAAAGGTATATGGTGCCAATGAAGAACATCTGAGGTTGCCCTCTGGCCTCTACACATATGAACACACATGTGCACATGCACCACCCCCATTTGTACTAACACACACATGAGTGCACATGTGTGTATACACATACGTATTCATATACATATACTCACACGCAAAAGAACATAGAGCCCTTGGGAATTTTCTTTTCTATGGTGTATTGTGTTAGGTTGTAGAAAAGTCAAACAATTAAAATACATTCATTCTTTCTCATAACATTATTATAATCTAGTGAGAAAGACATTTGTAGAGACATCTCTCAATAACATGAAGCAAAAAGACATGTGCTAAGGAGATTGCATATTAATTCCACAGAGGAGGCATCGATTAAGTTTTATGGGCAGGATTTTGGTAGGGCTTTCTGTCAATAGAGGAGAGGAAGAACATTCTAGGCTCAGAGAATGGTAAGTACAAGCAGACACTCAAGGGAACGGTGAGTGTTTATGATCCATGTTTGAGATGTGGTGAGTAGACTGGGATTTGAAGCAGAGAATGCATAAAGAGATGAGGTGGAGTTGATGCTGATAGCAATAGCTTTGGTCCACAAGGACTACGAGTAGTGCAGGCTCTGGCCACTGCTCTCGATTGCCTCCCAGAACTTGACGGTAAGACTTTGTTGCTGAAGACATCACACACTTGGATCCCGGGACATGGCAAAATAAAGCTGATATTGACCTTGAAGCTTCTTCCCTGTTTGCTGGCTTTCATGGTGTTGGGCGGTGTTTTACTGGGTGTTTGGAGAGAAAACCCAACAATAGTTTTATCCGGCTATGAATCCTACAAGCCAAAATAATGGGCAGCCTTGCAAGATATGCCCATTGGTATAATAGTAGCATTTTCAACAGCTTTCTAATTGGACTTCAGGCTTGCCTCACAAGAGGGAACAGGCCTAGTACTGTAAGTCTGGCCAAGAACCCATGACTGGGGAATCTCAAAGTCATTACTATTATTTGGCTAAAAGGGAAACCATATCAAGCTGCCTTCTTAAACCTTAACCTTGTCCCCACAGACCAGTGAAGCTCTCAGACCTCCCCTGAGAAGCTGTTTTATGCACTGGGTGGTGAGTAATGCAGAGACATGCAGATCTTAGAGTGTAGAGAACAAGGGGCACTTGTATCAAAAAGGCGTTGGGAGACATTGTAGAAGATGGAACAGAGAGATTCGGAGAGACAGAAGTTGGAGAGGATTGCTGTGAAATAGTGTCTTCTGGACACAGCAGGGCCATTGGACTCACCGCACACATGGCTGCCTATATAAGACATGCACAAGATCAAGCCATTCAATATAGGGAAGAGGAAGGAGCCCACGAGCCTCCAACCCCTGAAGAGCTATTAACAGTGGATGGCCAGAAGGGTGAGTCAGGTTTCTTCAGTGGTGGCTCATGGTAGGTTGTCTGTTCTCCAGTGGACAGGGCCCTACACCCCTGCACATAAAGACAACAGTATTTGGACTCGGTGGCGGGGGGGAGAAAACAAGAGGGGAAAACCCAGAAGTTGGGAGGAGGATGGTGGGGAAAGTCAGGGAGGAGATGGAGCAGGAATGAGGAGGGCAATAAATTTATTTTATTCATGTATGAAATTACCAAAGTATAAGTAAAAACTTTATTGACAGAGCTGGAGAGATGGCTCAGAGGTTAAGAGCATTGCCTGCTCTTCCAAAGGTCCTGAGTTCAATTCCCAGCAGCCACATGGTGGCTCACAACCATCTGTAATGGGGTCTGGTGCCCTCTTCTGGCCTGCAGGCATACACACAGACAGAATATTGTATACATAATAAATAAATAAAAAAACTTTATTGACTAAGGAAGGCATAAGAAGAACCTAAAGTATTCTAGCAAGGGAAGCACATGGTGACCCCTGCAGAGATGTAAGGATGAGGCAGAGGTCAGTTTAGGATGACTTCAGTTACTGCCAAATAAAGAATTTACTCAGGATTTTAATAAAAAGTTCCACTTTCTCCTCCTCATCTTCCCTCTCCTACTTCAATTGTTATCCCTCATCCCCCAGCTCATTTTGCTCCTCTTCTTCCTCCCCCTTCTTGTGCATCCCAGGTTAGCTTCTAGCTCACTGTGTCACCTAGGCTGGCCTCACAATTGTGTCAAACTCCTGAGTGCTGGACTCACAAGCATGTGCCCTCACACTTGGCGAATCACCTTCTGTTTAAGACACTGCATTCCATTTTACTAACCTGGAGAGGAAGAGGGGCCCCTTTGATGATGTCATATTTGGCCCAGCCCTGCCTTTCTCACTCTGCGGCTGGCAGTTGTCTGGACTGCAGGTGGCAATGTTTCCCAAATGTCTAAGAAGCACACAGGGCTGGCAAATGTCCATATTCCTCTGCAGGCTGAAAACTTGGACTCATTCCTCTGTACCCAAAGGAAAGGGAAGTGGAGCTCTGAGTGCTGTGGGTGTGACAGGGACTTGGACTCATTCCTCTGGACCCAAAGGAAAGGGAAGCGGAGCTCTGAGTGCTGTGGGTGTGACAGGGACTTGAGTAGGTGTGAATAAAATCATTTACTAAGAACTTCGCACATCCATAGATTTATGATTTCCGGTTTCTTCTAGAAAGGGCCATTTCATCTTAGCATTCTCAGGGCAACCCTAGAGTAGTGAGAACACTGTCTTTAGTGACACTGAGACTTTGCTTTTGTTTTTGTGTTTTTCTTTTTGAGAAAGGGCCTCACTGTAAAGCCCAAGCTAGCCTTGAACTTACAACCCTCCTGCCTCAGCCTCTTGAATGTTGGGATTAGAGATGAGAGCCACCAAATTTGGTTTAAATTGAGTTTCTTTATAGATGTTTATATGTGTATATACAGAGGAATAGAACAGATCAATATCCATACTCATCACTAATTGCTAATCAATTAAGACTTTCCTAGAGACTGTTTTGAGCAATTTATATGAGTTCCCTCACTTAATTTTTCAATGACTCTAAGGAAGGATTTGAAATGTGATAAAAATTCATATAAGAAGAAAAATCATAGGATCATAAAATTATTGATCATAAAAGGTATACCAAAGACATATTAATATAATTAAAAGACATCAGTTAAGTACTTAGTAATTTGGTGTGAATCAAATGCTGGCTTCCCTCTGGTAGAATGGACATTGGGAAGACTTTCCTGCTTTTGTTTGCTTGGTTTTGAGACAGTCTTGCTGTAAAAGCCCAGGGTGGCTTCAAACTTATGACCTTGGTGTCTCATTTTCTCAAGTGCTTGGATTATAGGTGTGTGCCTCCATGCCGGACTCAGAAGACCTTCCTGAGGAAGGGTTTTCAGTAAGTGGAAGGTTCATTCTCCAATAATCTGGAATGAGAGTAGAGAATTTGTCTCAAGAAAAATCACTGATTCATAGAGATTATGGTGAAAGCTTTTCCACAGAAGCATTATTATCAGGAAACAGAGCAGGCTGCTGCTTGAGAAGAGGTTTGTGGAGGGTTTTAGTTTGGTTAGGAGGAGAGAGACAATGACCATTAAGGTCCTTCTAATTTCCTTGGAAAAAAAATCACATTAAAACATTTTAAAATGCTCAAAGAATTAGTATTAGTTTACTTATTACCTTTAGAAGATTTATTTGTATTTACGTGTGTGTGTGTGTGTGTGTGTGTGTTTGTGCACACGTGTGTGGACATGTGAGTGCAGGTTCACATGGAAGCCAAATAAAGAGCACCAGATTCCCTGGAACTGTAGTTAAAAGTGATTGTGAGCTACCCCAATGTGGATCCTGGGACTCAAACTTGGATCCTTTGGAAGAGCAGCAAGCATTCTTTACCACTGAGCCATCTCTCCAGTCCCAGAATTAATATTTAGTAGTTACTCACATTTCATTAATTTATTTTTATCAGTGATCTACTATATTATATCCATCTTGTGAAAGAATAAACGTGACTTAGAAATTTAGTAATCGTTTTGTCAGCTGAATTAGCAACCAATCATCTTTAGAAACATACATTTGAAGAATGATTATCGTATGATAATGTTGGCATTTGTATCCACATAACGGTCCACCAGACAATTCATATTATTAATTAAATTTTATTTTTGAATTTTTTCATACATTTGATTCATGCTGTACAAAGCTAATTTTTTTTGGTTTATTGCTCTTTCTTCTATAAAAATTTCTTTAAATTTTGTTTGATTTTCGAGTAACAGAGAAAAAGAGGCTTAAGCATCTAACAAACACACCAAATGTTGCCCCCTCCTATTTAGACGAAATAAAAAGGGAATAATTATCTTGAGCTCTCGTACTGCTTTAATTTGCTCCTCTTTACCCGGCAGATTTTAGTTCTCCTTCAATAGACAAGCTTGGTTTCACTTTGTATAGTCTAGTGTGCACCCAGTTTGAATTTTTCTATCCACCTGACAGTCAAAAGATCTCCTGGTTTCTGTAAGGCTCAAGTCAGGAAGCAGTTTCTAATTACAACAAATTGAAACGTTTGCACAAGGAAGTGTCGCTTTTATAAGTGATGGGAAACTTCAAATTTGATTACAAGCAACCTTTGGCTTCCTATCTGTTCGACAATGGGCCATGTTGTTAAGGGCAATTTCCATGCACAGCGTGTGGGTCCCATTTTTTCGTCCTTAGACATGGTTGTTTACTGTTCAGCACTGTTTATGCATTTTAATCAGTCCTTTTCAGTCTCCCTTAATAAATCACTACAAAGAGAACGCACCAAAACAAGGGCTATTATGCCGTACCAGTTACCCTTGCGCATTATTCGCTGCCTGGAGTTTCATCCAGTACACAGATTTAAAAAAATAATGACAAGAACACAATCTATAGCCAAGAGTGTTGTATTTCGAGTTGCAACATCTTTGGCTAAATAACCTCTTTGAGTTCCATCCTCTAACAGTAGGAGCCTGACTTTTAAATTCAGTTCAAGCAAGAATGACTTAACAATTGGAACCTGCCATCAGTCTTGGGACTGAAAGTCTTTCTGATGGGATGAAGCTGACAGCTTAGTTTGTGCTTGGCAGGCACTCGCATGAAACGAGCCTGCATTAGTGATAGATAAATGTTTAGACATTCAGGTGTCTTACTGTCTGAGAAGAGTATTACGGTAAGGCAATAGTAGGGGAAGCAAAGGAGTTTGGGGCCTTTGTGCCTGAGTGAGGAAGGACGATGACATCTTAGCATCATTTGACATGCAGGCAAAGACGCAGTTTGATCTATGGCTCCTTCTCTCTTTAAAGGCAAACTTTGATTTTTCTCTTAAATGGGCTTTTCAAAAGTGCATTTTTTTCCTCCTAGATTTTTTGTTGTTTTTGAATTCATTGGACTTTATTAACTTTGGTTCCTAGTGTTAGACACAGATTTTTACTAAGAAATACTGTTTTAATTCCCAGGATAGTGGTGAGAAGGCCACAAGGGGATAAGAAAGCCAAGGGCATTGTTTAACATGGATTTCAATTCTAAAACATGACATGGCACTTAGCATTTAAAGTATTGACCTAGTGATCAATACTGACATATGCTGGAAGTATCACTAGAAAATTAATATCTTAAATATATATTACAGTGTAAAGCTTAGAGAGGTAATTTAGGAAAAATAGGAATTAAAGGAAAATAACTTAACGGTACCCATTGCTTGTTACCCAAATTGATTAATGATTAAATGTCCATATTAAGCTTCCTTTCAAAATACACTGTATAATTTTTTTGGAAAAATGAGCGATGTGAGAATTCGATAGCATCTTTTTTTATTTTTATTGAGCTCTACATTTTTCTCTGCTCCCCTTCCTGTCTCTCCCCTCCCCTTAAACCTTCTCTGAAGGTCCCCATGCTCCAAATTTACTCAGGAGATCTTGTCCTTTTCTGCTTCCCATGTAGATTAGATCTATGTATGTCTCTCTTAGGGCCCTCATTGTTGTCTAGGTTCTCTGGGATTGTGTGATTTGTGGGCTGGTTTCCTTTTCTTTATGTTTAAAAACCACCTATGAGTGAGTACATGTGATAATTGTCTTTCTGGGTCTGGGTTACCTCACTCAAAATGATGTTTTCTAGCTCCATCCATTTGCCTGCAAAATTCAGGATGTCAATATTTTTTTCTGCTGTGTAGTACTCCATTGTGTAAATGTACCACATTTTCCTTATCCATTCTTCAGCCGAGGGGCATTTAGGTTGTTTCCAGGTTCTGGCAATGACAAACAATGCTGCTATGAACATAGTTGAGCACATGTCCTTGTGGCACAATTGAGCATCCTTTGGATATATACCCAAAAGTGGTATTACTGGGTCTTGAGGAAGGCTGTTACCTAATTTTCTGAGAAATTGTCATACTAACATCCAAAGGTGCTGTACCAGCTTGCATTCCCACCAGCAAAGCAGAAGTGTTCCCTTTCCCCCACAACCCCTCCAGCATAAGTTGTCATCAGTGTTTTTGATCTTGGCCATTCTTACAGATGTAAGATGGAATCTCAGAGTTGTTTTGATTTGCATTTCTCTGATGACTAAAGATGTTGAACATTTCTTTAAGTGTCTTTCAGCCATTTTAGATTCCTCTGTTGAGAGTTCTCTGTTTAGGTCTGTACTCCATGTTTTTATTGGATTATTTGTTCTTTTGATGACCAATTTCTTGAGTTCCTTGTATATTTTGGAGATCAGACCTCTGTCTGATGTGGGGTTAGTGAAGATCTTTTCCCATTCTGTAGGCTGTCATTTTGTATTGTTGACCATGTCCTTCACTGTATAATTTTGAACATCAATTTACAAAATTCCCTGGAGTCTCATGGAATTCAGCAAGATAGGCACTTTGCACATTTCCTCACAAACCCAGTTAGCCCAAGTTCCATGTGCTGGAGAAACACAAGCTCCATGAAGAGGTCATGTGATACATGCCTGTGATCTCAGCTCTTAGAAAGCTGAGTCAGGGGAGTTGGTGAGCGTTTGAGGCAGCCTGGGCTTCATGTTGAGACCCTGTCACAAAGGACAAGACCCCAACAAGCCAAAAAGAACAAACCAAACACAAATGATAGTGAAGCAAAAATGCAACAAGAGAGGTAAATACAAGTGTTTGGTGACCTCCCAAAGAATTCACGTGAAAGTGACTTTGGGAGGTGTTCAGATTTTAATTCTACACATTCAATAGTATAGTACAAAAATATTATGTTTCATAAAAAATGAATTTAGTGTTTCATTTAACAAGTTTTCTAAATGCACAGCCATTCCTCCTGTTCTTATTCCTTTCCCCACACCTTAGCTTTTATTTTTAGATGTTTTTATTTCTCCAACCCAGGCTTTCTATCTTTGATTGACTAGCAGATGTAACTGTGCACAAGTGACTGTCCTCTTAATCTGTGGCTCATAAGGACACAGACTGATAACGCCTAATATTTCCTTTGGTGAGTAAAAGCCAATTTTCGTTAGGCACATTCTATATAGGTTAAAAACAAAACCAAATCCTACATATACCAGCCTTTCTTGTAGATGGGCGTGGCAGTGTTTGATATTTTAGCTAATAATATATAATCAGAAGTATTGTAAAAATTCTCTAAGAATTCATATTAAAAGAAGACTGTTTTCCCCAACCCCCAAGCATCATGGATTCCTTCTAGTGAAGCAGTCTTAAACCCAGTTGGTTGCACCCTTGTCACTGTGCCATTATTACACTTGGTGCATCTTCTTTGATGTGCACACTTTGTTAGTATGTAGGTTCCATAACTGGACAGAACTATTGGTGACAATTTCACTCCAGCAGATTGCATGGTCTCTTCTGGCACTTCGGATGTTTCCATCACAAAAAGAGGACTTCCATTTCCGTCCCAGCTCATCTTTCTGTCTTGCCACTGGAGCAGGAGTACTTTCCCCCATAGGGAGCCACCATTTGTTTTGTATTGTATTTCAAAGCAGTAGTAATAGTTTGGAGGCTCTCAGGAACCAGGCATACTTAGGGCCAGCATCTACCCAAGCTGAAATGTCTTGCACTTTGGTAGGGGGATCATTTATTTGTCAGGTCACAAAGTGGGCCCCAAATGGTAATGCTGCTGACAGTGCCAGCCCAGGCTCAATCCAGGTTGGATTCTCACTGGGTAAACAGGCTTCTTATTGTGTGAGCAGAAACATAAATCAGTACTTTTCAGAAATCTCCTCATGGCTGGCCAGTTCTGCTTGTCAGGAAAGCCACTACATCCTTTCTCTGTCCCCAACTGTCACCTGATGGGGGCAAAGCACATCTAGTTCCTGATTAACTGAACGACTGAATCGGCTCAAAGATCCCATCTGCTGGCTATCCCATAAAATCAGCTTGTTTTCTGGTCAAGTTGCTGCTTTCTAGTCTCATAAGACATCTCGGTAGTTTGTCCCCCAGTAAACTGTCTTTTAAACCACAGAGTGGTCTTACTCCGCAGCTCACTGCGCTCACATTTGGTGTCAAAACCAGGGGAGAATGCCCGGGACCCTGAAGACCTGGCCCTTTCTTTAACGGAATCAAACTGCCCATTTGGCCCTCCTGTGGGGAAGGATAACTTGCCTCTGTGGATTTCTGCCATCCTCCATTTTCAGTTTCAAATTTAAAGTTTATCTTATTGACGACTTCTCTACTCACACCCAAGGAGAAGCGAAGGGTCTGCAGCGCTGCCTAGGCCCGTGCAGAGGGTGTCCACTGAGGGATGAGCCTTATCTAGTGGGGGCAGAGGCGGTTCCCTGTGCAGACCCCCGCTGGGAATTATCAGGTCAATGCTGAGAATCAATGCCTGGGCATTGCCTCCTGGCTGGGCTCAAAGGCCTCACATAAGAGGGCATACTTTTTACAAACCGAGGGGGGTCAACCAGAAGCCAGATAAAAATCCTGCTAAGTTCCTCACCTGACCCACAGAGGCTGATCCACACCCAGTTCAATTCTCATGTCTTTTCCCAGTCAGTGCTTGAGATTGGGGCAGGGGAGACAAACTTAAAAGACTTGGTCCCAAATCCCTCACAGAGATCTGCTGAATATGGCGTTTCAATTCTTTGACGAGAGGAGGAGCAGGAAAGAACTCGGTGTGCTTCCCCGTGGCGGACAGAACTACCAGCTCCTGGCAGCAGTCCTGGGACCAGCTCCAAAGAGGAACAGGGCACTCATGGGCTCCACCTGTAGTGGTTACGAATGCAGTAACACCAGTCACTGGGCAAACAACTGTCCTTCACTTCACCTGCTGCCAGGACAACTGTGGACAGGCAGGGCTTTCGGGGTTGCCTGGCCCTCTTTGCCTTGCTGAGGTAGGTCAGTCTCCCACGCTTTTCCTCCACAGGAACATCTTCCTGGTCTGGGCCTGGCGGCTGGAGACTCATTCTACCCTGAGACCTTTGTCCTCAACAAAACCATCAATATCAGCATCAAGGAGGCCAGGATCACTGCCCAGGTACTGCGTGAGTCTCTCACATTTTTAATAAATTCTCAGGAGCTGCTTGGTCCACACTTCCTGATTCCTCTGGTAAAACTTAATTCTTCTTTGCTCTCTATGACAGATGTCAATGGTCAGCCTCACTAGCCCAGGGATACAGGTCCTTTCTTCTGTTCCCACCTGGGCCACCTAATTACTCTCTCCTTTTTATTTATGTCTAGCTGCCCAACCCTACTATTGGGCAGGGATATTCTGTCCTATGCTTTTCCTTTTGTTTGCATCCAACTTCTGGAATTTTCCTTATCTGTCTAGCCTGGGAAGAGCTTCCTTGTGCTCTGGTTGAGACTAATGCTTTCTGTATTCTCTTCCAAGCTGCCTCGTTGACCCAAACCTTTTTTTCTTCTTCAGTGGTCACCATTATTCCCCCAGTAAGATCCTATCCTGGGACCCTACCTCCTACCCCTGTCATTCTCAATACCATATCTCCTTAAAACATTTCAAGATGGTATAGGAGCCGGAGGTGCAGAAGAGAGAGAGAGCTCATGCCTCAATACCCAGCACCTCAACAACAAAACAAAAAATGTCCAGAAGAACTAGAATGTACAAGATAAAAATTGACAGCACTCCCCCAAAATGCACGAAGCCATAATTATACTGTGTACTATTATTATAAGAAGCTCACCAAACATAAAATCAACTAGGCCAATAACTTACTTGAAGAACATGAGGACATCATGGAGATAAATCCGCACTCTACTCAACAATGCCAGAAAGCACATTTGTTTCCTCATGTACTTCGTGATTTGCAAAAATCACCCATGTACTGGACCATAAGGAAGAGGTCAAAAACAAGGGGAAAGTCATGAGTATTTCAATAGATGAAGGAAAATTTAGCTTCTATGTGGTTTTCAGAAATTGTTTTTGGTAAACTGGTAATGAGTTTAGGAATAAATAAATAAAACTGGTGCCTTGACAACCCTATAGCTAACACTGTGTTGAATGGTGATGTGTGTGTTGAAAACTTTCTGAAAAAAAAGTGAGAACGGCAGCAGAAAAAAATAAATTCTGGTTTCCCTTATACACCGCACGGTGACTCTAGAGAATAATAATCTACTAAATTTGAAAAAAAGTCATCCAATGGGATTTTCAATGTTTTACCACAAAAATTATATGTATTTGAGAAGCTAGAGCATCTTACTTGAAGTTTAAAATATATATATACATAGCTATCATATAGTATCCTATAAATATGTAAATATATCCTATAAATATATTTATCCTATAAATATGTGTCAATTTAAACAAATCCAAAAACTCACAAAACAAGAGAGGGTGTCTTGTGCCTTTTATCATTATACCTACCCAACAATGAACCAGAGTGACTGGTAAGATATTTTTAATGTATAAGTCAGAATATTTAATTGCCTAGCAAGAAAATTATATATTTCTCATGATGGAAGCCTGGATAGAGCATTCAGGATCCCACTGTCTCTTACCCTTGACTTAGCAGGGAGGACTGTCTGTTCCCTTATGTCTCTGGCTGCCTTTCTTAACGAAGCTCTGGACTGAGCTACATTCCTGGCCAACACTCAATCTCAAGGGAAGCCAGGAAATCAGCTGATATTTTCGGATCTTTTGAAAGCTTTGTAAAAATGAAGAAGCCCGAGGACAGTAGGTGACAGACTGCTTGAGTAACTCAACTTAAGTCATAGTTCAGTAAGTTGTGGGCCTGAGATTTGAACTCAGGCAGCCTGGGTCGAAACATCATATTCTGAACACATACTCAGCCCCACTTGTAATGTGACTCAATTTTCTACCAGAACTCATTAAATAATCTTTTCTTCAGAGGCTGCATTTTGAGAGTGAGTGCTTGGAGCCATGATCATTATCAACCCCTAATGTGTTTCATCCCTGTGTCAAAACACTAAGAGAAGCAACTTAAGGAGAAAGGCTGGATTTCGGCTCACAGTTGGAGAGAGGTAGTCCCAAGCTCTCGCAAGGTGTGTAGAGTTTGTACAGTGGGACAGTATGGCTGGGATTCCTCACACTTCAGTTGGCCAAAGAGCAGAAAGGATGCTTCAGTAGGAGCTGGGTCACAGCCCATGAAGTCCAAACTCAGTGACTTCTAGCTAGACTTCTACCTCTTAAAGGCTCTGCAACTCCTAACACCATGCCATCAGCTGGGGACTGCTGGGGCGCATTTCCCATTCAAACCTTGACACTTACATAGCCTATGCTTAGCACTATGTCTTCGAGCCTATGGTAAAGTTTGATTTAGAAAGTCAGCCCCGTTGGGGAATAACAATAACAAACAATAAATAGAGCAACAATAGCAATGTACTCCAGGGAGAATGACTGCAAACATGTAGATGTTAACTTTTAGAATTTTCCATGTAATATTTTGCAACTATGTTTGACCATGGGTAACTGGGACCACAGACATAAGAACCAGGGGTAAGGGTCACCCCTGTGCACTCTAGGTTAGTGCCACCCCCAGTATCTAGAACCACAGACATAAGAACCAGGGGTAAGGGTCACCGCCATGCACTCTCTGCAGTGCTGTCCAGAGTCTTTGGCGCACTCTTGACTGTATTCGCAGCAATAACTGACAATAATCAAAAAGCTGTTGAATAAGCTAAAATCATTGGCTTACTTTCAGAAGAAATTATATATAGCATTCTGATCTTATCATGCCTTTGAAAGAATGCAAGAGCAGCTCATCAGCTTTGAGAAGCAGTGATATGCATTCAAACCAAATAAAAGGTTTACAATAGGAAGATTAAGTATTAGCAAGCTGAAAAGGGAACACAAAACACAAAGACGCATTTAAAAATAAAATAGGCACATCTAAAAATAAAACTCATTAGCAAAGCTGAAACCATAAAATATGCTCATGCAGGGGATGAAATTTTAAATTGTGAAATCCATGCATTTCACCCCATCGCAAACTTACAGTCAAGTGTACACTACAAATCTATATCACAGAAAATAACAGTGTCAGGTACCCACTGGAATAAAATCAGAAATGGCTAACCAATTCTAATCTCCTTAAATATTTAAGTTTACTTTTTAAAATTTTTATTTATGTGTATGTATATAAGTGTGTGCAGGTGTTTGAGGAGGCAAGAAGAGGGTGCTAGATTCCATGGAGCTACAATCATAGGCGGCTGTGAGCCACCTGATGTGGGTGCTGGAAATTGAATTTGTATCCTCTGCAGAAGCAGGACATGCTCTTAACCACTGTGCCATCTCTCCAGCCCTCTTAAATATTTTAATTATTAAAAACAAAAATTGGTTTTCATGAGCATGTGTGCACATATAAATTAATTAAAATTCAAGCTGCCCTTGTTTGAGGATATTACTATGGGATCAGTTTTTTTAGGTACCATGCTTCATCATTGTATTTGCTATTAAAGAAATAACATGAGAAGCATAGGTTTTTTGCTTCTAGATTAACGTGGGCAATATTTTTATTTCTACATTTTGTAAGACACTTCCATAGTTTACAAATAAAAATAACCCTTCACAGTCTTCTGATGCTTATTGTAAGGCATTGACCAGGCAAGTTTGGGATGGGGGAGAATAAGGTAGAGGCTGTAGAGTCACTTGTATTTGGGTTGTGTGTATGTGATCTTTACCACCATTTATGCACTGTGCTGCAGGCCTCTAGTGAATGGAGGGGAATTTGATCAACAATACATTTCTATTGACCTTTGAGTAGCTATGAGCCCCAAGAGAATGGGCTATTCATATTTGACATCCAGGAGGTCATAATCTATTGTGGGATCAGGTCATACAGAAGCAGGTGCATAGCAGATTGGGCTAGGCAGTTTTTGAGATGTATGAAGATGAATCCAATGGCATGTGTCCTTCCTAGAGGAGACAACAGAACCACCGTAAGGAGCAGAATCAGTTGGGTCAAAGGCAAACAGGAAATTGTGGAAACCGATATATCTGGTAAGTGGGAGACTTTTAAACTGGATGGATAGAGGACTTCAGGGAATTAGGCTGAGATCAGATTTGAAGAGCTAGGGTCAGTGCCCCCCAGCAAATCCCTCTTGTGCCATAAATGCTTCCCTATTTGAATCATTGTAGGAAAACCAAGGCCTGCATGGCTTGGATTGGTACTGTCATCACACATACAGTCATCTAGCCCCACATTCCACGCCTCATTGTCCCTCACCTCAGACCCTCACATTGTACTCTCTGGAACTTATTGCTTCCGTGATAAGGTCACACATATACATGCCACCACTAGCACCACCATCACCAGCACCACAAACAACGACAACAGCACAGTAACAACAATTAAATAAAAAGAGGTCATGAATTTGAGAGCACGAGGGAGGAGTGCCTGGAGAGAGGAAAGCAGAAAGGAGCTGTGCCTTGTCTTTGCTCAGAGTGCCGGGATTAAAGGCATGCGCCCCCACACCTGGTACTCCGC
Source organism: Ondatra zibethicus (assembly GCA_004026605.1). NCBI lineage: Eukaryota > Metazoa > Chordata > Mammalia > Rodentia > Cricetidae > Ondatra > Ondatra zibethicus. The sequence continues at coordinate 94,190 of PVIU01002085.1, read as the reverse complement.
CAGAATCTTTAACACCAAACCCTAGAATTTCAGTCTCTCTCAAGCTTGCTTCCTGAGATCCTGGTTTTGTTTTGTTTTATAATTTTTCATTTTTTAGCAATTCATTTTTTTAGTTAAAATATTGTTGTATTATTTCTTCCCCTTTCTTTCCTCCCTCCACCCACTCTCATGTTCTTGCTCTCTATCAAGTTCATGGCTTCTTTTTCTTTAGTTATTGTGACATATATATGTATGCACATATATTAAACATATATAAATACAACAATTGCAAATGATATAATGTTACTTGTACATGACTGATTTCAAGGGTGCTTGGTACTGGAAAAGCAGTTAAGGGAGTCTTCCTTGGGAAAGACTATTTCTCCTGTTCTTACCATTCTTTAGTTGTTTACAGTTTTATCTCTCAAGTTGAGAACGTGTGAGATTTCCCCTTCTATGCTAGCTTGTCTGTTGGTGTCCTTGCTCAGGTCTTGTTTAGGTGGCCCTGCTGTTGAACCTTCACAGGTATAGCTTCTGTGGCATTCCTAGGAGATGAAATGTCACAGCAAATTTCTGATCTCCCGGCTCTTACCATCTTTCCCACCCCCTCTTCTGCAATGCTATAAATTGGTCCGTTGGGGCTGGGCACTGCAGGGTGACTTATGCTCTGCATTTTGATCATTTGGGGTTCTCTTTAATGGTCTCTATCTGTTGCGAAGAGATGTTTCTTTGATGAGAGGTGAGACCTACACTTATCTGTGGAGACAAGAATAAATATTTAGAATGTAGTTAAGAATTATGCTGATTTAGTAAAGTGGTGATTACAGATTCTCCTCCAAATTCTACAACTTCTCTAGCCCTAGGTAGTTGAAGGTCCTGTTTAGTACTCTACCTCAGCAATCTATTACTGAGGTACTTGGCCTAACCCCTCCCATTTCCCAGTAGCCAGGATACTGCACTGCGTTGGCCTGCCATGTGTTAGGGATCAGCCTTGACAAAAATACCACTTACCAGGGTAGGGGCTTGGGGATCAGAAATGTTAGTAAAGAATACAAAGACTTGAGTAAAAATAATAAAACAGAAACATGGGATAGTACTGGGAGGGAGTTCCAGAGAATACTGAAATCGCCCATGTTTAATTTTCCTTATACTTTTATACCTCAATATAAAAAGAGGAACAAGGCAACAAAAGACTTCTTTAATATGAATCAACGGACAACTTGAATGGTTAATTTCTTCAACACTTTGAGACATTAAGTAATTACCATTCTATTGTTTAGGCAGTGAAGCCACCCTAGACCAAGAATCCTGAAAGGAACCATTCCCCAGGTTAAACCCCCTAATACAAAAGAAGGAGCAGAAGCATGCTTGCATATCCTGACCCTCTGTCAGGACGGAGTGGATCTACCTGTGTGTGTCATCTTAATGTCAAAATAACCAAGTAACCACATCCTGGGTCAGGATGTGTGGCCCTGGTTGTTGTCAACAATTTTGAACAACCTCAAACTCTCTGACCTTCAGACAAGTGGGAAAAGGCTCATATTTTTGGGCCTCCACACAAGGACCCCCATCTTGAGTGCCATCTGTCTTCATTTTAACTTAGCTTTCCTAACAGTGCTTTTGCCACATGGAGACTTTCAATTCGTTGACCCTGAAGCTTCTCCAGGTTCTTACTACCCAATATATTTGCTCTTCTTAGAACCCAGTCTAGTCCATGGCTCATCATGACGTCACTGCCCATCCTACCCTGTATACTTGCACTTCTCAGAACCTAGGCTAGTCCATGGCTCATCATGATGTCACTGTCCATACCACCCTGTATACTTGTACTTCTTAGAACCCAGTCTAGTCCACGGCTCATCATGACATCACTGCCCATACCACCCTGTATACTTGCACTTCTCAGAACCCAGGCTAGTCCGTGGCTCGTCACATCACTCCTGCCTCTCTCACCTGAGCTTCTTGGCCCTCTCTCTTGCTGCTTCAGGAGTTAGAAAAACAAGCCACACCTTAGTCAAGCCCTGTCTTCACTGCACGGCTCCATGTTCCATGCACAGCTGACCTTAAGGCCACAGAAAATGGCCTCATGTTAAATTCATTCATTCATTTTGTTCTTATACGCCAAGTCCTAGCATGGCTCCAGGGACAAGGATCTGACTTGGGTGGGGTTGAAGAAGGGACAGACAGGGGCACACAGATAGAAAGCTGGAAAGCTGGAATTGGGTCCTCTAGGTTCTTAGACGAAGAAACACAGCACTTCAGAAGCTCAGCATGCCTTTGATATGGAGTCAAATGTTGAGCTGGGGTTATTGTGTACAGCTGAACAGGGAGGCGAGTTATTGCATAGAGCTGAACAGGGAGGTGGGGTTATTGCATAGAGATAAAGAAGGATTTGTGGTACACAGCTGGATTGAGGAGAGAGGTTTATCATCTCCATTGGAGCAGCCTTTGTGGGGAACAGTCATTTTCTGCACACACTGTCAACATCCACACAGGAACCAGAAGGGAAGGATTTACCATTTCCATTTGAGCCTCAACACCCCCTGAGGAGGGGAGGTCTTGCCATTTTCCCACAGATCTGAAGCTACTGGTTTCTTGGAGTGGATCCGCCCATGACAATACGCACTCACCCAGGACTTCACTTACTCAGGGCTTCCTCAGCTTTCCACACAGTTTTTTTATTTTTGAAGATTTGTTTTTATGTTCCCTGGGAGCCCTCGGGTTACTCTGGCCAGGAAAGCAGGTAGGCTAACTGCAGAACGCCACCTCTTGCTCTGCTCCTTCAAATCCAACCCTTCGGTTTCCCCCACGTCGCTGTGGCAGAACACCTGCCGCAGCTCTCCCACTCCGTTGCCACCTCTAGCCTATCACACAGATCTCTGCCTTCAATCTTCCTCCTTGCCCATCCTGTTATCCCAGTCACCAGCTCCAGCAGGCTATTCCTGGGAACCCAGCAATCAAACGCTGCCGGAGAAGCACGTAAGCCAGCGACTGAAGCTGGTAGGAGAGTTTGCGATCTTCATCTCCTCCCTTCCTCCATATCCAATCCCAGTCTCATCCCCAGATCTATGTAGCAGAATACCTGTTGTGGCCTCTCCTCACTCTCTGTCCCCATTCTTGGGAGACAAAGAAGATCCTATGATTTCCCTCCTCCAGTGGATCCCCTCAACACTTCCTCCTAGCCCGTCCCGTTTCTATGCCTACAAACACATTTTACCTGGAACCTCCAGTGGCCACACCTATCAGGATCCCAGAAGAATCCCCTACCAGGCAACACACAGCCACATGCTCTCTAAGAATCAGAGAGAGAGCAACAAAAACCAAGGAACAAAACACACACTCAACAAAGACAAGACCAGATATCAGCACCTAGAATTGCAACCTTCCCAAACCCAGATGCTTAGATTCCAATGTAAAAACACAGTCAGAGACAGCCAGGACAATATGTCTCTACCAGAGTCCAGCAACCCTACCACAGCAGTCCCTAAGGATTTGTTAGCAACACTTAACTCTAGCTTTAAATACTTATATTAGAAAGAAAGAAAAATTACTTACTTAAACATTTAATCCTATAACTTAGAAAAGTACATTAGAACAATAAAGGAAAGGAGAAAAGTGTAACTAGAAACTACATACAATTAATAATAAATAATAATGATTAATAATTTCCAGCAATTAGTAAATGCACGTGACAGAATCGCAAAAGCTAAAATTAGGCCCTGGGAAATGAAGCTCAGTGGCAGAAACAAACATAGAAATAAACAAACAACAACAAAACCCCCAGAATTTATGGCAATACATATAAAATTAATTCAGCTTAAAGAGACTGAACCAGTAAGTGCAAACCTCTGCCCAGGAAACACCTGACCTATTCAGTTATAGAGAAAACCACCTGCGAACATTTCCTGAAGGCAGCCTTTGCCATCTTGTCTGGAGACTAGCGCGACCAGCCCCCAGAAAGACTGTCAAAAGCACAACAGAGGAACCCCAAATTATTGCTAACTTGGCTCAGGAATATACATTTAAAAATTCTGGCCCAAAATTTCGTAAACTAAATTCAGTAATGTACATGACAAAGTTGTTTTTAGTTCAGAAACTGGATTCGGTTTTGTCTTAACAGACCTTTTCGTTGACCTGTTAAAGCCTGGGACCTTCTCAGAACATTTCTAAGTAAAATAAAATCTAGAGGATTCAAAAGGAAATCAGCTATATTGTAAAACAGTTCCCAACACTAAGACATACACATGCAGCTTGTGGTGCTGGTGAGAGGGCTCGGCTGGTAAAGGTACTTTTTGCCAGTTCTGATGGCCCAGGTTCGAGCCCACATGGTGGAAGTTGAGCATTGCTCAAGCAAGTCGTCCTCTGGCCTGCACATGCAGCGCAGTGGCACGCGTACTCCCCCAGTCAACCAATCAATAAATCCATCAGTCCATCACTGTAAAACTGTAAAAATCTATTTGTGTTATAGCAATATGTTAAACAAGGGATTCAATAGTGGATTGGATAAATACCAACGTTCTAAAGCGACTATGGATGTAAGTAATGCACAAGATATTTTACAATTGTTTACAATTTGCAAGATATTTACAGACCTTATGAAATTGAATTTTTATGTAAATTTATCCATGATTTTTATTTTATGGAACAAACCTACCACAAGGCCAGTTTGTTACGGTCTTTCTTGCTTTGTCTGTTGACTGCCACAGTCCTGGGAGCTTACAGTTTAGTCAGATAGGAGCTGTGGCTACGTATAATTGAACACCTCCAACTGCTCATTTAAATTCCTGTGGCCTTGGTCTCTCTCTGTGTGTGTGTGTGTGTGTGTGTGTGTGTGTGTGTGTGTGTGTGTGTGTGTGTGCCTGTCTGTCTGTCCTCAACCATCAACACTCATCAAGTGATAGCTGGTCACCCTGGCAAGAATGCCATGAGAACTGTTCAGTCATCATCTTCTGTTTCCTCTTGTGGCTCTTCTTGTGTCTGTTCACCTCAGCCTGGCCCTGGGTTGTGCTTTCTCACTTGTCCGCACTCTATAGGAGTTGCCTCCCTATTTCAGGGTCTGGTTGTCACCCTAAAACTTACCTTGTCAGTCCCAAACACTGTTTTCCTTCTCATGCTTTCTCATTTTTAACAATGCAATATTGTAATTTCAGGACAAATGAAAAGCACTGATGCTCCACTTAGCAAGTTCATGGTTGAACAGTGACACATTTAGGTTACAGGAAGAATGTGTAGTTGAGAGAGAGATACTGGAGTGGGGTTGGGGAAGGTTGGGGATGGAATGATGGAGGAAGAGTGGAATAATCTCTAAGTATGAAAAATATGGGGGTGCTTGACTATTATAAGGATGGTCACTGGAGTATAAATGTCTGCTGTTGTTTAAAAGACTGTCAAATGATGCTCACTTCAGAAGTTTGAGGATACTGTGGTGTGCATGTAAATGGAGTTTTCTATCAAAGCTGAGAAACTCAGCAGAGTACTGGGAGGCTAGAAATCCATGTCAGGGGTTATGCATGTGTCTACAACCCCCATTATACAGTGTGACACACGCTCAACACGCTCAACAGTGGGATGACTCCCTGAAACAGCAGCAGTTCATACAGCCCTTTCACAGGGGTGGCCTAAGACCATCGGAAAACACAAATATTTACATTATGATTCATAACAGTAGCAAAATTACAGCTATGAAGTAGCAATGAAAACAGTTTTATGATTGGCAGTCATCACAACATGAGGAACCCTTTAGGGTCGCAGCTTTAGGAAGGTTGAGAACCACTGCTCCAAAGCAAGAGGAACCCAAATACATTTGGAGAGCCTCCACCTTAGAGCAATAGTATCAGCTTTTGCATATTTTATGTATTTTTGGCAGTAAATACAAAACAACATTCGTCTGAAGGGACTACTTTGGTATATCTGACGCAATTCATAATCCAGCCATTATCCCTGCTTTCCTTTCAGAGAAGATTAGAACATTTGGTGAGATTTCCATCTGAATGAGAGGCACCTGTGACTCCAAGGACAGGACAGTGAAAAGCAGTCAAAGCCTTCTGCTCGCAGCCTCCAGAGTCGCTTCCTCCAAATCCTTCAGGCTCCTCCCACACTCCACTTTGGGCCAAGAGGCAGGAGCGGAAAACTGGTTAGAATTGATCAATGAGCAAGTGATGCCAAGATAGCTGAATGGCCTGGAAAGAAACTGGGAAGACTCCCAGTTACAGAGAAGAGTCAGCAAAGAGAGCTTGAAGGGCAGAGCAAAATGACGCACAGGAAGGCAAACAGGGCCAGCCAGAAAGGACATGTGCAGGAAAAGGAGGACAATCGGAGTAGGAGTTTTGCCAGGCCAAATCGGGAAGCATTTACAAATGCCTTTCAGGGCTGATCCAGCTTGCTTAGGATTTATTCCAGACACAAGACGATTTGGAGGTGGGGTGGGGGAACTGGAGAACATTAAGCATAGAATTGGATAATTTAACGAAGGACTACTGACAGGGCTGAATGGACTCAATGTCCCACTGCACTTGTGTTTAAAGCATGTTTTCCCTTCTTTGGAGGGAAAAGAACTTGAGAATTAGGGGTGTTCTGCCCAAGGGTTTCAGCTGTAGGTGCTGGGCTGTGAAGAGAATCTATTGCTAGGAGTTATTGGGATGTGTATCTCCAGGAGTGGGTTCCTGTGCATCAGCTAAATTTCTAGTGGGTTGCTAGGAAGGCTACTTAAATGATCGTCTTAGTCATCCTCCAGCGGAGCAGGGTCCTTATAAGCTCATCTTTTTAAAGAACATGCTTGATTGTTGGAGCAGGCGCCCTGAGCCTGTCAGTGACAGGCCGGTAATTCCCTGTTAGGGGTCTCTTGCCAGATTCCACACGAGAAAGGCTGTGAGAAGGCTTTGCCCTGCTCCAAGCACAGTTTTGGATAATTTGGGCAACAAGAAAGGACACCTTCAGACTTCGTTACTTTGTCAACTTGGCACAGTATAGAATAACCTGGGAAAGAGTCTCGATGAGACATTGCCTACATTGCATTAGTTTATGGGCATGCCTATGAGGGATTGCCTTAATTATGTTAATTTATGTGGGAGGATTCATCTTATTATGGGTGGTACCATTTCCTAGGCTGGGGGGGTCCTGGGCTGTGTAAGAGGATAAAGCAAGCAAGGAAGCATGCTCTTGTCTTGCTCATGGATATGAGGGGACTAGCTGCTTTGAGTTCCTGCAACGATAGACCAAAACCTGGAATTGTTAGCGAAAATACACCCACCTTCTTTCCCCATAAGTTTATTTTTGTTAGAGTATTTTATCACAATGGACATGAAGCTAGAATAGTTCTTGGCATCTGACTTTTGTGAAGCAGCTATGAACATGTGCTGTGATAGACATCAGAAGACACCCTTTCCTGTTGTATTGCCTTATGCTTATGGGAATTGAGGAAATGCTAAATTGATAAATGTAACACAAAACCATAAATATAAATAAAAGACCTGTAGTCAAACAGCGAGAGGACAGAAACTGGAGAAACAGACCGAGAGTGTTCCTGGAATAGCTCAACTAGTTTGATAGCCAGAACACACCAGGAGCCACCGCGCTCATGGTCTGATGCAATTAAGCACACTCATTCCTTGGAAGCGACGAGATTTTCTTAGGATGAATTCAGAGAATGGTGAACTATGTGCCACCTAGATAGCTGTAAAACTCCCCTATGTCTGTTGTCATGGCTACAAACACCGTACAGGCGATCAGGATCTGACATCTGGATTACTTTAACATTCTCATCAGCATCTTTGGGCCCAAAACAGTTCTATGTGGAACCAGGAAGAGTGCTTTGTAAGAGGCCTCAGTGTGATAGTGCTCCATCTGCTTTTACAGCTCAAAGATGAGATGGACTAGAATCCTGTTTGCTAGGCAGGTGTCCCCCCACCCCTTCTCTGGCAGCTGGCTTATGCTACCCATTGCTCTCATCCTGGCTGGACCACAGGAGCCAGATTTCAACACATTCCCTGGAAGTTCTCCTGAGGACCTGAGTTTGATTCCAGGATCCACATGGAAAGTACCAGCGTCTCCAAGTTGTCCTCTGATCTCACATCGGCATGTGTGAAACACGCACATGCACCACCACCAACAACATCAATAATATTTAACAAAAAAAGGCAAAATAGCCTGGCTGTATTCAGTTATTCTCAACCATGGTGTTCTCTTCCTTAAGTGTCGGTAGCCTCTAATAAGCAGGGAAGCTGCTTCACACAGAGGCAACCCTCATAGACTTAACACCAGTTGTGAAAACAGCCCTGAAGCTGAATTCCATGCTACGTTTGGACAATTCATGTATAAGTTGTTACAAAGACAGTATACACTGTTTATGAACTCTGTGATGCCTTACCTCTCAGCCATCCAAGTTCATTCACTGTAAGAAACTTGCTGTTGGGGACAAGTGGCGCTGCTGCCGATCAAGGACTACGTGCTGTCCTGGGCAGGTTTAGGAGGGATGGACCTGCTCACAGACTGTATTAGTAACCAGTCAGCAGCCTAGGCAAGAGCACTGGTGTGCTCCCAAGGCAGACTGGACCTGAGGATTTTAAAGGTAAATGCTCTTTTTGATGATGAGATTGGTTCAGAATTAAGCTATGGGGCTCCATTCTAGAATCTATAGGCTTTTGTATAAAGGTGGGAATACTTTTCTCTACTACTTTAACTGCTCATAACAGTGAAAATCCCTTATAATGTCCATTGTGGTTATGAAAAACAATCTTCGGGTGTTAATCGAAGATAACACCTCAAGTTCTGTAGTAAACCACTTCTTGATTGTTACAAATAACCAGTCCTAAGGTTTGTGTGACCTAGAAGCAGATGATGTGCCTGTACAGACCAGTTCCTTAGGCTGACGAATTTCTAATAATTCAGCATGGTACAGATTCATAGCATTCTTGAAAGCTAAAGCAAGAATGTAGGACAACCAAAGCAGTACCACTCAGACAATAAAAACAGTTGTTTTCCTTAGACATACTATCAAATGTGGTTTCTCTTAGTTATGTTTTTTTTGTCAGAATTTAGACAGTCATCAGTTCAAAGTCTCAATTAGATATTGTCCCATGTATGCCAAAAATCCTTTATGCAAAATTGTTGGTGGCAAGCCTAGCATTTAACTGTAAAAATTTGGAATTATTTATGCATTTGATTGGACAGAGCTACATGTGTGAGCCTTTCCTGGGGCAGCCACTGACACTTGAAAAGGTTCCACTAGGGAATAGGTGGCCATGGCCAGAGCAGTGGGCTCAGAAGACAATTTTGCCTGGGTATATTTTAAGGGTAAATGATCTTGCATGGCAAGTTCTTCATTAGATTCTTTTACACAATTAACTAAACAGACATTTGGTAAAGGGTAAAAATACATCTTTAAGACCTGTTTATCCATCATTCTAAAAATGTATTTTATTTTATTCATGAATGGGTATGTATTTTTGTAGACAATTTTTACTAATATAAAAATATTTGCATGTACTTTTAATATCTTAGTGGAATGTTAAATTTGTCAAGTTAGATTGTAAGTGCCCATTATCCCTTCCATTAAATTACACATTTATTGATGTAATATTAGAATATTTGTTCATAGGCAAATAAACACCTGTAGGATTTACTTTGTTTAATTTAATCTTGTCTTGTACATAATGATTACATATTTCTTTCTATGGGATTTGCCATCATGTGTGATCAAGAAAATCTGGGAATACATACAGGGAACAAGAATTGCAGCTAGTTGGGAGTAATAGTTGGTAGCTGAAAAAGGACCTTTTCACTTTTATAGTGTAAAATTTAAAATATACAAAATCAGAGAAAATGCTTTAATGGATCAATAGCACTGTCTCACTTCAACAATCATAAAACTTCCTGTTTCGTTGATTGCTTCTCTATCCTCGTGGATTATTTTGAAATATAATTGTCTCAGCTACACATACTACTTCATTTGCCACAGACTCTTTAAAAACAATACATTATTATATCTGAAACCAAACAGTAAAGTTTTAAATAGAATCAAATATTTAACCAGCGCTCAAGTGTCCTCAATTGTCTTTTTAACCATTAACTTGTTCTAGTGAGCATGCAAGCCTACCTGTTTCATGTTATCAAAAGATCTAAGATCGCTCTAAATCTTTAACAGTTCTCTCCCACTTTTTTCACAGAATTTATCAAGAAATTGGTTATTTATTGCTTAGAAGATCCCCCATTGTAGCCTCTGGAGACTGTCTCCCCAAGGAATAAACACACCTTTCTATTCTCTGCATTAGTTGAAGAAGTATGGTCAGGTCCAAATATTGTTTAAAATTTTCACCAAGACTACAGGGTAGGCTGGGATCTGGCTGGTTTAGGATGATCTCAGCTGAATCAGTTCTGTGCCATGTAGTGTCACCCCATGTTTAGGTCCAAGGACAGGAGAAGAAACTCTCCAGTGCCTTCTTAATCCTAAGATTACTATCTACTTGGTCAAAATAAGTCACACAACTGAACTTAAAGTGGAAGGATCTGTGAACAGAAAGGCCAGTCAGAAAGCATGTAACTTTGCATTGTCTTCCCAGATAAAGTCGACTCAGACATTCAAAGTGTCACGTGCCTGATCCCTCTTTCTTTTTTGTAATGATGAGAAACTAATTCTGTCATTACTTCTGCACTGTTTTTGTATATACAGGGTCTTCTGTGAAGGAGTCATTACCCATTATCAATTACTTGATTATGCTGAAGTACAGAACAATGTTCTAGTGTGTGTGCTACTGAATTAGTATCTTAGCACTCAATACTAGTGCTAAGGAAGTGGCAAGTTTTGATATTGTTATTGTTTATTATTATTATTTTATTATCATCATTAAATATCATTAACTCACAGACTTCTTTTTTTTTTTTTTTAACTCTTTGGTCGCTTTAGATCACCATAGTCAATATTTGTTTTAACACAGAAGTCATTCCACTGTACCAGTATGAGATCTTTCAGTTTGGTCCCTGTGCCATTTCGATGTGCTCCTAGGTCCCATTTCTTCTTAGATGACTAGATCTTCCAAGCCCACTGTGTCACAGAAGTGGATTCAGACATTTCTGAGCATGCGTCTCTTTGTGTTATGGAGTCCTGAAGCTACAGCTGAGGTTTTAAACTACAGGTATCACGTAGAGATGACATTATAGTCTTGCGTATGTGGTGGACGATGCACACAGTTGCTGTTTGTTTTAATGTATCAAGCTCTATTTCATTGCTATGGAAATAAATAACACCATATCTTTGGACACTATGGTTTTTCTCAATAATAATTTATATCTAATCATCACAGCTTGCCTCTCTAGATCCAAGTGCAGACATGTCATCAAAGCTTTTTGCCAACATTTGAAAGGCAAATGGGGAAAATTAGCTTGCCAACAATATACTGAGATGGAAGCTTCGGAGTTGTCATCAACAATGCTTTTCCTACCACGTGTAAGAAAGCTGGCTGGGCATCCTTGGTGACTCAGTTTCTCCAGGGAAATTTCATCTAATGCCTTGGCCCCAGATGTCTTTAACTTCCTGAAATCTTAGCCTGTCACTTCCTCCCTTGACTGTATACTGGACAGTCCCATTAATTTGAACTGCCTTGTCCTGGAATCGTAGCTCTTTAGGATTATTTTCTTTGAAAATTTCATAGATGTGCACAATGCATCATAATTATATATGCCTCCCTTTCTCAATATATCTTCTTTACAACTTCAATAATTCTTAAAAAATAATCCATTGTGTCTAATCAGTGCTGTACATTTGCCCATGGCTATGGGGTTGTTCAATGGGGCATTGGCAGCCACTCTCGCCCATGATAACCATCAACTGTATATAGCTCTTCGACTAGGAGTGGAGCTTTGGGAACACCTTTCAACTCCACGCTGGACCTTTAGCTGGCTTGATCTTGTGCAGAGAAACACAGAAGCTGCGTGGTTCCATTTCACAGCTCTCCTCCCCACCCACTGACTCTTGTGTTCTTTATACCCTCTCGTCCACGACATTCTCTGAGCCTTGGGATGGGGGTGGAGAGTGTTGATAGAGATGCTTTACCTATGGGGAAGCAGTCACGATTGCTTAGTATCAGCATCTAGACCAGCTGTGTGTCTCTGCACTAACCTCTGCCCCACAATACGAAGCTTCTCTGACCCAGATTAGGAACAGTGCATATCTATGGATAAAACCACAAACATTTGAAAGACAGTCGGATGACATGTCCCTGTAGCCAAACAATATTAGAAGGTTCTTCCACCTTGGTTGGGTTGATGAGGCCCTAGCCACAGGTTTTGACAATCTTAGCTCTTGGTGATTAAATAAATAAATAATCATGTATTTAATAATCATTTTATGATGGTGTTCCTGATGCTCAAAGCCTGTGTCTCATTCAGATCACTGGCCCCCGCCTTCTCAAGATGTGTCCAGTCTCTCCTATCTCTCCTCCCCAGTCTACACTGTAAGCTCCTTATTTTCAGTGACACTGTGTTGTCTAGGTCCCTTTGAACACAAGCTTGCTAGAAGAACTCAGTATGGATGGTTTGTCACTGCATCTTTTGAAGAAGATGAGACAATAATGGCTTTGAAGAAAACAAGACAATAATGGCTCATTGAAGAGCTAAAATTCCTGTCAACTCATGTTCTCAAGCCTTAGCCGGGCTTCTTCCAGTTCTCCTCCTCACTAAGACTGACTTCACCCTCTTGCCCCACCCTCAACAAATGACCTCATTTTGAACTTCATGCTAACCATGACTGTAGTTGGATCCCACTATTAGTGGCACTGCTGCAAAAGATGTTTTAAAACAAAAAGCCGTGCAACAGCTCTCTGAGTAGAGATAAATGTTTTATTACCAATAAGGAAACTGATCTCAAGGAAGGCAAAACCACCATCCTAGGTGTTCAGTACAATTTGAATAACAACCCACCTCCAACTTATTGGCTTTTACACCATGATCATTTGCTATTTTTCTCGAGTTTGGGTCCATTGGCTGGATCTTTTGCTCTGGGCTTTGCCGACTCTTGCAGCTGTCATCTGCTGGGATCGTGAGAAAATTCAGCCTTTCTCTCAGCCCCTTCTACCAGGTTTCTTCTCACAGAAAGCACAGGAATATAAGAGACAAAGGAGATACTCTCAGGTGCTTTTTCAAGAGTCACTTCTCATCTGGTGAGGAAAACAAGTCACATTTCTGGGCTCAGAAACAGAACAGAGGGGCTGGAGAGATGGCTCAGCGGTTGAGAGCACTGACTTCTCTTCCAGAGGTCCTGAGTTCAATTCCCAGCAGCCACATGGTGGCTCACAGCCATCTATAATGAGATCTGGTGCCCTCTTCTGGCATGCAAGCATACATGGAGGGAATGTTGTATATATAATAAATAAATAAATCTTTAAAAAAAAAAGAAAGAAACAGAACAGAGGAGAATATAAGATGCGGAACGAAAGGAAACCTCATTAATTTGAACTATGAAGGAAACTGACCCACTAAACAGAGGAAACACCAGGAACAGGTGGTTTTCAAACATGGCTCTCAGCAAAAGCCCTGTCTTCTCCACAGCTTATTCACCAAGGAGATAGTACCCACAGGCCATAAGCAACACCCCCATATCCATCCATGCTTCCCCATTTTCTCTCATGCAAGGACAATATGGCTCTTTCCCCCTCTGTTTAAACTGTCCCATCTGAACTATGAATTCTGCTTTCTCTCAGCCTTTAAGGACAAGGGCCTTGCTCCATCAAATTCCATCTCTGCTCTACTTCAGTTCACTTCAGAATGGCCTCTTTTCCCCTCATCATAGATATTTATCTCTTTTTTTCTACTCCCCATGGTAGATCACTTTGTCAGGCCCCTGCATGACCACTGCCATCCCGAGGTCAGCAGCTGTGATCACACATGGAAGAGGCTCACAATATTGGACCTACTCAGTTCCCTCATGGAGGGGGACATATGGCCCATGGACTCACAAACCAAGACACGAAAGGCTCATGAAGTGGTCCTACCCAGGGCCTCATAATAGCATGAAGTCTCAGTCTTCCCTGAGAATCAGTGGTTGTTGGCAAGGAAACAGACTTGTCTTCAACAGCTGATGCCTCACTCATGACCCTGAAAGTAACCCCAGGTAATCTCATTGGTTCACCTAGCTATGCTTGTATAGAACTTTTTTTTTTTTTTTGGTGGTACTCCCCAGTAGAAGTTAATCCAAATATTCCCTTTATCTTTCTTTCTATCTCTTTCTTCCCTTCTGTAAACCCTCAACAAAATCTTTACTTCCTCTTGAAAAAGTTCTTGCTTAAGTCTCTAAGGATTAAGCTGCTCTTTACGATTGATCTGGGAGGCCTTTGTAGGGTTAGTGTTAGAGTAGTCAAGGATATACTTTGGAAAGTGATCCCAAGGTCTCGACAGCACCACTCAATCAGTTATTTTTCACAATCATCCTGACCCACAGGTAGAGTTACTTATTGGTCTTCAGTGGACATGAAGAGTCTTAGGTTAATTCCACCTTTGGCATCACCATTCCCTAGGCATTCGTGGTCCTCAGCTGAATCAAGTAAAGAGCTTGTGGATTGTTAGAAGAGGACGAGTGGGTGGAAAATAAATCACTTCTACCTGGATTTCATCAGCCATGACCCAGCCTGCAAGCTGGGTCTGGCTATGCTTTGAATAAAGGACAGTACCAAGCATGCAGTCCTTCTTTACCAAGGCCTCCCATCCTTCAGCCTTGAAACATCCTCTGTGACATCATTGTCTCTTCGTTTCAGGCTTAGTCTATTAGATTTTACAACAGAACAACACACTGGGTAATTTGTAAAGAAAAGAAATACAGTTCTTAGAGTGCTGGAGGCTAAGGAGGACTAAAGCCAAGGTTCTGACACGTTGCCAAAGCCTTTACGCACCATCCCCTGGAATAAAGGCAAAGAGAGGGTGAGGGTTATACATAGAGAACATGAAGCCTCCAGTCTTTTCATAATGAGTACTCATCCATTCATAAAGAGAGTTCTCATGGCCTCATTGCTTGCATTGTAGCAATTTCTATCTTCAAATCCTCGCTGCTTTCCAGGCTTGCTCATGGTTGCTGTTTGGTTTTCTGTCTCTATAAATGTTGGCATTCCGCTGTGTTTTCTTCTTGATTCTTTTCTCTTCCCACCATGAACTTACCCCAGAAGACTTCATAAATGCCACAGGACCTCCCTCCTCATCTTTGATCACCTCCCTTTGTATAAAACCTGATCCCCATCCCTCAGTTCCTCGTGCTCCTAAGAGAGTTGTCTCTGAGTCATCCAAAACAAAAGGCAGAAGCAACCCTGACAATCCCTTTGTCCTCCCTAATCAGGCTTTCTTGGCTGAGGCACTGCTGGGTATCAGAGCAGACCTTGTATTTGCTGTGGGAGTTAGCCTGAACGTTGTAGGATGCTTAGCAGAATCCCTCACTTAATGCCAGCAGACAGTCTGCCCACATGTTCTGCCAGTGCCTCAAATCTCCAGAAACTACCAAATGTCCTTTGGTGAGTGGGCAACTGGCCAACTTCAGGGCTCTGTCCTTGTTTAGTCATAGACTCAACCTTTGCAATATTCGTCTCTTCTATTTCTTTCTTCTTTTCACCAGTTTTATTAAATTCCCTGTTGTTTTGTATATAGATTTCTCCACCAGTGGCAAGAAAGTTGGCTGATGTAGCGGTCAGTCTGGACTCAGATCTTCCTTGATCCTATCCTCTATAAAAATGATGGCCTGCTTTTCATCCTCACCTGCAGGAAGAAGTGGTCAGGTGACCACCCAGCACATTGCCTAGGCTCCTGAAGAGGGAGATAGTAAAACTTAATGGTTAAGAGTGAAGCTGTAGAATTGTTACTTGGGATTTGGCTTAACCCCAGGACAGTTTGTCCCTGTGCCACATCAGCAACATTAGGATAAATAACAGGTACCAACTCCATGGTAATGTGAAACTATAAATGAGCTAACATGGGTAAAATATTTGCTACCATGCTTGGTTGCAAACACTGAGAGAGATGGATGATACCGTACAGGAAACCATGACAGTCTAATTTCTTCTCCACCGCTCATCTCAGTTGTCACAATTCCATATGTTTGCTTCCAATACTTTTGTAGTCCTTGGAGGCTCAGTTTTAGGAAGAATTCCAGAAGGTTCTCTCTCACATATTCCCGCAAGCATGAAGTCCTTCTTTATCTATTGCTTTGCTCTTGCCACAAGGCTAAGAGTTCCTACAGGACAAGGACTAGATCCTTTCTATGTATTCCTAGGACCGCCGCCATGCTCAAAACATTAAATGTTCAATGAAGGTCTGTTGACTAAATCAATAAGTGAATGTACAGTGGTGATATCATCAGCCTTACAAATAATTTTGCTCATATTACTACTGTGATAAAACTGTCTATCTTATCAGAAAGCAGTGGCAACTTTATGAATTTGACTATCGAAGGTGATCTTTGAGGAGGGATCTTTATAAAATAGTGAGCATATTTGGTGTCAGCAAAAAGTAACCAACTCGCCAAAAGATGAATCGAAACAACAGCAACCAACTAATGCTTGTAGGGTGTGTGTGTGAGAGCGCTCGTGTGTGTGTGTGTGTGTGTGTGTGTGTATCTGCATGACACTTGTGGAACTCAGAGGACAAAGTTTGGAAGTCAGTTCTTTCCTACCACATGGGTCTCAGAGATCAAACATAAGTCATCGTTCTTGATGACAAGTGTCTTTACCCATCGAACCATCTTGACAGCCCCTAAAAGATGAAATCCAAAAGCAGAATTAGCTTCCTAAACTGGGCAACTCAAGGCAGACTTTTAAGTAAATTGAAACCAAGCCCAAATTATTTTTAGGGCAAGAAATCAAGCCAGACATGTGACTGCAAACTTTGCAGAAACACTAATAAAGTCTTATCCTAAATAAATACATCTAAATTAGGGAAGAGAGTGTTAATTGGAGTCACAGTTTTAACACTCCATTGATAGTTTCCAAAGTCAGAGGCTTTTAAAGTCTTCTAGTTGAAAGACCTCTCTCTCTCCCTCTCCCTTTCTCTCTCTCTCTCTCTGACACACACACACACACACACACACACACACACACACACACACACACACACACATTTTCTATCAGTTCAGTCTCGGGAGACAGTTAACTAAAAATGCTTTTTTCCCCCCAGGCAAAAAAGAGCAGTGTAATTCTAACTAATGTAGTATTTTCATCTCTCCCTCTCTCTTTAGAAAAGCACCCCACTGGCAGTGGTTATGGAATAAGATTTTTTTTTTTAAAAAAATTAAATGTCCTTTTGTGTGGAGGGTATCCAGCGCCCTGGAGCTGGAGTTACAAGGGAGCGCTGGGGACTGAACTCTGGACCTCTGTTAGAGCAGAAAGCTTTGTATGCCACTGAGTCATCTCTGCAGCCCCATGCTCTGCTTTAGATCAAAACTGATTACATCATCTCTTCTAGACAGAAGTTGTAGCCACCTCTGTCCAGAATCCTTAAAACGTACCTTATTAAAAGGCATTGGAAACGAATTTTGCAAAATATTCAAGAAAAACTATTTTCTTTCTTCTTAAAACAGAGGTACCCATATAACCTGCAAAAGATGGTATCATTGGTACCCATGTCAACGTTTTCCACTCTCCCTAATGAGAACTGCGCTTCAGCGACCCAATTCATGTCCCCTAAAAATTCATAATAACCAATACCAGGGAGCCCAGGGCTCCAGTACCAGGGTCAAGACTTGGCAGGCGGAGTGGCAGCGCCCCTTTCCCGTCCCCTCCACGCCCACCTACCTCCTCTGCAAGAGTCCCCTCCCCTCGCTGGAGTCCGGACTCTCACTGCCCTCTTTGTTGGCCGCATCTGTCACTTTGTGGGCAGGATGACATGAATGAATGGGCCGGACACACCTTCCGTCGTGGTGTGAAAACCCTGTCCTGATCTGCAGTCTGCTCCTGAACTCTGCCAGAGGTGCCGCCGAGGGCCAGGGACGCACCCCGCCGCCCCGGTCCCATCCCGGTCCAGTCCCCGCGCACTTGCTCGCGGCTCCCCGGGCAGCGGGCGCGCATCATGCTGCCCAGCGCAGTGGCGGCCCAGGCTGGAGCCTACTGGGATGTGGTGGCGTCCTCAGCACTCCTCGGCCTCCCCGCGCCGGGCTTCGGCAGCCTGGGCAAGAGTTTCCTGATCGAGAACTTGCTGCGCGCAGGGGCCGGACCCACGCACGCACCCCCGCCCCCGCGTCCCTCGCCGGGTCCCGAGTGTCCGCAGCTGCGGTCCCTGCCTGCTAGCCCAGTGCCGCTCAAGCTGTGCCCGGCCGGGCCCTATGGCGCGCGCTGGGCCTTCCAGATGCCCAGCCGTGCTCCAGCGGACCGAGACAGTGCCTTCCAGCCCTCAACCTCAGGTGAGCTTTGGTCAAGGGGAACCTAGGCCCCGGGGAACCTCAGTTCTGGGAAACCTCAGCTCTGAAGAGCCTCAGTCCAGGGGAGACTCAGTCCTGGGGAGCCTCGACTCAGGGGAGCCTCAGCCCTGGGGAGCCTCGATCCAGAGGAGTCTTAGCCCAGGGGAGCCTTAGTCCAGGGGAACCTTAGATCTGGAGAGCCTCGACTCAGGGGAAACCTCAGACCTGCGGAGCCTCGACCCAAGGAAGCCTTGGTTTCAGGGGAGCCTCAACTGTAAGGGCACCTCAGCCCCAGGTTAGTCCTGCCTCTAGCCCCTGCGCCAAGCCAAAGTAGTCTCAGCCAGTGAGCCTTACACAGGCACAGCGCTCACACAGTGAGCGCTCGGCTCGCCGCCGGGGTGGCTGCTCCACTGCAGCTGGCTGAGCTGGGGTGCAGATGCCACTTGTGGAGTCAGGAAGGGACACAGTTCTGATATCTTTTCTCCCCAACCCATCCAACCCTGTCATTCCTAGCCGCCTTCTTCAACAGGTGGTTGGGCTACCTGGGCAGTTTAGTCTCAGCGGGGAAACTCGGGGGATTCCGTAGTTCTAGCAGGCTGGCTTCTGTCCCCAAGGTCAGCACTGCATCTCTGGCGTCCTGGGACTTAGCGCCAGGGACTTTGAGGCTGTCTTGATGGGGATCTGAAGGTTTGACAAGCTTTTCGCGAACTTTGGACTTCCGGTAACGTTCAGAGTTTGGATCTCTTGAGGTGTAAAGATCAAGGCGGGTGCTTGATCTAGCGCTTGACGAGCTAGCTGGTAAACTGCTGGATTGGAAACTAAAGTAGGAAGTTCACCTATAAACAGGAATTTGCTGAAAAAAGGCCACTTAATTGATTTTTTAATATTTGAATATATTTGAATATTTATATTTTACCGAATAAAACCAAACTAGTGGGATTGGGAGGGATACTGTGGGCAGCTGAGTTAAATACTAGGTAAAGCGAAAGCCTGACATTAACTAAATCTCCTAACGATTGGGAAACTGAGATCCAATTGGATTGTTATTATTATTATTTACTGCGCCCATAGACGATCTTAACTCAGTCTTTTAATCCTGGTGGGTTTGTCCAGAATGACTAACACGCCTTTCAGCAGTTTCTATTGTTCCAGCAAACTGCCAGATCAAATTTATTGCTAATGGCTTTATAGAATTGAACGTGTTTAGAACCTGTCGTGGTCTTACACTAGAAATGGCTACTAACAGAATGGAACAAATGAAATTATTAACACCGGCCTCATTCACGCAGTGTAGAACCTAAATGCGGAGAAAGCCTTCTGCACCCTGGGAGATGAGCAAGCTCAAGTTAAGGCAGGGTCTATGTGCTTTGGAAATGTTTGTGTGCCTAGGAGGTGTGAATGCAGCTCTTTCTGAAATATTATATATTAGAAATGTGTGAGACCGCTTCACATGACCACAAATAAGTAAATAATGTCACACAAGTAGCATTTTTTTCAGGACAATTTCATAATTTGTAGGTTTAGAATTGTGTTCGTAGAAGTTAGTTTTTAAAGAACTCTTAAATTACTGATGACTGACTTTTGGGCATGCAAAATTACTTACTTGTAACCTTTGTTGACTTTTCAGGTATTAAACTAAGTGCAAACTGGCACGGAAAGCTTAGTAACCCACAAAATCATTTTGTATACATATTCATTTTACTCCAAATATTGTAATTAATGGAGAAAGGGTTTCCAACATTATTTATTTTACAAGAACACATTAATTCTGGTATACTTATTCAAGTGTCCAAATGCAAAATATGAATTTTTAAAAGTAATTAAGAGAGCATAATTTGAAATACTCTACTATAGTTTAGATGTTTGTTTTGCCAAATGATTCATTCAGTCCTCATTGAGGATTCCATTTTTTCCTGGGTTAATTTTAATATGAACAAATAATCTTTTGTTTCAAAATGCATTTTTTTTGTGAAGAAAGCATCCACTTTTTCAAGCTAGAAAAATATCTAAGGGGGGGGAGCTCTGTAGATCCGTGACTAAAAATATACTGCTTAAAACTGGATCTACACTCATTTATGTTTATAATTTAGAAAAGTATGCAGTTTTCTGAACACTGCCTCCATTTTAAAGGGTGCCACCCTGTCTCAGTGAACGCAGGAACTCCTTCATCTAGTAGTTGTGAAGCTGTAAAGTGATTGTAGCTTTAAGGATCATCTGGTGATCAGGTGAGGGGGTGTGGTTGATGTCACTCCCACAACTGGGGGCTGACCTCATGGTCTAGCCCATGCTGTGCAAGCAAATGCTATACCAAAGTGCTTCCACAGCCATGACTGACATTCTGTAGAGTTCTTAGAGGAATTATTTCCTCCTTCCCCGAAGATAACACTAGATCTCTTTGGGAAATAACCAGTGAAGTATCAGTTCATTTCGGTTTTGGTCAGGAGTGGAGATGGAATTGGGGTCTCAAGCGTGATAGGCAAACATCCTACCACTGACTCACATCTGAAACCCTTAATCATAAGCTCTGAGGCTTTCCTTTGTGCATTGATTTGGAAAAGAATCATAAAATGTGATTTAAATAATTTGAACAAATTGCACTTATTTTTGTCAACCTTAATTTGTGGTCTACTCTAAACGAACCTTCAAGAAATTGCCACAGTTGCTTTGTACACAGATCATGCTGTCTGCCCTCGATGATCTGTTCCACTGTTTGCTTTTTCACTTCATTATTTTGGTTATACATTATTGATTGCACCATATAGCTCATTCATTCAGCAAACCTTGAGGCCCAGCATGTGTCGGGCTGTGTTCCAGGCACTGGCACAGTCCCTGAATGGGCAGCGCCTATGTCTGCCCTTGAGGACTTACAGTTCTCAGACTCAGTCATTTTCACAGTGCTTAGTTGCTTCGATCCTCATAGTAGGCCAGAAGGCTGCTGTTGGCATGGCGATTGTTTTCTATCACAAAATTATTTCACTTGCTAATTTTGTCCTAAGTGCCACTTTAAATGTGTGTGAACTCCCGAAAGAGAAAAATAAATGTCCCCAATCTTCGTTCTGCTACCTCGGGTTTGTCTTGTGTTGACTCTAAGGAGGCCTGGTAGAGTCCAACCAGGGGAGTCAATCGGGAAAGAAATAGGAAAGAAATATGCAGCTGAGAAAGGGCCCCAGCTCCTCAGGCCAGAGGTGAGAGGAGAGCTTCACTGCTTAGTTCCCTCAAATCAGCAAGTCTGAACACTGGGGAGAGAGGCTCCGTGCAATAAGCTGTCAGCACCAAAGGGGCATCTCTGAAGGCTTGAGGGAGACTTGCTTATCGACAACAGGTAATAAAGAGTCACCTCTACTTTTCATCGGAAAGAAAGATGTCTCTGACTCATTATTACTGGGGAATTGTAAGTGAAATTCTAAATATTAAAGGTGATATTCTCAAAGTTTGTTATCCTCAGCATTTAGAAAATACTGTGTCTATTAGAATATTCATGTATTTTTTATATTTAAAAGGGGATCTTGTAATTTACAGAAGAAAAAATACAAATTTCTCTTAGTTATGAGAATGTCCTGTGAAATTTCAGGTTGATGGGTGAGCCATCAATTTTCTTCAAATTAAATGTAACAAGTAACTTTGCATTTTAATGATATTTCCTTAAAAATATTTAGAAAGCATTTACTTTCTAAAAAGTAGCTTGCTGTTTATTAAATCCACTTGTGTGCATTTAAAAGGATCAGAAAACAAATGTTTTCTCTGGTAAGGAAGTTAAGCATCTTTAAGTTGTCTTAACATATATGCTGCATTGTATAGCCCAGAAAAGCAAAATTGGTGCTGTTGTTTTTCTGTCATTCATCTGGGGCTACCTCTTACTGTCTGCATTTAAAATGTTTTCTGACTGTTTCATCTGTCATCCAGAGAACAGTTGCTCTCCCAGTTTTTAACTCAGTCTGGCCTCCTTCCACTTGTGTTGTGCATTCAGAATGGTATTTTATTCTCCCTTCCTTGAGACATGGCAGCACCGTGACTCTGTAGAACTGTTTCAGGTGTTCAGCAAAGGATGGATCAGATTTTATTGCTAAACTGTACTCTAGCTTTGTTTTTAGCAAATTGAAACCTTGGACCGTGTACTGTTAATGATTCGACCAAAACCAGGGCCACAAGAGCATGGGATTCAGAATGAGCCTGACAGACAGTCCCACTGAAGAAGTTCCTTGCTCTGGCCATTGCCTCTGCTGTCTTCTGTCAGGAATAACAGAACCATATTCTTAGTATGTCTACTTATTTTTGCAACCTGATTAACATGTCTTTGTAGTTAACATGAAAATGACTTCCTCAACCCATGAAAAATTCTAATCAATTTTTTTTGTGTGTAGTCTCCAAGTTAATCAACACTTTTAGGTTGAAGGAGCAGTCTTTATCACGAGTAGCCCTAACAGGTCCTTTACTGTAGTGTGATGGAGAAAGCCACACTCTTTACAAAATAACATCTCACTTGGGAACGGTCCATGTGCATTTGATTTGCCTCCAACCTCAGCACCTATGCACCTCCCATCAGTGAACATACGTGACTTTACTCCGACAAGTGAATTTTGTGTGTGTGTGTGTGTGTGTGTGTGTGTGTTGAGACTGAACATGCGTGATCGTGATGCATGACCTCACTCTGACAGTGAATCTTTTTTTTTTCCTGGAACTAGTTCTTGTAGACCAGGCTGGTCTCAAACTCCCAGAGATCCACCTGCCTCTGCCTCCCAAGTGCTGGGAATAAAGGTGTGCGTCACCACTGCCCCACTCCAACAAGTGAATCTTAATTGGACACGTGCATGGAAGCCATTGCTAGTTCCTAACACAGTAGGGATAAATGCGGCAGACAAGCATTAGTTCTGCTTTCCATATCGTTCCTACTTCAGGGACATCAGGAGTTAAGAGGTCCAATGACTTGAATGCCAAGAACCTTTTGAATATTACATAGATTTTAAAACAGTATTCAGAAGGGTCATGACTGCACCAGATAAGGATGGCACATGCGGTAGGCAACATGCGACCGCCAAGGATAACCTTTGTCTTTTCCCCAGGGCTGGGCAGATGCTGTATCTCCCTCTTCTGTATCAATTTGTGTCAGATTCCATTGTCTTCCTCCTCCTGTGCTGCTTTCTTTTTCTCTATTTACTGCAGGATGTTTGTACTTACCCAAGTAGAAATGATGGAGGCTTATCAGTAAAGGACTACTGTCTGTGCATAATTTCTGGTTAGTAATTGCGTTCTAAATTTCTGATTCTTTGGATGCAAAAACCTGTACACGAGGGATATTTTTCTTAAAATGTTTAAGTCAATGTGCTCCTCTTGAGAGTATTATTTATTCTGCCATTTGCCTCTTTAGTATTGTGTTAGCTAGAGGTTCTATTGCTGTGAAGAGACACCATGGCATATTATAAAGGAAAACCTGGCAGGGAGCATAGTGGCATGCAGGCAGGCAGGCAGACGTGATGCTGGAGCAGTAGCTGAGAGTCCCACAGCTACTGCAGGCAACGGGAAGTTAACTGAGACACTGGGAGGGATCCTGAGTGTAGGAAACCTCAAAGCCCCGCCCCCCAACAATTATGCATTTCCTCCAACAAAACCACACCTCCTAATAGTGTCACTGCCTATGAGAGTATGAAGGCCAATTACATTCAGACCACTACAACTATCAAATTTGTGTTGTTGACATTATCTATAACTTTAGAATTCATCTTATCTTGATTTTTGAAACTGGATCTCACAGCATAGCCCATTCTGGCTTGGCATTGTTTCTATGTTAGCTTGAACTTTTCTATTTTTCACAAATTTATATCTTTGAACTCTTGCTCCTCCAGCCTCAGCCTCCTGAGTGCTGAAATTAGTCACGCGCCACCATGCCTGGGATAGTAACTCTTCATCTCCTCCTCTTCCCTCCTTGTAAATTTGATTGACCACCTTTAAAGGTTTCTCTGACTTGCACTTCCCCACACCTCTGTAGACACATAATGTACACAACTCTCAAGCCAAGTGTGAACCCGTTTTCACTCAATTGCACCTGGCGTTTGCCGGGAGTGAAAAGGGAAACGGTAAACTGAAACAATGTGATTTTTATCTAAGAACGCTCGTTAGAACTTTCATTTTAGACTTCATTAGATCATTCTTCTGTTTTATACACTCTGAGTAAGAAATTGGATTTTTGCCTTAACGTATAACATAGTTTCTGGGCCCTTGTATGTTTTATTCCGATGGACTTTATTTTACTTTCAGTAATGTTTCCACTTTTAATGAAATCTCCACCTTTCATCCCTTTTAGCCTCCAGTCAGAACTTAACTTGGCAATGCTGAGCGATTCATCACTTTATATAAGGTTGCCATAACTCATTTCCTTTTTAATAGCATTATTCATTTTTGTCAACCAGCTATTAGTTGTGAGTAGATCAGGGGCATATTTCTGTGGGTTATGTGAACAGTAAACTTTAGGTACTAAAATTCTCTCTGAAGTTAAAGATCAAAAAGTGGCTATAAGATTTTAGACCTATATAGGGAACGGAAAGGAAAAAAAAGAAGAAAAGAAGCCACGAATGTTGAGCCTTTTGGGTATATTCTTAAATATTTGATAACTTTCTTTTTTGTAAGTATTCCTGAGAGGGCAGTGTTTGGGCTTTCTGTTTTGTGTGCAGCTATCTTGGCATCCTTAATTTTGTTAACTCTAAGTGGCCATTGTAAGTAGAATGTGTGATATAGTTCTACAAATCCTACTGAAGTCTCCAGATTTCTTGTTTTTTAAAACTTTATACCTCAAATACTTTCTAAATTAAAATATGCACTGGAGTAAGTTCCTTTTTGACAAAGCCATGTACCTCAGTGAGAGAAGAAAGCCGTTACTGCTTGCAGATTTCTAATCGATGAGCCCAAACTGGATCTAGGCACATCCAACAACTCATAGGTACACTGAGTCTGAAGTCCAGAAAGTCCTGCATGTCTTGACAGGAGGGACAGTGTCGCACAATGAGTTTATGACTTTCCTATAGGTGCTTTGCATTACAGATAGAAACCCAATGGTTGTTGTAGATGCCACGTGACTCATAAAGTCCAGAATATTTACTTTCAGGTCCATGAAGGTTTGTCAATCCTTCATGCAAAGCATAAATGGCAAGTTGGGGGATATTTGAATGTTTCATATCATTATCTGAGCCCTAAGCAGCTGCCCATGATTTTAAGGTCTAGATTCAAGTGCTTCGTGTTACTGATTGTGTACTCGCTCCAGAATGGCTCAAAGTGAGAGCAGAGGTTAACATCAGCATATAGCTTTCAAGCAGGTGCCTCAAAAGCCATTTGATAAGAGACAGAAAAAGAGGTGAAAAGTGTTTCCTCTAGTTTATCATAGGTAAAATACTGTAAGAGCCCATTTCAGCATTTTGTAGATTAGAAACAAGCAAGCAAGCCAGCAAGCAAACAAACAAACAAACGCCAGTTACTCATTTTCCTTCTTTCTGTGGGCTGAGCTCAGCTGAGGGTTTCTCCCACTCCATGGGAATGTCCCGAGGTTGTGGCTGGATGTCCCTGTTCTGTGGGTGGCGTGTCCAAGGTGCCACCCACACGACTGGCAGTTGATATTGGCTGGAGCTTTTCATCAAGATTTTAATTCTTTACTATCTTCACCTTTTAATGGCATGGTTTCTGGGCTCTAAATGCATGGGAGATTTCTGAAAACAAGCCCACATGGTTTGGGAACTCTGGACATTCTGGAGCCTCTCACTAAACTCGACAGGAAATTTCTAAAACTCTGCCCTGCCAAAGCGTGATTGAGAAAGTCACCAAGACCATCTGATGTTCCAGAGATGAATGAACAAAGACTCCACTTCTCAGTAGTAGGGAGCCAATAAGACCACTGTAGCCATTTAAAACCTGCCAAGAGGGGTCGTGTGGTTTCTGTTGGATCAAGCTGAAGTAGACCTGTGTAGGAATCGATCACAGAGTGATAAATAGCTGGAGTTCAGGAAGACTGCACAGAGGTGACCTTCTGGGAGCTTCGGATGTCATTGTTTAGCAATCTTTTCCTGTGCAACACCTACTTTATACTATAAAGGACAAGATGCTCCCTCAAATTCAGCTCATTTTCTTGGAGCTGGGCAGTTGACCACGGTGAGACAGCAGAGACTTGATAGAATACAGGTCATAGCTGGCATGGATTTAAAGGACTGAATCAAGCAAGTAGCATTTCACTGGAATTATCTTCTCATGAGCCATTCTCACACATGAAGACCCGCTGTCTTCTGCCTGTAAAATACTTGAGGCAAACCCCAAAATGTTCACTTCTGTTGTTTCCTGAGGACCAGAAAGGTAAGGGATGGACTTCCTGATTTCCCTGCTGTCTGAAGGCTAAGTTTGCAACTGTGTCACACAGATGGATTGGTTCACATGGACTGTATGACAACACCCACGTCACCTCGTTATAGGATGAGTAGTTCTTAGGTCTGACTGCTCCTGGCAGCGGTTTGCCATCCTTTGCTGCTTTGTCTTTGGGTTCGCCCTCGTCTAGACAGTCTCTTCAACTGGGTGCTATTTTCAAGTCGCACTGCAGATTTCTTCTTATTCCAAGTGCCTGAGAACCTGGCACTTGAAAGATGTCATAAAAACATTGGAAATTTAATTCTCCATTATGCCTTTTCTACAAGTTTTTGTTCGGTTGATTTCCCATTTTGGCTTAGTAAGTGATTTCTTCCCCCTTCTTCTCAAATGCACATGCAATCCACACAGATTGTGATGGGCTCCCGAGGTTTGTCCGAACCCTTGTACTCGTTCTCTGAGGCATCATCTTAAGTCAGTCGATACTTCATCTTACAGGGAATGCTTTTGCGCCATTTTAGATGGACATCGTTATTCTCTATCAGTAACAAAGAATGAAAATAGCCCCCCCCCCAAAACAATTAAAATGGAACACTCTAGGCAATAAAAGTTTGAAAGTTGTTTTTCTGTGGTGGGGCTTATAGTTGTCTTAGACTGTGGGATGCTTAATGCCAAGTCCACGTATGAATAGTGTTTTCTCTTCATCATTAAACCAGCTCTAAGCGCTTAACTAAACATTGAAAGTAGTTGGTCTTTGTGGTAAGTTTGTTTCTTCAAATGAGCAGAATAAAAGAGTGTGGAGGAGAGGAGGGAGGGGAAACTGTGGTCGTGATGTAAATGAAATGAATAAATTTAACTAATAAAAAAAAGAGTGTGTAAAGAAGACTCATGAGTTTTGTGTGTGAATGTTTAGCTTTGGCTTTTTGGATGAAGATAGATTCCAGTTTAGGTCCAAAAAGTTTAATTTATTTTATTAATTACATAATTTCCTCATAGAAGCAGGAAGTTAGGTGTATCAGTGTGTTATGGAACCAGAAACATCCCACTGAGGCACAGTCCAGCTTCTGTACTGTCAGACCTCAGGCCATTTTGCTTTTTTTCTCATGGGAATCCTGGCAATAATACCATTTTCTAGACT
This sequence comes from Ondatra zibethicus, assembly GCA_004026605.1. Lineage (NCBI taxonomy): Eukaryota > Metazoa > Chordata > Mammalia > Rodentia > Cricetidae > Ondatra > Ondatra zibethicus. The sequence continues at coordinate 66,381 of PVIU01002085.1, read as the reverse complement.
CCAGCTTTTAGCTAGTAACATCCCTACCCTCCTGACTAATAATCGGTCCTTATGTGAAGATCAAGATGATCTCTCTTGCTCATTTTTAGCAGTTTTGAAAGAATTCAGTCACATTCCAGATGCCTGTCCCTTTGAAGTGCAGTGTCAATGAGTGGAGAGAGAATGTGACCAGTCCAGGGCCTGCACAGGACAAGTACTCTGCAAACACCATCACTGTGGCGACCAGCCAGGGAGCCTGCTGTGATAAATGGTGAACTAACGGCATCCAGCCTTTAGTGACCGAACCGGAAATGTTTATCGAGGACTAAATTGCCCCTTTCTTGCCTTTTTCAGAGCATCCTCAAAGCAGTTGCTGAGGGCTTAAAGGTTTACACACATCTGCCCGTCTAACACTGGCTCTCATCAGCCTCAGTTTGCTCTTTACTCACGACTTCAAAATAAAGAGCACGCCGCTTACAAATATGAAAGGCATAGCATCTATTTTCAACTCTGGGTGTTATTTTAAATGCTGCCCGTGGCCGTTCAGCTCTCTCGCCATCGCACACGCAGATGGATTGGCACTTGACTTCTGTCAGAGGTGGAAAAAGAGCACTTAATTGGAATTTCACAGCAATTTCCACATAAACCAGCTTAAATAAGGTGTGTTTATGTATAGCAATCAAGAGCTGACTAATCTCCGGCTAAGTCAGTGTGTCCGAGAGGTGATGGGAATAGCGAGAACACTCTGCACAATAGACCTGCCAGCCGAGTCATGTCGCAGCATAAAAGCCAGTTTCTATTGCTCCAGTCAGAATTACTACTGTGGATTTTGATTACATTTCTGTAATTACACATTCTGGTGTCATTTTGCTTACAAGTTTCAAATGGAGTAATGCATGGCAGTGTAGTAGACTGTTCAATTAAACCGTTTCTGGTCTAACATTAGATCAAATGCTTTCAAATCACATTTATCACACGTGAGTTTAACTGGTGTCTTGTCTCATGTAAACTATTGTACTTTAATCCATTATTTTCCATTGTTAGGGCTACATCTTCAGACCAGGAAACTTTTTTATCTGTTTTTTAGAATAAAAGAGTGTACACTTTTATTTATGCCTTGCACTACTTTGTTCTATGTTCTGTACTTGAGCAGAACCCAAATGGTCATACACAGTTTTGATTCTTCTAGATAGCATAGTAAATGTGGCATTTTATACATATAATTGCAACGTTGTTGAATCTTTTTTTCTTCTTTTTGACCTAGTAAAAAACAAAGAAGAGCCTAAGAGCACAATAGCCATGATTAATTATGTAAAGTATGTTCATTTTGGAGAGGTAGTAAGTTAAAAGAAATGTTTGAGAACACACTCAAAGATGCACATTTTCTACCTAGAAATACATTGCTGTTTTCAAAGTACTTCATATGTGCATAGTGATGGTGGTGATGTTATCTACTTAAAAAACTGTTTTTGGAAATTTCATACATGGCTATTCTATTTACATCATTACATCATTTCCAGCCCTTACTCTCTGCCTTCAGCCACTCCCACTCCTCCTCCTACCTCTCAATCTCAGGACTTCTTCTTTAACTACTGTGATATATGCACACACATATGCCGAGTCCCTTCATGTGTGCTGCATCTTTAAGAATGGCCACGGGATTGGACAGCATGCCCGGCAGCTTGTCCCTAGAGAAGCCCAATTCTCGCTCTCTCAGTGGCTGCCAGTCACCTGTAGCTCTTCATTTAGGGGTGGGGTCTTGTGAGATTTTCCCCATCCATGTTGCAATGCCAGCTGGTGTCTCTACGCAGGTCTTGTGTAGGTGACCACATGAAGATTTCATGTACTACTCTTATAATACAAAATGTAAAAGTCATATAAAATTATTTATTATTTCTGTGAGGCTTTATGGTCAAGGCTGGAACAATTTGTAATAGTCATGAAGCTATGTTTTATGATGTTGAAGAATCAAAATTTGTCACTTCATGTCTTTGCTTAGTTACAAATTTGTAAAACACTTTATTTTCTTTTAGAAATTTATTTAAAAAGTAGAGGCATTAATATTGAGATCTCAACATTGTGTGATAGGAGGGATAGGTACTGATTTCTAACCAGTTCACAATTTTACAGCCCCAGCCTTCAGGATTCTACAAATACCATAAGTATGTTTTCTTGGGCAATCTTTTTGTTTTATCATACCTTTGAAAGGAATTGGTTCAAATAATTACAGGCTGTTCTGGCTGGTGGGAGTGGTAGCCTGACAATGCTGTGTCTTTACAGGGTGTGTAGACATCCACATAAGACTCCCTGTGTGACCCAGAAACAGAAAGATATTGCCACATGAAGACAAAAGAAAATAATAAAAATATCTTTATTTTCATGTTGAGATTTAGATCTCAAGGTCATCAATCTCAAAAGATACCATATTTGAGAGTGTTCTGGTGAGCAGAATAAAGTTATTGTCTTGTCCCCATTTTCGTAGAATACGAGGAGGAGCCCCTGTTCTTTGTTTTAATGACCATTTACTCAATCCTTAAAAATTTGATTCTTTATGTCAGGTAATGCTGCTATGTACGTCAGGGTAAAAGCAGGTGCCTACCTTCAGGAGATGGTGACCCCATATTTATACAGGCCTAAATGCATTTTGTTAAAGGACGTGATATGTAGAAGTCATTTAACCAGACTTGGCACTTAGTTCTCAATAACAAAAGCTATTAGAGTCTACAATAGCCTTCGTAGCTCTTTTTCTGTGGAGTGAGGAATGAAGTTCAAATTTTTCTTAAATATTATATTCACATAAGGTGATTATGATGTCTGGGATAGTGTAGTCAAAATGTCAGAACACATATAATAATAATAATAATAATAATAATAATAATAATAATCCCTCATGACTGTGTAGACACCCAGTTCAGCCTCCTCCCCAAACGTGCAGGATCCCATGACCATCTCTTAGCAGCTTATGAAGCATGTGCTTGTGCAAACTGCAGAAAAGAGTTAGGGATGACTCGCTACGGTGTGAACATGCTTCCAGGCAACTAGATTTACCTTTTTTTTTTTTTTTACATACTTTCAAACAAGTGACCAAGATCCAAAGCAGTACTTCTACTGAGGAACTGTTCAGTAATTAGCTCTTACCATCTTGGGAATCCAGTTAACTTCATCATTCATATCACATGAAAATGAACATAGATGTGATATGATCTCTTAAAAAAAACAGGCACTTACGTTGTTTCTTGGTAAGTAGAATGTTTAGAACCACGCCATTTAATATTGTAATCCTTAGCCACGAGAGCCTCTTTAAATTCAAATTAATTTGATCTGAAGATTCAGTATCGACTCATGCTAGCCATATTTGAGCTTGGTGATTACATTTGGCCAGAAGCTGCCACGCTGGCCAGGGCAGATGCTGACGCGTCCATCATTGCAGATGTTCCTTGCACCATCGCTCTAGTGTGCCTTGTGTAAAAGAACAGCCACTATTCATTATTTGTAATTACAACCACACTGCCTTGAGTCTTTCCACCGCATCCTCCAAATCCCGAGGAAAGTACTTGGCAAGAACTTTGACACTTCAAAATGACTTTAACTTCAGCACAAGTTAGAACTGAGGTAAGGTTCGGCAATGGCGTGCGTTTACTCAGGGCCTTGGGGGAGAGCTGGAGGTTTGGAGATTGTGTAAATGGAACGGTTAATCAATGAGATCAATGCTTTCTCCACAGTGCCTTCCAAACCCTTCCTTCTGAGCGCCCCGCCATTCTACTCTGCCTGCTGCGGTGGGTCCTGTAGGCGCCCTGCCTCCCCCACGGCTTTTTCAAGTAAGTTTTAATGCTTCATCAGCAATGCCTCAGTTATTCTGTAAACCAAAGCAGCAGGATTTAATGTGCTCAGGGAAGCTAATTGGCAGTGCAGTGGCAAGGAGCTAATGCCTCACTAAAAATCACAGCGACCCTATTCAGGAGGTTTCCAGAGATTATCAAACCTTGGCACAGTGAGTGATTGTGAGAGGGTTTTCGGCGACACTAAGCCCGGAGCTGACACGCCAAGGCAAGGGCTTGTTTTCCATTTGGTATAAAAGATCTTAGAGGGACCAGTTTGGCTCTTTCTGAACCCTGTACCACACTTGGTTAAAGAAGAGGGCAAAGGAAAGTGGGTTAAGAGTGCACTGTGCGGTGCTTCCATTCGGCTTCAAATGACTCAGTCAGCCACAGGTCTAGAAAAGAATTAGAAATTGGAGATCATAAAGACGGGATAAAACATTGTCTATCTTCCTGAAGAAAACCAGCCGGGCTTGTAGGGAATGTTCTGAAAGAAAATACATTTGTGTCTGGGAAAGAAGAGGAGAAACCAAAGAGAGTAGCGCGGTGCCCGCACTCTCTTCTGCATGCAGGTGTCTTGGGGTGTCAGTAAAATCTACAGGCAGAGGGTGAGCCAGGCAGTGGAGGCCCGAGGAGACACACAGGTACACAGCTATGCCAGGTAAGAGTGGAGTGAGGGTGAGTTCCAAGCCACAGCCCCATGACTGTTTCCAACTCCCCTGCCCCGAATGTGTTCTTGTGCTTTATGGATATTTCAGGAGAGCAGTTGCCCCACAAAATGACTCTCGACAAGCGAGGCAGCAAATGCTGCGGTTTAATGAGCTGCAGGCTTCTGAGCGTCTCTTTAGGGGGCCGGTACTTTCCCACAGAGCCCTTTACACGGCTGGGACGTGGCTACAATGGGTGACAGACCCGTGACCAATCCTCACTTTTGCTGGACTCATCCACACGCGACCTCACCACGATTTTTCACTCTGCAGATGAACTTTAGGGACCATTTCACAGTGAGAGGGCTTGGGCAAGGGTCATTTGTCCTTTTGTGTGGTCATAAAGCCAGGCTCTGTGTCTCGGCCTTTTTTCTCCTGCTTCGCATTCCAAGTGAATTTCTGGACACCATTTAAAGCCCTTCACTGAAAACTAAAGTGGTGAATGGAACTGACTTTTATAGACTCATTCCAGCTCATCTTCCCATATAGCCCTGTCCACCTGAAAGGGGATTTAGTGCCTGAGCTGACTGTATATAGGGACTCGCTGAATACACAGGGTCTATTATCAACTGTGGGGATTGTTTATTAACCAGGACTGATACACTGCTATTTTGGCAGTGACCTATTAATTGTAGATTTAACTAGAATGTATTGAATTTGAATAGTGAGAGAGAAACCATGACGAAACCATTTACTCTTCCTTCAAGGTGGTCCTCTATGAGGGCGATTGAGAACTTGTGCAAATTAAGGAACCATTTGTCACCAGATATTAGAGTGGCAGGCAAAGATGTCTGGAGGAGACACAAACCCAGATGCTGAAAATCCCATCTCAGGGCACCTTTGTTTATTCATAGTGTTTCACACTTGGTTTTCCTTACTCCATCTTGATGTCTTTTACTTTAGAAAGTTGCTGGTGCTACCGCTCAGATGTGTGGGAATAGGCACAAAAGTTTCATGTGATAGGGATGTCCAGGCATGTGGGTACACATGACAGTGCAGTGTATTTATTTTATAGGGGTGTTTTAAAAGAGTCTCTAACACATAAAAGTTTGGACCAGTTTAATAAATAGGAAAAAAAAAGCATCAGGCCAATTTAATGGAGCGTGTCATTCTCTCAAGAGCTCCAATGATTATTTTAAGCAGGTCCTGTTTTCTCTCCGTAGTTCTCAGTCCTTCACACTCTATTCCCTCTGCATCACTGTTATAAATGATGCTCATCCCTCAGGGCTTAAAGCCCTGTGTTTATGCTGGTAAAAAAAAAATAAACACATGGCTTGAAAGATCAGTACTGTTCAGATCAAGGATAGCCACGCTGCCCTTGACTTGTCTGTCTTCCTAATGCTGGCCTCCTGAGACCATTGAGAGGTCCTGCATATGTTTTTAATAGATGATGCTGTATCACATTATTAGCTATAACCCTGAAATGAATATCTCATTTTCCTGTTTATAATGTTCATTCACATTGGCAGTAACTAATAATGTGGTGGGATCTTGCTGTCCATAAAGAATTCCACAAAAACAGCCGTGATAACCAGGCCACAACTAATGAGCTTTACATCTGAAGCGCCTTCTTACTAAAGGAATTTACTAGGTTTTCTTTTTTTTAAAAAAATAATAAGTGTTTATGTCCAAGTTGCTAAATTATTTTCCATTGCAGCAACAAAAGGGGAGAGAAAGAAAATGAACTGTTCAAGTAAACTTGTGTTAAGTTTCCACTTGGACAGCCAAAAGTAGGTTTATACTAAAAGTTTAACAAGTGATGAAACTGATGGCCGCCATTGTTGCTCCACGGCGTTGACTTCACTTCTTCCCAAAGCCCAGGATCGGGTCAGCACATCTGTAGCTAAGCAAGGGAAAGTCCTTCTCCACTCACAATCTGATTCATTTGTTTCATGTCGACTGGGGTTTTCTTGACTTCTCAGATCTAGCCTTGACTCCTTGCTGCAATGTGGAAGCTATCATCAGCCTGGTGCCCTTCTCACATGCAGTAAACCGTTTAATAGGCTGTTTCAGCACTGTGCTAAAAACAGTTGAGAAAATTGAAAGGCACCAGTCAAACCTGGCCCCTCCCCTAAAGCACTGCATGGAAAAATCTTTGATATTACATTCATAAACTTATTTTAAAAAATAACACATTTCTCAGGTAAAATGAAAAGGAAATTTGTGGAAACGATGCAGGTAATGGCTCTTTTTAAAAAGCCACCTTAAAAAAACCTGAAATCTTAATTAGGGAGGCTAGCAAATTGAGTTAATTAGATAATTACTCCATTTTGTCTTTGGGTACCCAACTTGACCTTTCAAGAATTTTATGCCCTAGCAAACAGAACTTCAGTTTGGAGCCAACTTTATGTGAGTCTGAGCAGAGGAGCTGTCAGCAGGACAAACGGCTCAGCCTTTTCCTAGACTGCGTTCACATTTGACGTTCCCAGCTTGTTATCACCTTTTTTCCTTGTTAAAACTTAAGGGAACCTCATACCCACCCCAGATTTTAGTACAGCGTTTTGTGGAAGGCAGCAGGGAAGGGGCTTTGCTTTTACTGAGTGAATGCAGATTGGCTCTGGGTCTCACTATCAAAGATGGGAAATGCTCTGATGAATAATATTGTTGCCACCTGACTTGGGCGTTGGTCTGCTGCTCTCTGCTGGAGTTATGGGTAGTCTCAGGAGATTGTCCAGAGCTGTGAAAACTGCAATTCCCAACACATATATACACACGAATGTAAAATATCTAACATATGCAGAGATTTAATTTAGCCATTTTAAGATCTTCAGAGGGATACAACCTTTTTTTTTTTTAATTTAGAAAGAGGCCTGATTATACCACTTGGAAGATAATGGAGTTTGTCGATACTTTGAATCTAGGTAGTGACTTCTCAAAAGGGATGGAGTGGTGTTGCCCAGATAAATGACATTCACTCAGCCGAGAAGAATGCTTGAGGGATCAGAGACTCAAAACTACAGGCTTTCCAGGTTGATGGCTCTATTCAAAGCTCTAGAGAGGCAGAGGCAGCCTCAGAGTTTCATTCCTAGGGTGCAGTTCCTTTTTCTGTCTGAGTGTTCAGCCTAGATGGTAATGGTGGGAAACTCCCAGGCTTGTAGGATGCTTGTGTATAATCCGTTCCCCGATTATCACATGAAGTCAAGTAGAGGTCTACTTATAAAATCCTGATTTTCATTTCCCTAATCAAGCGCTCTGTACAGACTAGGAGAGGGGAGGGTGGACTGGATAGAGCAGAGTGGGGAAGAAGCATAATGCCATCTCAGTGTGTGTCTGCAGAATGCAGCTGGGGTGTGGGCTGTGCTTTAGCCACAGGCTGAGCAGAGGAGAAGACCAAATTCTTACTGGACTCTGAAAGATTCAGAAGGCCCGTGACTGGTTTTGGAGGCCCTTAACTTAAAAAGGCACGCTGAGTAGTAAAAACCACGCTAAGAGGAAGGCAGAGAGCAAAAGACCTCTACAGTTACCACACCCAACTTGGTGAAGGTCTAAATTGAGTAGACTCATTTAAGTCCAAATCCTGGGTTGTATGGATGCTTGAGGGTGGCTTTTAGATTCTACTAGAACAGGACAGACAGATCTACAGAAACCACGCAAATACACAGCCCCGCAGACAACAGCCCACCCTCCTCAGTAGAGGAACACCCACATCAGGTGGCAGAGAAGCAGCTTTAAAGAGCGCGATTTGAGCAAATAGTAAATGGAGGTTAGTGGTATTTTAGCTGGCTCGTTGGAGAGGCCTGTATCAAACACATGCCGCTCTCTCCAGCTCTGAGAAGTTACTGAGTTCTTTAGAAGGACGAAAGAGTTTTCTTTCTTAAAGGACTGTTGGTGGCCTTCAGCTTGAGTTATCCTGAAAGAATCTTACGCTTTCCCCGAGAATCTGAAGCTATCTGGAGTCAGTGTTGTTCCCTACACTAGTGCCTTTGCCTTCCTCACAAAGCCGTGGGGGCGGGGTGGAAGCTAGCAGTCTATAGACTGGTTTTTCATGTGGAAACTAAACAAGGCTTCTTAGAAGTGGGCTGGGCTGTATGACCCTTGGGTAGCCCACATTGGGAACAGAGTTTGAAATGAAATGTGGCGGGGTTAGGGACCACAGGAATGATGCAGGAACTCTGCCTCCCCTAAAGACTGCTCCAGGGGTTGCTTGTTTCTACTCGAAAATGAATTACTTGTCCATACTTCTATAATGGTATACCTTAGAGCTTGCATTTGCCATTCTGTCCTTCCTCCTCTGTGTTTTTACCTACTTGTAAGCTTGGTGCATACTGGTGATCGGGGCACATATCCCTTGCAGAGCTGAGTTAGGGCTTACTGTAGCAATAGGCACAGGGCAACTGCCCAGGGACGGGTCAGCAAGACAGAGAGGCTAAACCTCATATGGACTCCTGGAGCATTGTTAATGGAAATGGGTTGTGTTGGATTGCCAAGGTAAACTGATATGTGGGTGAGATGCCGTGTGGGGAGTGGGGGTGGGAAAGGGTATCCTTTGGGTTTGCCATAGCTTTTGCTTGTTCATTGGTTATTCCTGTTCATTTTAGGACACCAAAACCTGAGGAACTGGGTCCAGAAGTTATTACCTGATCTTAGCTATGGGTCTAATAGGTCTGTTGTTCATAGGGTGAGATCTAGTTTCAGTCCACAGCCCCCAAAATGTTAGAACTGCACCTGTAGATCCTCTATAGGAATCTTTGTTATTTTTTTTTCCTAAAAAAATACTTGCTAGGAAAAATCTAGGGGCCTCTCTTGAAAGTTTTAGGGATATTTGAATGAGGCTCATTGCCACATTGCTTGTTGGTCTTTCCTTTTCTTGTATGTATGTTTGTATGGCTGTTTGTATGTTGTCTGTGGTCTCTCCTGCCCTGGCTATTGCTGATTGGCTAGTTGGTATCTCACGTTCTGCGGCTGTTTGTATGTTGTCTGTGGTCTCTCCGGCCCTGGCTATTGCTCTGTAACTCTGTGCTGTCTGTGATGGTCACGTAATCTCTCTTGAGTCTCTGCTCATCAACGGTGAGCACCTTAAGGACAGTTTGGATTCATCTCCAACCCTCACTCAGTGCCTGTGCAGCACCTCTGCCCAGCTGTTCCCCACTGGGACATAGATCCAAGCTTAAAGTGTAGACGGTGGGCATGGGTTTCTTGTCCATATTTCTGTGATGGCTCACAGTAGTGTTAACGTTGGCCCTTTCAACTGTTTCTCCTTGGTGCTCTTACCTGGTTGTGAGTGCAGCGCACCTCTCGCTGCCATGCTTTAAAACATCGCATGGAGTTCCTTCTTTGTTGCTGTCTGTCCTTAGTCTTTGTCTTTAACGGGCCCTCAAGATTTTATCCATTGGGTAGTTTATCCATTTCCTTGGGTAGTTGCCATTCTCTCCTAATGTTGAATATATTTGGATACAGTGTTAGATTGGATACAGTCATAAACCAAGGGCACCAAAACACAGAGGAAAGAGCCAGGATGAACCGAAAACATCTGGCATCTGAGCTTTGTGTCCTCAGCGTAGAACTGAACTTGTGTCACTTCAAGCACCTTATCTAGGCAGTGATGGTATGGATATAGAGGATCCACATATGGACCAAGTGAGCTATCAAGGGGGAAGGAGATTCTCGGGACTCTTGATGGGGCTGGGCACTGAGCTATTTTTGTGCTGTTTTATTGACTTCTTGGAGCATTGTTCCATGATCAGCATTTATCAGCTCCTCAAAGAACTCCAGGACAAGAGCTTAAACAGCACAGCTCTTGCTGTGGAGAGAGAACAGTCAGCCCGGTGCTGACTATGAGGTGCGAACACTCTGAGGTTCAGAGGGGCTTCTCTTCTCTAACCCTGCTGTCCTCTTGTATCTCTCTGCCAGGAGAGGAACACGGGCTGCCTCTGCTGACCCAGGACTCAAATTCCAAAGCACGAAGGGGGATTTTAAGAAGAGCTGTGTTCTCAGAGGACCAGAGGAAGGCTCTGGAGAGAATGTTTCAGAAGCAGAAGTACATCAGCAAAACAGACCGAAGGAAACTTGCTGTCAGCTTGGGGCTGAAGGAGTCACAGGTACCCACGAGGAGGAAGACACCTCCTATTCCTGGTTTCAGCATGGTGCAGCTTGTTCTTTGGCATGAATGTCTTGTGCCAGGCGTGGCACTGTGCCCCAGAGTGTTCTGAAGTGTTTGTTCTGAATTTTCAGTGGGTGGAGACACACAGGACAAGTCCTGTGTGGAGATTGATCCACACGCTGATGGCCAGTCCTCTGAAATGAAGGGAAATATTGAGGATGCATCATATGATTCTCCTCCCCTGTTCTTGTGTGTGTGTGTGAGTTTGTGTGTGTTCACGTGTGCACATGTATGTGCATGTGTGTGATCTTTATACCCAGAGAAACAGACTAAATAATTATTGTCAAAAGCTGTAACCAATTTTGCTGTCTTCCTTTTCACTTTTAATCCAAAATCAGAGAGTGGATGTGAGACTCCTGGGCCCCTCTGGATGGGTGTCCTTACTCTGCACCCTTCACATCTGCAGCACCCACACCTTCCTTGTTCACTAATGTTCCACACAGCTGTGAATGTAAATATTGAGAGTGAAGAATTCTCCCAAGATGGCCTGTTAGCTCACAGAACGCTAGCATTTTTGTGTCTCATCTTCCATATGAACACCCTCGTTCACTGTAACACTGTCCATCTTCTGGATGAAGAAATGCAGAAGACTGAATGTTGCTCCAGTGTCATGTGGCAAAACTGTTTGGGATCTAGGTTTCCCAGACAGCCTAATATGGTTTCCTTAACCTTGAGCCGTCATCTCTGCGGCTGGGCAGCTTGTCTGCCATTCGAGGATGTCGTAGTTAGGGTTGCCATTGCTGTGATGAGCCAGCAACCTGAGAAGGAAGGGGTTTGTTTGACTTACATTTCCATATCACTGTTTACCATTAAAGGACGTCAGGGCAGGAACTCAAATAGGGCCAGAACCTGGAGGCGTGCTGGTGGAGGCCATGGAGGGGTGCTGCTTACTGGCTTGCTTCACATGGCGTACTCAGTCTGCTTTCACCAGCTCAGGGGTGGCCTTATTCACAATGAACTGGGCCCTCCAACATCAGTTGCTAATTAAGAAAATACCCTACAGGCTTGCCGTCAGCTTCATCTTCTGGAGGCATAAGATTCTCCTTAACTGAGGTTCCTTCCTTTCAGAGGATTATAGCTTGTGTTAAATTCACTTAAAAACCACCCAGAATAAAGACACTGAGCTGAAGCAGATGATGGTAGTTGAAATGCAGCAGGCACTCCACTTTCCAAATAGAACCACATCCCCAGGGATATCTTGAATTGCTGTGAAGGAGCTGAAGGGTAAACGACACTGTGCCAAACACGTCCTAGTGTGTGAAATTCCCCTTACCCTTGATTCCTTCCCTTGGGGAAATGGTTTGTTCCACGAACTGCCATGCCATCCCCAATGCTTTCTAGTAGTAGAAAGTGGTATGTTGTGTGGTAGAGGGTAATGAGTTCATATCCTTAATTGATTGCTGTGCATTTAATGAGGCTCAGCAGTTTTGCATATGAATGGATCAGTGGCTATATCTCCAGGGTCTACTTTGTTGTAACTCTATGCTGGGTGGGCTGTTAAACTCTTGGCACTTCAGGAAGTTACCTACTCAGTGGAGGTTAGATAGCAACGTTAGGGGGTTTTCTTTGACTTGTGAGACCATTAGAGCAGCTTGGCCAGCAGTTTGCAAAGCTGTTTATAGAGTTGCAGCCTTCCATGCCTCTCCCATGTCTGGAGACAGCAGTCCACAACCCCAGGAAGTCAGGTGACAGACCTGCTTGATGGGCCTCAGTGTGGGTGGCAAGGACCTCACTGGGCTCTGCTGGAGTACCACAGGCAGAGGTGAGAAGACTCAGGGTCAAAGGGGAGAAAATAACATGGGTCAGGATTGCAGGGAGCCCAGGGTTGTCTGTCAGCTTGAAGCAGATGCTGAGAGATGGAAGGGGTTGCATTCCGCCTTGCTGTGTGTTGGGTAAGTGTGACCACCTCTGATTGTGTGTGCAGCACTCTACAGAGACACTTGATATACAATCCCATAGCCATTAATAATCTACCAGAAAGGCTACACTTTCTCCACACCAAGGAAACCAATGATTTTCTTATTTGGCTCTTAAGCCTAAGCACATAGTTTCACTTGATATTGTTGTTTTAAAAATTCAGATATCTCAGAATGGATTTTTTTGTTGTATTGAATTTGGGAGAGAATTTTATAAATAAATTAGCATTTTATTAACTTCCATGATTATCATCTATGTAATACAAGTGGTGAAGTAACAAATGAAAGCCCATCTCCCACCTCTCCTGTTGGAGGGAGGCCGCTTGTTGGTTCCTGGCTGCTCAGCCCCAAAATAATCACACAGAAACTGTATTAATTAAATCACTGCTTGGCCCATTAGCTCTAGCTTCTTATTGGCTAACTCTTACATATTAATTTAACCCATTTCTACTAATCTGTGTATTGTCACGTGGTTGTGGCTTAACGGCTAAAGTTCCACCTGGCTCTGGCGGGGGCTACTTGGCTTCTCCCTGTCTCTGCTCTCCTCCTCCCAGCCTTCAGTTTAGTTTTCCCTACCTAACTCTGTTTCCCTATAGCTCTGCTATAGGCCCAAAGCAGTTCCTTTATTAACCAATGATATTCACAGCATACAGAGGGGAATCCCACATCACTCTCCAATCCAGCTCAATTATTTCTGCTATTTATAAATGCTTCTTGGTTCAATTTACTGAAATATCAGACTCTTAAATTCATGTACAGGATGGATATGCACAAATTGCAGTTATGTTTGTGTTTGCATGATGCTTACTGGTGATCCAACATGCTTACTGGTGTCCTTTAATGCTTGCTAGGATCCTATGATGTGTCTGCTATTCATTGTGTTTTCCTTACTTTACAAAACATTGGCACTTGAAACGTGTATGTGTGTGACCACCTATATACGCCAGTGCCATGGGCTCTGTGTGTTCTTTTTGGCTTCTCACAAACCATCTCTACAACAATGATTCAAGTAGCAGAAGTGGGAAGGCCTGATAGCCCCTCTTAGTTAGCCTGTGTTGTCCAAGGCCACACACCATCCCGGTCCCCAGCCAGATAGATGAGTGTAGTACATTTCTGCCCCTTGTGTAAACAGATCTATTTGGTACGGGTTCTTTGTACATGGCATCTGCAGCATTTTGTTAGCAGAGAGTCTTCATCCTGCGTCTGTGTTTCTGCACTACTTTGCCGGATCAACGTTTCATGCTGTAACTTTGCCGATGACAGTCATGTGCATTCCTCCCAGCTTTGGCTGTCATGATTAAGATAGTTAGCCATGTGCACCATTCTGTTCCTTTTCTCAATGTTACAGGATGGATCCTTTGTGTCTGACATGTAGATATTTTCTATTTTCTCTCACATGATCCTCATTACATATCATCCTGTAGATACATAAGACATTCCAATCTTTGAGTTACTTCTGGGTTTCAGCATTGCATTCCCTTGTGTGCTTAAAAGATAAGTTTTGTAGCCAGGCAGTGGTGCACACCTTTAATCCCAGCACTCAGGAGGCAGAGGCAGGCAGATCTCTGTGAGTTCGAGGCCAAATTGGTCTATAGAATGAGTTCCAGGATAGCCAAGGCTGCACAGAGAAACCCTGTATCAAAAAACAAACAACAAGCAAGCAAAAGAAGTTTTGTAAGAGGGATCAAGAAAAAGGATTTGAGAGTTAAAATGTCTGCGTATATATAGCAAATTCTAAGAGATTAAAAGCCTTCCAAAGAGTCTTAGATAAACCTAGATACTGATTTATATAAAATTTCTGCTCATATGAGTCTTTTTTATTGCAAACCCTTTATCCTTTATTACTTTGAAAAGCCTTATCAACCTTATAGACAATTGTATTTGTTCATTTATTTATTTTTAGTTTGAATTTTTGTAGCTACCAGAATTTTAGAGACTTTTGATAATTTATTGGAAATGTGAAGTTTATAAATTGGCTTTTTGTGGTTGTTTATTTTTCACCAGTTGTCCTTTTGTTGACATGCAGGAATTATTTTGGATATTAATCAAGATATTTAGAATAATAAGATTAGTTCTACTTTCTTGTACAGATATTTTAGCATTTCTTTCCACATTTGAGTGTTTCTTTATTGTGGTAAAATATGTATACAAAATAAATCGTCTTAACCTTTCAAAGTTCTAATGTCAGTGGCACTACATGCATTTACACTGTTACATAGCTGTTACCACAGTTCATCTCCAGAGACTTTTCCGCCTGTAACACCAACACAGCTCCCAATGTGTTGTCACATTGTCAGCTCCCAATGTGTCCTCCTTCCCCTACCCCTGGCCCTGCCAATTACCATTCTCCTTTGCATTGTAGTTTAGAGACATAAGAGTATAAGACTTTTGTACAAGTGGAGTCAAGTGGCATTTTAATAATTGGATTAATTTACTTGATATAATATCTTCTCGGTTCATCTATATTGTCACAAGTTTCAGATTACCTTTCTATCTAAATCCAAATAATATTCCATTATATGGATGTACTATATCTGCATAACTGTTCATCTATTGATGATCTTGATTATTTTCAGTATTTGGATGTTCTAGAAATATATATAAGATGTTTACAAATACATCATTTTGCATAATATGTATGCAAATATCTCCCAGATTCCTACTTTTAATTTTTGAGTATTTTGTTGTTTTTTCATTTGTTTATAGTGTGTTCATTTGTACAGAAATTTCTCAGTTTTATGTAGCCAGCTCTGACTTCTCTGCTTTATCATCTTCAGTATTTTATGATTTGCTTTAAAAAGAATTCGGGTCCTCAAGACTATAATTATAATCTCATATATTTTCTTGTAGGACTTTTGTAGTTTTCTTTTTGTGTTTAGCCTTTTAACCTACTTGGAGTTGTTTTTGTGCCTGTTGAGAGAGGTTTGACTTCTGTGTATTTCACTAAATGTATGTATTTATCCTTTGATTGCGGAGAAACTATTTCATGGCTTTTTACTAAGAGAGTACTTAAGTCAAGATCTGTGTCTGTATCCTGCTGTCGCTCTCTCTCCATGCACACCACACACACATGCAAATACTCACACACACAGACATGTACACATAGACACATACACACATGCACACACAGAGACACATACATGCACACACCTAGAGACACACAAGCACACACACAGACACACAAATGCACACACACAGACACATAGACACATACACACGGACACACAGATACACAGGCACACACACACAGATATACACACAGTCACATACATACACATGCATACACACAGATACACAGAGACACACACAGACACAGACACATGCACACAGACACACACAGGGAGATATAACACAGACACATATACACAAACAGACACAGAACATACACACACAGATACACACACAGACATACATAGGCACATACACATACAGACACACACATAGACACATACACATAGATACACACATAGACATATACACAACACACACAGACACACATGCACACACACATACACACAGAAACACACACATACATGCGTGCACACACATGTGTGCACTAAAAAAAGAAGAATGAAAGAAAATGAGTGCCTTTTGAACAAGGCAGACACATCCATGGGAACAGCACTCTCCCAGTGAAGATGCACAAGAACTTGGCTTTCCAGGAGTAAATGGCAGCTGCTCATTATAAATGCAGTCAGCGTAGAAGCGAGTGTCCTGGCATGCGAGCTTTAGCTATTTTCTCTGAGCATCGTAGCTGACACAGTGGTCATTGACACTCGGATTCCTGGAGTCGATGTCCTGTGCAGTCATTCAGAAGGAAAAGTTAAAGAGATTGTTTAGTCAGTGTAGAAGGACCATCCCCAATTTTGTTTTCATGTGTGTGTGTGTGTGTGTGTGTGTGTGTGTGTGTGTGTGATTAAAAGTAGGATCTAATGTACCTTTAGGCTGACCTCAAACTTCCTAACCCACCAAGGATGGCCTTGAACTCCAGATCTTTCTGTGTCTACCTCCTGAGTGCTGCAGTTGCAGGCATGTGCCACCGTGTTTGTTTTGTGTGGTTCTGGGATTTGATGCAGGTCTCACACATGCTAGGGAAACACTCTATTAACTGAGATGCATTCCCAGCCCTCTTGGTTAATATATTTTAATAATTATTTTCTTGAGTAAAAGATTTTTTCTAATGGAAGACTTTTATAAATGATTGATGAATTTGTTTGCTGACAGTACACACAAGTACATAGTATCTTCTGAGGCCTGCCATGCCCATCCTTTTCTAGCCCCTCTCTTTCCGTTACCCCATTTGCCCTATAACCATCCATGCATTCATTTTTTGAGACCAACTGAGTTTAACTAGGGTTTTGTTGGTGTTTCAAAACGAGAGTGTAAATTGTTAGTGCAAAGATGTAGTGTAGCGACAATGACGGTTCCTGCTTTTAAAATGTCGGGGAAGTGGTTGGGAATCTTTCTGCTCAAGGATGGCTGAGAGTCCCATGAATAGGGTGGTTAATTGCAGAGTCAAGTTGCAGTGTGGTGGGGGAAGTTACGATTCAGATCAAGCTACCTTCTGGGTTAATTACAATCAATTCTTATTTATTGAAACTAATTATCATAGTTGGATAAATCCTGGGAGTAATCAAAAACTTGGAAGCTGCATAAAGCCCACATTTATCAAAGCATTACAAAATGTATTGTTAATTTAATGTTAAAAGCTTGTGGGGAGGTCTGTGTGTCAGCCCAGCCTCATAGTAGGGCCTGAAGTTCTTCACTTTGCTCTGCTGTGTGACCTTGCGTTGGTTAATCCTGCCAAACCTCAGTATCCTTAGATGTGAAGTGAATATCTCATCAAACCATAAAATCATCTATAGTTCATACACACACACATATGCACACACACCACACATACACATACAAACAGTCTGCAATACACAGATGTATGTAATACACATATGCAAGCACACCACACACACACACACACACACACACCTTCCCTCATGTCAGTCAACCTACTAAGCATAATATCCCCCAAGTCAAAACGCACGGGTGCTACCCTAGTCAATTTTTTTGAATAAGTGCATTAGAATAGATTAAATAATGTTTTAAAATACTTAAAACTAAATTAATTTCAAAATCCACCAAAAATAAAGAATGTGATCGCTATGCCATCTGTTTGGAGGTGTCCATGGGATGTTATGTTGGCCTCTTAGGTGCTTCTGAAGGAACCCACAGGAAAGGCCACAGGGACGGATGTCCCATTAGGCTCTCAGAGTAGGGAATTCTGTAGAATGTGCTATAAAAGAGGTTGACCGTTGAAAATGTGGTTGCCTAGGATGTGTGAGGCCCGAATAAAAGAAATAAATGAAACACCAAAGTGCTATACTTGGAATAAGTGGGGTTGTTTCTGATTATTTTATCCATAGGTGAAGATTTGGTTTCAGAACAGAAGGATGAAATGGCGTAATTCCAAAGAAAAGGAAGTGCTCTCCAACAAGTGCCTCCAAGAAGCGAGCCTTCAAGAAGACCGGCTGGCACGGCCCGCTGTGGGTTTCCCTCCTCCGTGCCCGGCAATATGGGAAGTCTCCCAGCCGCACTCAAGTCCCAGCTGGAGGGAAAATTCTCCAGAACCTGCAGAAAGACTGACCCAGGAGAATTCAGGGGTACCGGAAGCAAATTCACTTCGAGGTGCCTTGTATTTGTGTCCTGAGAAGGACGCTGGAGACAAGGATAGACTCACTAGCGCCATCTGAAGGAAGTATGCTCCATGCTCATCTAAAAGAACCCTTAGCCTGTAACATTTGGATTAAAGCCAGTTAGTTGTGTCTCAACACTGCCTTAAACTAACAGCTTGGCGTGATACCTGAGCTGATGCCTTAGGAGAGCCAGGCTGCTGTTTCTTATTTAGCCCTAGACTGAGGCTCAGTGTATAAATGGAATAGAACCTCCCAGAAGGTACGGTAGGACTGAAAGAATAAAAGCCAGCATCAACCCACAGCCTGCTCTGAATACGTGTACATATGTGTGTGTCTGTGTGTATGTATGTAAATGCTCATTAAATGCGTTAGCAGAAAGCAGTTCTCTCCAAGTTTTACATGGAGCAAATTCATTTTCTTTTTATATGGAGAAAATATCTGAGCAAATATTAATTTTTCAAATAATGTAAAATTTGAGCTTCGACGTCACACAGTTAATCATGTTTGTAAAAATTCTCATCTTCTGGCCTTTTTTGGCATCCCGGTGTAAGTGAACTTGAGCAAGCCAGCAGTCTTAATCGAACGAACCATGTTTAGAGACACACATTGAAGACGGGTAAGATGAACTCAACAGTTCAAAGATAAGATGAACTTTTGAATGTAGTTATCAGCATTGCTAGGTTCCAGGTCTGAGAGAGATGAAGCTATCAGGGAGGAAGGTGCACATTTAGGTGTGACTTGGCTTTTTTTTTGGTCTCTTCTCTGTAGGGGTTGTCCTGGACCAGGGTTTTCTAAAACCACGCCTGAGTGGAAGTCATTGTCAGATAACGGGTCAGCATTCAGTAACTTTGCGACCGTCTGTGCCAACTAGTTTGTGACCAGTGGCCAAAAAGCCAGGCTACTGTGTCACCATTCTTAAACTGTCCCTAACAGGACTGAAAATCACAGGACTGAAAATCACAGCACTGACGGGCTCTGTGCTCAGTGCTGATCCCAAACTACATATGACCTGAATTTCCCACCTAGTTCATACTACATATGTTATGTGGTTTTCTATATTAACAGACACCACCCAGATGTTTTATGATTACACCGAAATAGTCTTTGTATAAAGTCATATTTCTGGTAATGATTTTCTTAGTTATCCAAGAATATTAATTCTAAGTTCATCCAAAAAATTGTTTTACTTTGCAGGAAATTAAGCAAAAAAAAAAAAAAAGACACAGCATGGTTTTGACTGACTTTTTGGGCAAGCAGTATACCTAGAAGTACTTTATGGGACATCTTGTTAGTGAGCAAGTGAGGAACGACAGGGCTTCTGGCTTGCTCACCTTCTCGGCTCTGGGTTTCAAGGGTGTAGAACGCAGAAGGGAGAATATTTGCAAAGATAGCAGTTGTGATCAGCATCAGGAAATTATGGCTTAATTAATGGAGCTTGGATTGGTACATTAGCTGGTGCCTTTACCACCTTTGTGTTCCCTAAAGGTCATCTTAGAAGGCTGTCTTCGAGCTCCCTTGTGGGAAGTGGGAGTCAGGGATCTGACGACTACAGTTTACAACATTTGCAAAGTGAGATAGCAGCGTCCTTTCTTTAGTACTGACCTTATCGCATTCATTGCATTTGTAGGCTGCTCTGTATTGGCAGACGCTGTGCTGAGCATTTAGGGTCTATTGGCTCATGTAGTCCTCACGGCCACAGCCCTGTGACGTAGACAGTCTTACTGGTCAGGGTTTCTGTTATTCCACCAAGGCAGCTGAGGCACTGCTTGTGGAAGTGATCACCCAGAGTCACGGGGTTAGTAAAGTAAGGGGTGTATGCCCTGGCAATCTGGTTCATACCAGAAAGGCGTACCAGCCCTGTGGGGGGTGCGGCACCATGCGTACAGGATGCAGGTGAGAAGCTGTTAGAGCAGCAGGAATGCACTGTATTTTGTAGCCTCGGGCTTAGGGAGCAGTATTCTCATCAATATTCTCCTTTCTGTTCGATTTTGAAGTTTAGCTGAAGAATAGTCAATCTGTGGACTCTAGTCCCAGAGCAGTGCCTCCGTGCATGATGGGCATGTCCTCATTGTCACCGTTCCCTGACAAAATCCATGAAGTGTTTATTTGTATGTGGCCATTATGTCTTGAGAATAACTTGGAACTTGAATGAGAGAGATTTGTCAAGGCCATTTGATTATCCAGGTTGTAGAAATCGGTGAGTTATTGCTTGAATAACTTTGCCTCAGGACCTCTGAGACTCAGAAGAGCTTCTCCATTAAAGACTGGCCTGGTGCTCAGATATGCAGGACAGTATTTTAATTGTCTTCCACCCTACAATGTGTCCAGTCTTAGGAAAGCCACACTTTAGAAACGCAGTTTAATGGAGCATAGTGATAGTACACACACGTATGCCCTCCCATAAACATATCTGTGTACATGCTAGGTGCCCTTACATACAAGCATAGGCATAGTACACACATGTGTGCCCTCACACACAAGCATAGTTATGGTTTATACATGTGTGCCCTCAGACACAAGCATAGTCATGGTAAACACTTGAGTGCCCTCACCCACAAGCATAGGCATAGTAGACATGTGTGTCCTTACATACAACATAGTCTTGGTACACACATGTATGCCCTCACAAGTATAACCATGGTACACACATGTGTGCTTTCACACAGAGCATCTCCCCAATACACACATGTGTGCTCTCACAAGCATGGCCATGCTGCACATACATGTGCCCTCTCACACACAGCATAGCCATGGTACACACAGCCTTTCTGCCTTTTCTTTGCATTATCTTGTCTGGATTGGAGTGAATGACTGGGCCCTCACTAGAGAGGTCTCCCTTCTTATCCTCTGAGGACCCCACCCCCACCCTGGCCTTGTGGGAGTGTTTTCTGTTGGACAGTTGCAGATTCTTTTCTGGAAGTGATAACATATTAGTATATTCCTTGTCTGCTTTCCAGAGAAATATTGCTTGTATTAATACCAGGACCACAGAATCCTGGAGAAAGAAATGTTGAAAAAAAAAAAAAACCTCAAAAAGCAGTTTCAACTGGTTTGTAAATAGATGAAATAAATGTAACTTTTAATATGTAGGGATTAGAAATATATAAACAGGTTGGAGATGATCATAGACTTTGTAGACAATAAAGATGATTACCACTAATGTTTAAAAGACATCTCTGTATTTTTAATAATAAACAAGAAAACCAATTATTTAGTGAAGTGATCCTCAGGATTTAAAGCTCACTCCCATGGCCACGCCGTGACTCCCAGACTTCTCTAGTGTACCCTCCTCCAGCATCCAAACTTCCACTTGACTCCCCCAAATCAATACATGTTTTTTACTTTAAATATCAAATTATAAATATCCTTATACCCTCAACAACCTTTCTGATAGTTCCATTTCTAAACTGCGCTTTCTAGTGTTCAGTAGGACCCAGCCATACTGTGAAGGTCTTATGGCCTTTGACACAATGAAACATATTCCACGTGTCCTAATGTTTGCTGGGCTGTATCTCCAACCACTTGAAGCCTTTCCCCAGTGTTTTCTTTCTTTATTTCAGCATCTACTAGGCATGATGTATGAGCCATTTTCCTACCCTCAACATAGGTAAATACGAGGAAGAAAAAAGGTCCTTGTCTTCCAAGAGCATCTAAATTAGTTGCCTTGCCATACAATGTTTGACATCATCCATGTTACTCCTGGAAGGCTCCAGTAAAGGAGAAAAGCTAGCATCCTCCAAACCTCACCTCTCGTTGCCCTCTTAAGGCTCTGCGAATCAGAAAGCACATGGTGTCCGCTATTTCTCCCAGACACTATTGTCACAAGAGTCAGGAGTCAGAAAGGCTTCCAGGAATAATTTACTAGCTACCTTTGCCCACAGGGAACCCGGTCTCATTTTTTTTAAGCCCCTATCAGAAGAGAGGAATGTCAGTGGGAGAAATCAGGGTGATGCATTCTTGAATATATTGGGAAACTGCTGCAGGATTAATTTCTATCTTTTTCAAACCATTTCTCAAACAAGTATTTACCACTATGAAGTGGTACCCAATCCACAATGGTCCTATTACTTTGTTACATTGTGTTATTTTTTTACTTTTTTGGGTTTTAAATAAATGCATTTGAAACAACTAACAAAGTAAAAGTCATGAAACTCCAGTAGACAGTCCTCTTGAGAAAAATAATTTTCAGCTTACCTTTTAATGTGTGAGCATGTAAATACATATGCCTAAACAGATCTTGATTGCAGTGTCTAGCCAGTTTCCCTGCTTTGTGATTCTACTTGTTCCCAGACCATTTCCCCACATCATTAAAATTACTCAAAACTATGATGACTGCATTGTCCTACTGTAGCTATTTTAGTTCTCGGGGTAAACCCTGGGATGGGCCAGAAGATGACAGGATGTGGAAAGAATGACCACCGGACCCTGCTCTTCAGAAAAATCTCAGCCGATGAATGAAACTTTGTCTTATACTCTCAGGGTCTTCATTATCAAGGTGTACCAAACATACCGAGGGGGCAGTGTCCTCTAAAAACCCACCCTGAAGCCCATCCGAATGTACTCTATCCATTTAAAGTCCAAGCAGATGGGCATACTTGGCCTTCAACAGAGCCAGCAGCAGAGTCATAGTATGGGGTGGTAGTCTACTTCTCTGCTTGTGCTTTGCGGTCAGCTTGCTACACTACCCGACGGTCTGTATTATTGAGTCAGTGTTTTGAGTCAAAGTGAGTTGGATTCATACTCAGAGTCATGTCCTTCGCCATTGCTTTGGCTGATTCCATAAGGCCGGTGTGCCCACCTCCGCCATCACTTTGAATGATTCCATAAAGCTGGTGTGCCTACCTCTGCCATGGCTTTGGATGATTTACTAAGGCTGGTGTGCCCACCTCTGCCATTGCTTTGAATGATTCAATAAAGCTAGTGTGCCTACCTCTGCTATGGCTTTGAATGATTCGGTAAGGCTGGTGTGCCTGCAGTGTTTAGAACTAGCACAGTTTCGTGGTTCTTTCCTCGAGGTTGCTTAAGTAATAAAAATTATGGGTTTGAGATCAGAACATTCCAAGGTTACCAGAGAGATAGGGAACCTTGAGTATTACTCAAACCCAAACCAAACCAGCCAGTCCTTCATGTTAACTGAAGTTGAAAAACCAGGCATGCCATGTTTGAATAAGATATAGTGGTATAATTAATGTATGAGGTACACACACACACACACACACACACACACAATGGTATTACTGGAGGAAGAGGACCCTGCCAGCTCCTGGTGACTCATGATTTAATTTATACGATTCTACCTGACTCTTTTAAGATGGTGTCCCCTAGATGTTCTCTTCTGTGTCAGCTTTTTCTCCGCCTTTCCCTTGTAAGGACATCTGCCATTGGATTCAAACCAAATCCAGAGAGATCATGTCTCAAAATCCTTAAACTCGATTGCATCCCCAAAGGCATTCTTCTCAGAAGAAGTCAGATTCACAGAACTCAGGGTTTAAACATGGTATATCATTACAGGACCAGTATATTTTATCCCAATGTATATCATAATAAAAGGTCTAGAATCAATAAAAGTGAGGGACAGCCTGCCTTGACATTCTTCTGATGCAATTTAGCTTGCATTGCTTTAATTTAAGCTTTTATATCAGCCAAGCAATGCACTACTTGTAAGGATATTTGGGCAGGATATTTTTGTAAAATTACCTTCATTTTGGATTTTTTTATGCACAGGAAAAGTTTAAGAAAATGCAATACTAATTTTTTAAAGCCCTCACATGGATTCCAGATGTTGATGATTTAATCCAAGAAGGTGTTTTCTTATTATACAAATGTGGTACACATAAAAATTTGGCATTGTTTAATTTATGACTCACACATGAACCATTGTTTTTGTGATATAGTTATTTTAAGTAATTCATAAACTAAACAATGCCAATATTTTAGACACATACCACATTTGTGTAATAAGGAAACACCTTCTTGAGTTAAATGGCCAACATCTGGGATCCATGTGGGAATTTCTTTGAAATTTTAAATAAAGACAAATTAGTATGTCATAAAACCAACATGGCAAATCAGAGGTGCAAGGATCTGGTAATCAAAGATGAAGTAAACGTAGTACCACACTGTGGCTAAGAGAATGTGGATGCAAATGACAGAAAGAGTCAATAGTGCTTTTCCAACGCTGGTGTGAAGATGAAGCCCAAGGAGGTGTAGAGAGAAATGCAATCTGAGCAATGTTCATCCAGGGATCGAAAATCAACTCAGTTCTATGCTTAGTAGAAGGAATCTTCTTCCAAAAACCACAACAAAGAAGCCTGGGACGGGCTTCAAGTAACACCAAGTGCTTTCTAAAACAGACAGGGAAAGAAGGTCAGCGGGAGTGGCTGGTGAGGTAATGCAGAATTATGTCAAGGAAAAGGAACTGAACCTCCTGGGCGATGCCACTGGTGTGTAAGACGAAGGCAGAGGAACAGCCCGTGAATCGAGCGACGTGGAGGATGGTGATGGCTTTGACATAAACAACCTTAACTAGAGTAGTAAGGAGCAAAAATCAAAGTACTGAAGTGCAAGAAAGGGAGAAAGAGGACAGGACGAGATACGTAAAATGTGTGAAGCAGGTGGTCTGTGAAGGAGTGGAGAGAGAGCGGAAGCTGGATGGGTTTGTGCAGTAAAATCAGATGGACCCTTTCTTTGTTTCGCTTGTTGGGAATTACGAGACAGTGTGATGATGAGGATGGGACGGCTTTGTTAGCATGGGATGGCAGCACTGTCGGAAAGGGTGCAGAGGAGTAAGGTGTGGTGACAGTAGAGAGCCATTGGATGAAAAGCCCCTGTGTGGAGCAGGCCTTCCTTAGGAGGAGAGTTGTCAAGTGTAGGGCCCTTTGCTGTAGAGAGAGAGGAGATGGCTCATCCAACCTGTGACCTGTGAAGTGTGAAGCAGAGTCATCCCCTGAGAGTGAGGTAAAGGCTAAGGAAGGTCTGGGGTCTCAGGGAGGAGAGGAAATGAAAGAGGAGGGGAAGCGTATTTGAGCAACTAAGTAGGGCTCTTCTGGGATTTATTGAGTACCTAAGTCTGATCTGGGATCTGAAATGAAGCAAAACACACATGCATTTTCTTATACTAATAGTTATATATAATGCATATAGGAGGAACATAGACTGACAACTTGGATTTTGCTGGCAGTGTATTAGAGCTGGATAAGAAGTAAGGGAGATGAAGGCCTTTGTTAGCAGACTGTGGGAGATTTGCTGGACAGGAGAGGTGCTGACTCAGGCAGGGGCCATTGTTAGTGAGAAAGTGCTGGGGTTGTGCCGTGAGGGTTCTGGAGAAAGCGAGGATTGTGAGCAGTCTAGATTTCACTATAAAGCTTGGAAAGCTGAGGGGAGAGAGAGGGGGAAAAGGACTTCCAGGGGAAGTGCAGGTCACAGCTATGGTAACGCTGATAATTCTCTCACACAGTGAGATGGGAGAAAGAAGCCTATTGGAAGAAGAAGATAAAGAAGGGAAGATGTGCGATGCTCAAGGCAGGGGCCTGCTTCATGGAGAGCTTGGGTAGTTAGGTACAGCGCCTGCAGGAGGGCAAGGTGCAGTGCACAGCTGGCTAGGGAGTCAGCGTGTTAAGGGAGTCTGGGAAGTGCTTTCAAATTTTGCACCATGGCAAAGATGTCATCCCTGAATGAGCAGAGAATGGAGACAGTGGAAGTCTGGGTAGGGATGCTGCTATACTTTCTCGTAGAGTTAAGGGTATGGACAGGATTTGATATTCCATACCTATATTAGCTTGTGTTTCCCAGTATTGCCAAACCTTTTTTTTTTTCCATTTGGAGTTGGTTTGGTCCAACTACTGAGAGCTGTGATAAAAACTCACAGTGTGCAGGATTTGTCACGTTGTTTGTGAAATTCAGTCACTTCCCTTCAATTTTAAGCCAATTTGGTAGGCGTTCTAAATTGCTTTCTGTTGCTGTGATTAAAAAAAAAAATTAAAAACAGCAACCCTGATGCAAAACAGCTTAGGGGAGAGAGGGTTTGTTTCGGTTCTCAGTTTCCGGTTACAGTTCATCATTGCAGGGACGTCAAGGCGGCAAGAAGTTAAAGGAGCTAGTCACCTCACACCCGCCGTCAAGCACGGAGGGACGTGAACGCACGCATGCTCAGTCCTCACCTAGCTTTCGCTACTCTTGAACAGCGCCGAGAATCGTGCTGCCCTCTTTTCCTCCTCAAGTAAGGCAATCAAAGCCTTCTTTTACAGACATTCTTACAGGCCCACCTGCTCTCGCCAATCCCTCACTAAGCCTATCTTCTCGGGTGATTCTAAACTGTGTCAAGTCGATGATTAAAACTTACCATCACATTCGGCGTACCTAAGCTGCATATTTGCAGTGAATTGAACTTTTTGTCATTGAACCTCTTTACATGTGAGATGATACCTCCTGAGCATTTACTTAATGTATGAGCTTAGTTTGGGGGTGGTACCGGACATTTGCCACCCTTTTAATCCTCTCGTTCCAAGATGTCTTTTGGTAAGTAACACATAACTGAATTTTGTTTCATCTAATCCCATCTGACAATGATCATCTAGTATTCATCATAATGACTGATTATTTTGAATAATTTTTGAAGTGTTTTTTCCTGCTTGAAATGCCTCTTAAAGCTCTCTCCACAGCGTAGAACTTTTCTCTAATATTACAGCATTTCCTTCATACCAAGAATAATAAATAGAAGTGCTCAGGCAGATGTCTCGCTTTTGGAATCCTGTCTCACAAAGGATAAAATTAGAAGATTTTACTCTCTACCTTTTACTCTCAGGGAATTTCCCATTCAGATTCAGCTGTAGAAGACATTGGTTGACTAGTCCCTAGAGGATTAGGAATAATTCATTTTACTAGTAGGGATGGAAGCATGAAATTCAGCAAGATGGTGGTGTGTGCTGCGTGACCACTTTCCTTACACAATGGCTGTAGCGTCTAACTGTGGCATGGTGTCTTTTTTTTCCCCCATGAGACCCATTCTATTGGCCCTGCCAGAAGAATCTGAGCTTTTAAAAATATTTTCATGTTGGTAGGCAGCTGTAATAAAGCTGCCTACGCAAACACATGTTTTGGGGATACACCAAGGCAATGCCTCCCAGGAAGCCTTGGAGTTGGTGCACAGGCGACTGTTCTATCCAGGGCATCGCTTCACAGCGCGACTTACATACAGTTCACAGGCGTGCTCCTTCCTGCTCCTCCCTCATGTGGAATACATGGAGAGCACCTCAGCCACCATGGAACTCTGTGAAAAGATGACCGGACCGCCACCAACTGGGTCCTTGATGACTACATGGGAAAGGCTGCTCTTTCCTCCTCCCTGTCTAGCACGTTGAGATGTCCACGTTGATTTGTTTGCTTATTTGGTCCCGACTGAGGCTTGGAATCTGTTCTTTTGCAATCTTCCAGGTGACTGTGGTGCTTTGTACAAACACCCCAGCATTTGGAAGCTACAACTCTAGACAAGAGCAGAAACAACAACCACCAAACAAAAAAATAAAGAACTGAGAAAGGTGGAAGTTTTCCAGTCTGCATCAATATAAATAAAGATGAGAAAAACTAGCAAAGCCTCCAGTTAACACAGACCACCAGGAAAGATCGTACGATATCTGTACAAATGCAAATTTGCATTTCCCTAATTTATTTTGCTTCTCTTTGTATTTTCCCACAAAACACTTAGCTGGGAAGCATCTCTTGTTTGAGAAGGAGTGAACAGGAGAGGACTATTGGATGGCGGTTAGAGTCAGGAGAAGTACCCTGGAGGGATTTTATCCTCCAAAAATTAGATGTGGAAAAGAATCAAATATAGAAGGTCTTGACTGCAGTTTAGTGACAAAGGGGAAGGGGAGCAGAGTAAGCATCCCCTATTTTACCTGTTTCAGAGAAGGAGCTAAAGAGACAATGCAGGCTTCATATCTCCCAGGACACCCACGACCTGCACATGGGGCCAAACCCATATGGAGCAAAGAGAGAATCCATGGCAAAGCTCTCCAAGTCCACAGTGCAATAGGGGCGCAGTGGACTCTGCCATATCTGGAGTAGATCTCTGGGTCAATAAGTTTAGAATAAGTTGTCTGGGAAAATCAGGGCACCGGGAGCAGTTCCAGAGCAGCGTTCCTCCCGTGAGGTTATGAAGAAAGAGCTCCCACTTACAGTGTGGGATTCATACCTCGCTTAATCAGATGCATGGAGGTTGGATGAGTCCAGCCATGAGTTAGGGACTGGAGAGTCAAATCAAGATGGAAAAAGTGGACTTTTTGACTGCAGTCAACGTAAGAGGTTAACAAGGCTACTGATCTTTAAATGTGACCACTAAACTTTTTGAAGCCATCTGGCAGTTGGGAGATTTGAAACACAGCTTCCTAAGGAATGGATGGACCTTCATGCGTCACATATCTCAGTGAGAAACATGGAGATAGGGAAAACCCACTGCTCTGCTTGACGGGTGAGTACCAGCCATGACCAACTACTCTGCCTGGCATGTGGGTGCCAGTTATGGGTTGGATTTTTCATTTTTGGTGAAATCTGGGGAAATTTCAAGGAATAAATGATCACACACGTCTGTGTGGCCCACACTGAAGCTGATGCCTTTCTTGACCTGTTTTGAATTCTGATAATGAATGACCTCTCTGTCAGTGTGTTCTGAGGATGTGGGAATGTTCAGAGACATCTTTGCTAGTCATCATTGGAACTATGCTAGCAACATCAAAAGGCCATGGTCATACTAAATGTTCTACACCCGCAGACAG
This sequence comes from Ondatra zibethicus, assembly GCA_004026605.1. Lineage (NCBI taxonomy): Eukaryota > Metazoa > Chordata > Mammalia > Rodentia > Cricetidae > Ondatra > Ondatra zibethicus. The sequence continues at coordinate 37,402 of PVIU01002085.1, read as the reverse complement.
CAAAGGATTATCTGGTTCAAAACTGTAGTAGTGCCAAAGTTAATAATTCTCCTTTGAGCACATTTTCAAGGATTTTTTAAGGGACTTCCTGAGGCTTAGTCACACATAGGCCCACTTTTAATCAACTGTTCCCAGATCAAAATGTCCCAATGATGCTCTCAAACCAGTTTTTCTTCAGAAAGCAAGTCAGGTTCCTGGAGTCTTATTACAAACAACTAGAATTACTTTAGAAGGACAGCAGAAATATGTTTAATGGCTGTGATTTTTAAAAGAAAGAAAAATTTTTACAACTTCCTACACATTTTCAAATCAGTGTGTATGCTAATTTAAATATGATAAGCATGCTTTTTATTCAGATACTAATAACAAATCAAGATATTATTTTGAATAGTTGTTCTGATGGAAGCAAAGCCAAGTGAGTCCTTTTCTTCCTGCAGGTCCCCAGAGGCCACTTAATTTTAAGAGAAGATTATCTTCTTACTCTAGGAAGTTTCTGATACATGATCAGGTTGTGCTCACATGCACAGCCCATCGGGGTGCAGTGAAATCCCACAGTCTCTTCCTTATTTTAGCATGTTCATTCTAAATGAAATGTGTGGGTCATGACTCATGTGATGATTAGGTGGTCTTTGCTCTATTAAACTGCCAATAAGGCAAAAATTGTAACCTTGGTCTCATTACAGCAGCTAAAACAATCCTGGAAAATGGCGTGAAGTTCACAGGTGAACAACAGCGTTATTAACTTTCATAAAAATCTCACTAATTTGGAATTTACAAAACTTTCTGCTGTGGTTTGGGGCTTCATTAAAAGGCTGACGATGCCACTCAGCTTTTTATGTTAAGGAGGACATTTTATCAGGCAGTAATGGGCTAAGACTTCAGAAGTATTCTGTTAAGTCATCCTGTTTATTATTTATTATTCTGAGATTGAAAACTAAATAAAGAAAATGTGCTCTGAGTCACAATGCCATTGAGCTACTTAAGTGACATTTCTCATGCTTTTAACTTTGGTTGGTGGGCACTTGTATGTTTCTGTGTGTGTATACACATGTATGTGTCTGAGAGTGCATGTGCACATATGTTGCATGTATGTGTGGAAGACAGAGGTCAATATCAGATATCTTCCTCAATTGATCTCTGCTTTAAGTTATGAGTCAGGGCCTCATACTGAACCTTGAACTTGTGGATTCAGCTAGGCTGGCTGGTCATTGGGCTTTCAGGAACCTCATGCCTTTGCCCTTAGCTTTGGGTTGCAGGTATATAGGTACATATTTCATATGTATAGGTATATATTTCATATAAATTCTAGGGTTCAACCTGTGTCTTTATGGTTACACTTGATTGGCTGAGCCATCACCTCATCCCCTGTAGATGTTTTGATTGAACATGAAAGCATATCATGTTCACCTTTTCCCTCTTACCATTAAGCTTGAAGTCCTAGAAATTATAACTCTAATTGCGGCTAAATGTTCACTTATCACTACTCTTTGAGTGTTTGAGGAAAGAATTGGGGAGTACTGAGGCATCTGGATGTATTTTGTCCATTACGTAATTGATTCAACAACTCTTCCTTTGTTCTGGACTGTGGACAAGGAGTTTGATGGCACAAAGAATGACTCATATAATGATTCTGTCCCCAACTACACATCTATTTGGGATGGGAATCAAGTAGACAATCCTCTTGACATCTGTCAAGCATTTGTTATGCTGCTAACGTAGGCTTCGGTCCTGCACATCTGTCAGGGAAATCCAGTGAGCATAACTCCTGGCTTCCCAGACACACTGTGAAGGTACTGGGAAGAGCTGACAAAGAATCAATGGGGAGAAGGCCATTCCTGCTCTAGAAAACTTGATCAAGAAGCTACTGGCGCTCTCTTAGCTTTCCCCAGACCCAAGCAGGCTTTTTCTTCCAGCTTTCACTGAAGAAAACACAATACTGTAAATTCCAAACAAGTAACTCAGAACTTTAAAAGACGAAAGTAATTCCATTAGGCATAATGTATTTCTACCATCGGCTGAATTTGAGTAGAATTCTGTCTGTGTTTAGAACAAGAATCAGCATGTGGGTGGAGAATAGTCACTATAAGTTTTCAAGTTGTTTTAAGAGGATTGCCAAGGCAGTATTTATAGAATATGGAGAGTAAATAAGGAGTCAGAAAATATCGAACCCTCGCTTCTCCATGTGCATCCATTAGTGAGTATTCTCAAGAGTCTTATCTGCCTATGGTGTTAAATTTATTTGCCTCCTATGTATTAGGCCTGTGTGTATTTTATGTCACACCTTGCTTTATACTATTTGTAGATGTAAATTTGAGAACCTTTTCATTTACCTGAAAATCTTTAGAAAGAATTAGTGACATTATCTTTCTGATTTTTGTCTCATGACAAATCCCACTGTGATTTGAGCATCGATGGCTCCATGTCTCAGGGACAGAGAGAGGCACGGTCAGGTCTGGCTGATGATACTGTCCTAGTGCTGTGGCACCCACTGAGGAAGGGCTGTCTATGGTCATTGTGAACTCTTGAGAGCACTGCTTCCTGTTTGGGAAGTTACACACACACACACACACACACACACACACACACACACACACACCCCAGATTTGTTTAAAAAATTGGGCTAAAGAGTGATTTTCAGATTGAAACATCAGAGTTGATGAGATTACTATTTGTGGAGAAAGGGTGGGAAGCTAAAACTAAAATTAATATGTGAATTTCACAAAAAAGACTGAGTTGATAGGCACTGTGCTGGTGCCTGGATGAGCTAGCTCTCCATGGGAGGAACAGTAAGAGCCATAATGAAGACGTGGATCCTGTCATGCCTAAAGACCCAGAATGCTTTCATTTATGTAAGTTGATTAAGTCTACTTAAGCTGGAGTGAGTTGGGGTTTTATTAACTAGTAATGAAAAGAGTCCCAGCTTATAATATGACTCTGCGCCTTTGTAGCACAAGTTTTTCAAGGGAAATTTAGAAGTCACTATATTAGAATCATGATGGAGATGGTAGAAATCAGGTTTATAAGAGAATGTTTAATTAAGGCATTTGGATCTTAAACCATAGAACACATTTGTCTTTTCAAGGAAGAGAACAGTCTCTCATGAATTTATAGCCCCATGGAGAAGTCATAGAGTCAAATTCATGGATGCCGTGAAGACATATGCAGCTGGTTAAAGACTTGGAATGGAGTCCTGGATCAATAATACACCGTAGATGTGGAGGAATGACAGATGGAGACATCTAGGGAGTTGACCCTGTTTGGATCAATAATCTGCCATAACTGTGGTGGAACAACAGATGCAGATATACAGGGAGTTGAGTCTGGTTTGGATCAATAATCCACCATAACTGGTGGAATGACAGATGGAGACATACAAGGAATTGAGTCCGGTTTGCATAAGACCATTGCCTTCTGCCATGCACAGGAGCACACTTTAGCTATCAGTTTGCATCATGAACAGCTTTATCTCTACTATACATCTGTGCCTTAAAGCGTGTGGGATTATTTCTCTAGGAACTGGGATTGAACAAATACCCCAGACTCTTTATAGGACCAAATGATCTCTAGGAGGAGGTTCAAGAGGGTTTGTTTCTATGATGTCAGAGACTATGTTTCTCTAGCAATAAGTAGACTATCCTTTCATCTTCCTATACAGAGAGCAGCAGTTATGACTTACCACTTGTGGTCAGCAGCTCCATAGCTGGCGGTATTTGTTTCCTGTAAATTACATGGACTCCAGTTTGTTTTCATCTCATTGGTTCCATACTCAAATCTTGTAATATGTAAATGATGTATTATTTTTACTAACTAGACAAGAAACTGATGTATTTTGAGTCTTGGTTTGCACTAGGCGCTGTGCTAAAGACTCAAAAATTTTTCTTTTTTGTATGTCAACCCTGAAAGTTTGGTATTGTCACCTTTTTGGAGTATTCAAGGATTAGATCTGAAGGCATCATAACACTTGACTTAAAATTATATACCACAGTGCCATAGTAACAAAGCACAGTAAGGACACAAAAACAGATACATAGACCAGTGGAACAGAACAGAGGGTCCAGAAACAAACCCACACCACAATGACTACCTGATTTTCAAAAAAGATATCAAAATAACCTATACTGAAGAAAAGACAACCTATTCAATAAAAGGTGCTGAGAAAATTGGTTATCTAACGGAAGAAGAAAGAAAATAGCTCCATAGCTTTCACTTTGTCCCAAATCAATTAAAAATGGATCAAAGACCTTTATTTCAAACCCCAATTGCTGGGATTTCTACATGAAAACTGAGGATGCACTCAAGATATAGGTATAGGCAAGAATTTTCCCAACATGACTCTGGTAGCACAGAAAGTAGGCTTAATAACTAGCAAGTAAGACTTCTTGAAATTAAAAATGTTTCTTTCACACAAAGGAAACCATCAAGTGGAGAGAAACAACTGTCTACAGAATGGGAGAAAGGCTTTGGCAGCAATGCTTCAGGCAGGATAATGCCTGAAATATATCAAGGACTGCCAAGATTCAATGCCCCATCCTCAAATCTGTCAGTCAGTAAATGAACTAATGAAATGAATGGACAGATGTCAATAAAAGAAGCACAAATAGGTGATGAGTACTTATTGTTTGAGACCTTTAGCCACCAGAAAAATGCATATTAAAACTACAGACAGAGTGTTCACTTTTTGGCAGTGTGGATACTAAAATTGGAACATTATGAGGAAGATTAGGATGACAAGCAAATTCGTGAAATGTTCCATATTTTTAAAAAAGAAACTGCGGTGAGATTACATCTCTCCTTAGTTAGAATGCCTACCAGGAAGAAAAGGGGCAACAGGAAATGCTATTGAGGGTGAGGGAAAGAGGGATGTTTCCTCATGGGTGATGAAAATGCAAACCACTGGCTGCATCCGCATTGGAAATCAGTATAGAGTTTTCTCAAAAATTAGAACTATAACTTCCATAGACCCAGTTATACCACCCCTGGGCACGCACTCTAAGGAATCTATAGTCTGCAGCAGAGATAGTTACACATCCCTGTTCACTCCTGCGTTATTGACAATAGCAAGGATGGAATCAGTCTGGACATCCACCAGTAGATTGATGGGTAATGAAAATGCGGCACATATGCACAGTGGGATTTTATTTAGATGCAAAGAATAATAGACCACAAATTCTTCAGGAAACGATGTTTCTGGAATGTATTGTGTATAAACAAGGTAGTAAATTAGGAAAGAAAAAGCCTGCATGTTTCTTTCATATATAGGCTCTAGCTTGTATTGCTTAGATACATAAATGGGGCTGAGTGTGGGCATAGGTGTTGAAACTAGAAAGGAAACTATGAGAAGGGAGAAAAGAGGTGCTGGGGAAGGGAAGAAACTATAGTAGGCAAGAGGCATGAAAACAGAGAGAAAGCCGTAGGGTATGCAGAGGGGAACAAGGGAAGGTGTCAGGGGGTGGATGAGAAGAGTGAAGAAACAAAATGATTTAGTTTGAAATTTTCACAATAAAACCTAATAGTGTGTATGCTCCTTACACGTTATTTACATAAAAATTCGAAAGTAAGAAAAGAAATTAGTTACATTGGAAGATAAAAGAAGAATAAATAAAATATACTCAATGAGAAGTTGGTCATAAAAATAAAGCAAGGTTGACAAATAATGAAATAGAAGACTCAAATTAAGAAAAATTAGAGATGAAAAGTTGATGTTCCTATAGATTCCAGGGAAATACAGAGAATCATTGGGGAATATATTGAAAATGCATTGTGGAAAAAATTAGAAAATCTAGAAGAAATGAGTAAATTCCTAGGTACATATTACCTATCAAAATAAAACCAATGAAATTAAAGCAGTAGCAAGAAGCCTACCAGTAAAGCAAACTCCAGGACCAGAGGGATTCACAGGGGAGCTCTACTAAATGACAAAGAAGGGATTCACAGGGGAGCTCTACTAAGTGACAAAGAAGGGATTCACAGGGGAGCTCTACTAAGTGACAAAGAAGGGCTGCTTCCCAAACTGTCCCGTAAAACACAAAGGGAAAAAAACACCACCAAAATAATTCCACAAAGACACTGTCACTGTGATACAAAAGCTGGAACAGTACACCAGAAAGAAAGAGCTGAATCAATTTCCCTGATGAACACAGACAAAACAAAACTTACAAAAGACCTTGCAAATTGAATTCAGTAACACATTAAGAAGATCATGCATCATGTCCAAATTGGTTTCAGTCCAGAGATGCAAGTCAGGTTTAACACACTGGAATCAATAACTAATTCCGTACACAAACAGACAAGGATGGAAACCACATGGTCACCTCAAGTCATGCAAGAACAGCCTTAGAAAGAGTCTGCACCAAGAGAGGGGCAGCCAAGTCTGAAGCCAATGAACTGAAATTTCTAGTTGCACATTCAGGAAGCTCACCTGGAAGTGAGTGGAATCTAATGTGGCAGGCTGGCCTACCTACAGTTGTTTGTTATGAAAGTTGCGTTTTGTCAACAGTGGGGATGGTGAGACTTCTATACATAAAATACTTTGTCCTATAAGACCCTGGTACTCTGGCTTGAAGTGATAAACCCAGAGGTCAAATGTGTGACCTGGAGTCAAACATCTAGGCTAATTATGTTGTATGGAGGACACACATACTTTGAGACTGTCCAAGCAGATCTTTCTTTCTTTCTTTCTTTTCTTTCTTTCTTTCTTTCTTTCTTTCTTTCTTTCTTTCTTTCTTTCTTTCTTTCTTTCTTTCTTTCTTTCCTCCTTCCTTCCTTCCTTCCTTCCTTCCTTCCTTCCTTCCTTCCTTCCTTCCTTCCTTCCTTCCTTCCTTTCTTTCTTTCTTTTTTGGAAATCTAGTGCTGCTATACGCTTTTCAGTGGTCAAAAATGTCACATATAAGATTGAACAAGCTGTCCAGAGGACATTCTGTTAAGTACAAATGTGCAGGAGTAAGAGGGGGAATGTTTTGTGGCAAGCATTAATGATATTGGAGAAGGAAGAAGATATCTAAATAAAATGGACTTTCTACTTTTTTCAAGCAGAGGGATATCATTGTCTGGATTCTATTGGCGTTATGGCTCAGAGATTTTTTTTTTGCTAGATAGATTAAATTTTTCTTAAAACAGTAGTTGTATGGGGAGGTTATTTAGAAGGAAATTGGTGACTAAACCTTCTTGGACAACATGGGGTCCAGGCAATCTTTGCAGAGTAACTACTGTCTATTTTTTGAAAGACAAGCTATTCACTAAAGATTATTTTTATGCTTAGTGCTTAGGTTTTGAAAACTCAATGCAGTGGTTACAGATGGTAGATATGGTAATAAGGTAAATAACTCAGGAGTAAGCAGGACTAAATAAAATGACCCTTTCTAATGTGTTAGAATTAGCTCAACACTTTACTAGCCACACTTTGAAGAACGGAAGAACGGTTAAGTCACTTTAGATTTAAGTAGATATTATGAGTATTTTAGACATTCCAAGATCAATAGAGGAAAACTAGCATTTAGATTTCAAGGTCACACAATAAAGTGGATTTCAGTAATTCATGAGAATTCCACTGTAGGGAGAAAAATAGGTGTTGCGTTCTTTCCAGTTTGAAGCATTTAACGAATAATGATCAGAAATTATACATTCCTGTCTGCAAACCAAATTATCATCATTAAAAGAAACTATGAGTTCAGTATCAAAGCTCCAGTCCTCCCACGTCCCATCCTTAGCAGACCTCCCCACTCTCATTCCTTACTGAGTGAACCAGATGTTTTCTGCATGTGTAAGCCACACTGGCATCATAATGCTTTTCAGTAAAAAAAATTCTTGGCACAACCTCACTCCTTTCTTGTGCATGAGAGTTCTGGGGAGAAATAACACAAGCAAATTTCAACAGTGGACAATTCTTCAAGATTTTCTGCTTAGTGATTTTTTTTTCATACTAATTTCCCCCTCGCCCCATTCTTACAGAGATTATGATTAAAAAGTTGTTTAAAAAACTTCCATCCCTATAATAGGCCACAAGACCATTATAAACGCAAGGCATTTCAAAGTGTTCCCATCAATCAGGAAGCTATTAGAACGCTTTGAAATTCACTGCTTAGTTTCCTAATTACTTCGGTTTAAATTTAAAGCAAGATTTGCTTCTGCTTTGAAAGTTCATACAGATGTTAAAGAAGAGGATTGGCCTGGGACTCCAGAAGGCCAGAGATTTCAGGATATTTTATATCATTCACAAAAATGTTTCAGGTCAATGACAATGGATCAAATAGGTATTTCTGTTGGTGTGTAAGTACATTTAAAGGACTCTGTGCTTGTCTTAGACTATATATTATCTTAGTATAGTCTACAAGTTTCCAAGTTGAGAGAATGAATACCTGTAAAAAATCAATTTGGTGCATGGTGTTAAGTTGGGAGTATCACCCTAACCCCTGGCATCCATCCCAGCCCCCTGGCCTGGGAGTTGCATTGGTCTGGACTTCAAATCCCAGCATGCTAGGTCCTGACCCCTCCCCTGGTGAGGGTCAGGACCACTCTCACAAAGGAGGAACACGTGGTCCCTGGGTTTGCATGTGCTCCCTGGTTTTCTGTCTCCCCTGCCATGCTCTCGGCCACCCGAGAGAGCTGTACTTAATAAAACACGGACATTTTAATTCAGTTTAATCTGCCCTAATTGGATTTCTTTGTGCCGGAGGATTGGCTCGTTTTAGGATTCTTTTCCTAACAGATGGGTTGCCACTTCACTCTTTAACACTTCACATGTGTGCATCCGCTTGTTTGTGCTGTACAGTATTACTGACCAAGACTCAAGAACAACAACATTTTCTGATATGCCATTATTCCCTACAGTTTCAATACTGGTAGAACATTAATAGCTAATGTGGTCAGTATTCAAATTCTCAGTGGTGTCAGTACTATTCCTGACAGCTCTTTTGTTTTAAATCTAGGGCCATATTAGAGGTCTTATTTTTTTTTTTTTATTTGTCTCAGATCTTTAATGCTTGTTAATGGAACACAGTTCTTAGGCCATTGTTTATCTTTTACATTTGATGGTTTAGTCTTGGAGAGTGTTCTTTAGTCTGGAAGAGTTTCTTGATTTCTTTGTGTCAAACAAGACCAAATAACCAGGTATATGCCCAGAAGACATGGAGTCTGTATTAAATTTTACCACCATTGTGCATTGCTGACATTTTAGGTAATTTGTAGGAGAACTGGCTTACTTGTTCTCTGGGCTGAAGGCTCAGAGTAAGCCAATAGCCAGCATTTCAGTCACACCGCTCTTTCCCTCAAGCTCCCAACTCAAGGCTGTGTGACAGAGCAGTTGAGGTCTCTGCAGCCAGACCGAAACAAATCTGAATTCTAGCCATATCCTACATTAACATAAGCAATAACCTTGACAGCCCTCTTTAGAAAGTTTCATAATCTCCCTCCCTAACTCTCCACCTCTCAAGACAGGGTCTTACTGCAGCCCAGGCTGGCCTTGAACTCATTCTAATCCTCCTGTATCAGTCTCCTGAATGCTGGTGTGAATCACTATGCTGGGCTTAAAGGTCTTTATCTCATTAAATTTGTTTCTTTATTCTTGACACAGTATTATTCTGATGGTTGAATGAAACTGCGTGGAAAAGGGCATAGTAAATAATACGCAATTATAGCTGGTAAGCCATTAAAAGTGATGTATTGCAAATGATTGACGAGTCCTTACACAGACTGCCCATCTCTGCTTTGAATGCCTATTCTTCCCTCTGGCCCTGCTGACCTTCGCATAGCTCCTGGCCTCTTCCACACTGTCTCCCACTGTCTCCACTGCTACAGTATGCCCTCACTTCTCTTTCCACTAAACCTGACACATCACAAGACCTTGGTGGACACTGAATTCGTTAGTGAATTCATTAATTCACAGCCATACTTATTTTCTTTTTATTACCTAAATAAAATACTCTTCCATATTTTGTTCCCTAGGAAATAACTGAGATATACTGATTAAATTCCAGGTAGTGCCCTGTAGGGAAAGACAAGGTCCAAACAGTATATTTTCTTTCTTTTCTCCTCAGATTAAATTTCTTGCTATCTGGGAGCAGTTTATATTCCCAGCAGCTAATTGCTGTGCTGCGAGAGAGGTCTAGTTCCAAGAAAGACAAGAAGAATAAAGTATGTTGATGTGTGTATTGGCTGCAGAGGCATTGACAAGTGGCTGGCTGTGCTGGTTAGACACCACGCAGGAGGGTTCAGGGAGGAAGCTGGGAGTGAATTGCTGACACACAATGGGAAGAAGCATCCGGGTGTTTAGAGGGACAGAAAGGGGGAGAGCGGGTATTTATAGTGACACAGAATTCATGGAGAAGCACTGTGGATCACTCCGATGGGATGGGAAGGCAGATTACAGCCTGTCTTGACTGGCTCCACCTAGCGGCTTCAGCACTGAACTTTCTAGAAAGAAGAGAGGGAGAACCAACTCTTCATCACATTAAACTGAGTGGTTAACTTCCATCCGTTCCAAACCAAATCTGTATCCTAACATTTACTTGAGTTATTTACACCCATGTGCTATGCTTACCGATCGCCCTTCAAAGTCCTTCATGTGCCTGCTGGGAAAAATATATGAAAACTCACAAACCAATGGATGAAATTATTTGCCTGCTTGCATTCCTCTTAGAATGGTTAGTTCTATACAGGGACACAGGCAATACACATGGCTGTGGCACTTTTAGAAAACACAGCTTACTTTCCTGGAATCTGTCCTTGTCAGTCAGATATGCCCGAGGACAGGGAAGTAACTAATCAAAAGGGTAATAGCTGTGATTTTTGAACAGTTCAATTTTTACATTCAAAATTATAAATTTGAAAAATGTAAGGCAGATGTGTAGTTTTAGGATGCTTAGATGAAACTGCTGATGGATTATACAAAAGAGAGGGACCATGGTCTAAGCCTACAGATTACTTACACATACTTATTCTCAACTAACTCAAATATTCTAGTGTCCGGATCTGTCACAGTACTAAATAAAAATGCTATATAACTATTTATTTTGTTTGCTTGGGTTTTGATGGGGTCTATGTTACCTAGGTTGGCTCAGAACTCATGTTTGTAAGTGATTGTACTAAGTAGCTGGGGCTATAGTTGTGCACCACAGTTTCCAGTTATCAATTATCAAGTATCTTCATCTTGCTAGAAACTATAATTATGCACTATATAAATATATAATTCATATAATAATGTCGCAACTTTGCTGAGGCTGAACCAAAAGTAGACAAAAATAGTTTTCCCAGGGTAACATGAGGTAAATAAAAAAGCCTGTCAGTCTGGTAGGCCTGTGTGTGTTTCTGTAAGTGGCCCTGCCTGTCTTATAGGACCATGTGTGTTCCTGCACATGGACAGCCCCATGTAACTGGCATCATTTTTCTCCAGACCTTCCCATCTTGAATTTCGTTCTCTAGAATTCCAAGCTGCAATGCCCCAAGTACTCTTAGCTGCAAAATTCTCAGAAGAAACTATGCTTGGGCATTCTTATTCCTGGGCTTCTGGTTCCTTTGAGGAATTGTCACCTTGAGCTCAGAATGCCATGTTTCCATTTTTATTTCTGGTGGCAGGTGCTTTACAATCTGCTTTGGGATCTACTAAATCAATTCAGGTAGTAGTTTATTTGCATGGAGGTTGGAGATCTTTGGGGACCTATGCAGAGATATGTGTCCTCATGCCAAGGTCAAGATGTAAGAGAAAATTCCATTGCTTTCTGAGAAAAGAAATTTTAAAAGAAAAACTAGTAGTGATATCTTGTATTCCAGAAGAGAGAGGAAACTCTGGAAAGAACCCAATTACTGTCATCCGAATCCATGCAAGTGTGACTCACCAGGTGCTTTGTCATCCATTGATATGGCTCATCCACTCAGTCACTGAGTCTCTATTTCTTTAGACTCATCCTGCTAACAGCAGTCAAAACGCTGAAGATGCTGAGCTATAGCAGTAAGGTTCATGGAAACTCACTATTGTGCCTCGTAAATTTATCTGCCCTTAATAAAGCAGGCAGTTATGAGTAGCTGCGCACTGAATGACTCAGTTCAAAGCTTGGCATGTTCTTTCCTCACAGACAGATGGGAAAGATTTTGCGGAGACTTCTTAGGAAATGTTTTTCAGTATTTTAAGAAACAACTTAGTTACTTTCTTTTTAAAAACTTGTTTATTACTTTTATCCTCTCTTCAATTAAAAACAGAATTTTTATTTATGAGAAAATAATTTGACATACATAAAAGCAGAAGAGAGAAAATAGAATGACTCAGAATCTCATTAGGCAAATGTAATACAGTGACTTCTTGGTGTACAATGGAGTCCTTCCTGACAGTCCTATTTACACAACAAGATTTATATAACTATGTGTGTGTACTTTTTCTCCCCCTTCTCTCTCATCCATCCATCCATCCATCCATCCATCCATCCATCCATCCATCCATCCATCCATCCATCCATCCATCCATCTATCTATCTATCTATCTATCTATCTATCTATCTATCTATCTATCTATCTATCTATCTACATAACCATCTATCTCTAGAGAGATTGTTTCAGTCCGTGTCACTTGACTCTTGTTTCTGGACTTGTGTTGAGGCAGTTCACCGTGGTCGGGAGGGCATGGTGGAGAAAGCAGAGCATCTATTTCATGGTGGCTGGGAAAGAAGTGGAGGAAGGGGAGGGAGAGATAGAGACTAGGGTTTTAGAGTTTCACTCTTCCATTCAAGGGCATGACCCTAATGATCTCACTTCCTTCCACTAGACCCTATTTCTTAACATTTGGAACAGTCAATAACACCACTAACTTTGGGCCAAGACTTTTAAGGTATATTTCAGACATAACTTAATATAAATATATATAAATATGTTTATATACACCTATGCACACACATGAACATATGTGTGTGTGTTATAACCACTGCATTTTGTTTGTTTGGGTTTTGGTATGATCTATGTTATGTAGGTTGACCCAGAGCTCATGGTATAAGTGATTATACTAAGAAGGTAGGGTTATAATTGTACATGACAGTACCCAACTATCTTACATCTTAATAGAAATTATAATTACATACATTTACATTTATATATATTAAAAGGACAAATACAAATAAAAATAAAAGTTTTAATTCTATTAAAAATAAATGGAAGAGTCTTCTATCCACTCTTTTTTTTCTTTTTTGAGTGTTCACTTGATCAAACTCTGTTCTTCCTCAGCCTTGGAAGTGTACACAGTCCTTCTGGGACTACATGGAGTCTTGTCAACTTTATGATACAGAACTGTCTTTCTCAAAGAGTTGGCGGACATCTTTTCACAGACCTGTTTCCCTTGTGGATGTAAAGAGCCTAATTTTGATGGTGCTTTGCAATAAGCAGCAAAACTGCCTCCTGCCAGAAAGATGCAAGAAGTTTGTTTTTGCTCTGGATGAAGCCAGCTGGTGAATGCAGATGGTCACTGTGGTCACCAGGTAAATTTAGGATGAATGTACTACAAAATTTTAAGGCAACTATATTTTCTCCCAACCTAGAAATCCCCCATCAATATAATAAAGAAAACACTTTTTATTATCTTAAAATGCATTTATTTATTTATTTTGTGTGTATGTATGCGGGCATATTGATGTGCAGGGGTCAGAGGCAAATGGAGGAGTGTGTGGCAGATATTGCTTCTCAGCTTGAGCAGTGTTTTTCTTGAGAACACGTTGTAGCATGAGGGCCAGGCTTGTTGGGGTTTCTGTCCTGCCTGGTCCCCCAGCCATTTAGTCCCAGAGAAAATCACGCAGAGAGTCTACATTAGGTTATAAACTGATTGGCCCATTAGCTCAGGCTTCTTATTAGCTCTTGTAACTTATATTCACCCATTATCCCTATCTATGTTAGCCACATGGCTCAGTATCTTTCTCAGCAGGGCAGGTCACATCCTGCTTCTTTGGTGGTTCAGACGGGAATGCTGAGAGAGCTTCCTGCTTCCCAGAATTCTCCTATTCTCCTTGCTCCACCTCTACTTCCTGTCTGGTTGTCCCACCTATACATCCTGGCTAATGGCCAATTCAGCGTTTATTTAAATCATGATTGACAGAATACAGACAATTCTCCCGCACCACTTCCCCCCTTTTTCTTTTTTTTAAAACAAAGAAAAATATCCATAGTCCATTTTTTGGGAATGTGGGCATAGTATTCCAGGCTACTTCCAGCTGGTTGCGGGCACTGATAATCTTATCGGGACCCAAAGCAAATTTAGAGTTATGATCAAGTCCTGACTGGAGTGTCCTCTGAAGCTTGATCATCTCAGGCAGCAGTCTTGAATTTGTTCTGGATGTAGAACTCAGACATCTGGGCCATCTGTTCCTACCGGAGATTTCTCAGGTGGTCTTCCTTGATCTCAGGTGGTCTTAAATGACTCCACAGTCTCTCATTTCCTGTGGAAATAAAAGCAAAATCTCTTCTCCAAAGTAACATATCTTTTGACTTCAATTTTGAAGTCAAGGTATTTTCAAAATACCTATCTTGGATTAATTCAGCAGCATTTATAAGCGAAAATATTTTAGTAGCTGTTTCTCCTTCCTCAACATTCAAACAATTCAAAGAGAGCATAATAGCATACAGTATCAAGATTCTCTGTGTATTTTCCATCTTAATGCAGCTTTATTTTAACCCCTATTTCTTTTATTTTTACTTTTAACTTTTGGCTTTTTGAGACAGGTTCTTTGTGTATCTTTGTCCTGGAACTCCCTCTGTAGACCAGGCTATCCTTGAACTCACAGAAATCTGCCTGTCTCTGCCTCCCCAGTGCTGGGATTAAAGGTGTGTGCTACCACACCTTGAAGTCACAGAGGTCAATCTACCTCTGCCTCCAAGTGTTAGGATTAAAGGTGTGTACCACCACACCCAACTACTCTCTTTTTTCCCTTAAGAACTTTAACCATAAGCCAGCATATATTTTTAACATACTGTAAACCATTTAGAGGTTTTTTTTGTCTTTGAATCTATCTTTACTGTATATCTCTCTTTTTCTGACTACACGAGTCTTTAATTTGCTAAGCAGTATGGAGGGGAATAAAACCGTGGCTTTAACAGCTAGATCGAGCCCATTTCTTCACTTTCTGAGATTTCAGCCTCATGGCTGAGGTACCAGCTGTAGCCACGTTTATTGCCACAACTCTATGGCATTTTCAAGATCCCTGCCAGCAAGCAAGCTGCAGCATTCTGCTCACAGACCACATTCAAATGTTCCCTGGCCAGACTGCCTGCCTGAAAGAGTCAGAGTTTGCCCTGGCAGGATGGCCCAGAAAGCCGGCATTTTAAAACAGCGCAGCTTTCTTCCTGCTACAGCTGAAAATTGAAAAGCATGCGGTTGGCTTTTCATCAACACCATTTAAGTGTTTTGTGGCAGAACCTCTTAAAGAGCTGCAGGGTTTTGCAGCTAAAGCTGAGTCAGGAAGCCTCTCTTAGATGAGAGTGCTTGCTTGCCTCTAGCAAGCAGAGCATACCCGAGAAATTGCTGCTACCAAGAAAACATGCTTTACTCTATTCTTTCCCAAGCTTTCTCAGGCTTTCTGTGGATGCAGTTATCCACGTGGGCACCATTATCCTTTGTTTTTTTTTTTTTTTTTTTTTTTTTAAAAGAGAGAGAGAGAGAGCACACAGCTGCCGCTGCTTTTTTAAAACTAAAGACACCATGCCCCAGTGGGCTGGTATCTTAAAGGCGGAAGTAGCTCCTACAGCACCACGTAAACATTTAGCTGTGTCTACTAGGCTGTCATCTTTGTAATCTCTTAGCAGATTGCCTATGATATGCATCTCGTGCAGGTTTAATGCTGATTAAATAATAAGGGTGGGGATAGCAAGATGACTTGTCTGGTTAAGACATTTGCTTCTAAGTCTGATGATCTGGACTCCATCCCTGAGGCTCAAAAAATATGAGAACAACTCCTCTTAGATGTTCCCCCCCAAATAAATAGCAAATGCAATTTTAAAATTTACTTATTTAGTTGTGTGTATGTATGTGTGTACACGAACATACCATGGCTTGTTTGCATTTTATAGAACAGTTTGCAGGAATTGGTTTTCTCTTTCTACTATGTGGGTTCTGGGTATTGATGTCATGATTTCAGGTTTAGTGGCAAACAACTTTATCCACTTAGTCATTTTTCTGAACCCAAATTTAGTTTTTAAGTCTATTTCCCAATCATTATATAATGCAATTCAGGTCATGTATATTCATCAAATATAATAACAATATCACCAAATCTTGGATGAAAGATAATCTAAACAGAAGATTTATAAAGCACCATCCTTCTAACATCACATATTAATATTTTTTAATTAAAAATACTCAAATTATGTGACTTGACTTTATAAGGTACATAAATAATTGCTTACATTCCTTGACATAATATCAGAGGGTTGGAGGGTGGTTCAGTGTGTAAAATGCTTGCTGGCTAAGCATGACATCTGAGTTTCATCTAGAACCAATAGAAAACAATATAGGCAAGGAAAAAATACCCAGATGTGGTGGCAGGCATTATATGTAGGACTGTAGCAATTTTACCAAAGATGAGAAGGAGACAGGAGAAACTTCCAGAAAGAGGGTCCAGGTCCTGTTATCCTGGTATGTAATACAGGAAGATCCTGCATCAACAAGATGTTATGTGAGAAACAAATCCTGGCTGCTGCCCCTGACCTAGGCATCCATGCCCTAGTACTTCTCCCACCTCTGTCTGGAATAACATCATATTTCCTGCTGTGTAAAACAAGTCCTTGTTGATTGACCTGGCAAGGTTTCTGAAAAGTGGAAGATAACCTAAACTGGCCTCAATTCCAATTAATTACCCCATACAAAATTAACAAAAGGAGGAATTTTGTGTACTAGATTAAAAAGTTAAAATGTACATCTTTGTGTATGTATGCTCTATTGTATAACTACTCGAAGAATTTAAATTACTTATGGGAAAACAAACTAACAATTACTGATAAAAGCTGCAGAAAAGGTGTAATTGGATATAAGTGGTCTCAGCATTTACAATAGTAACTTTATTTCTTCATGTAAAATATTGCCTTCCAGGTCATTGTCACGTTGGCTGTCTTCTAGGTTCAATGTCAATGTTACTTATTTTTTAGTGGCATTGCACAGTTCTATTTTTAAAAACTAGGATTTAAAAGTGACCAATGTCAATGACTTCCGTTTTTTGTTTGTCTGCCTAAAAACAGGGCAGACAGTTTGTATTCTGACCATAGTGCTAGCATCTGTTATGGGTCCTTACTCTGTAGATCTTGCAGTGGGGTATCTGACTCCACCCATCAGTATTTCACTTAGAAGTTCAGAACCCTCTTAGGAAACAGAGTGTGACTTCAGAGACATGGGCCACTGTCACTCTTCATGGTATACTACTAATGCCATGGTCTCCCAAGGCCAATTAATTAATACCTTATGACCAAGGATCCAGGGATTTACTTATTCTTATCTTGGTCTGGTAGATACACGACAGGAGGCTAAAAAGGTGGTACCTGAATCCCATTCTCCAGGAAGTAATGTATTTCTTAGCTACGTCTCTCCATGGGATGTGGCATGATCAATCTCTTCTTGACCTTCCTAAGCTGCAGTCAGACCTGACAGCTGGTCCTTGTCAGAAGTGTCATGATGCCCTTATTTCCCGCTTCTTGTTAATGGAAGAGTGGCAACAATGGGGCATATGGATATAGTTTTCTGGCTTCCCAAATCAACCTCAATCAGTAAGTTGATGTCATGCAAATGTCATCATTGAAATGTTTTTATTGTGCATGAGAATATTAGCAACACTCTTTACTGGTGTGGGGACTTAGACAAATAATTTTGACCATTTGAGGCTTAGTTTACATTTTAAGAACTTTTGAGGAGTAAATACATCTTTATTCTATTTTCCCATCACTTTCACATGCTAATACAGTCGACCTGAGGACTCCAATAATCTAAGTAGACATTAAGACTTGGGGCCAGTGAAAATTTTAGGGCCATTTTGGGAAACAATATATCACAGCTCTTGAGAGTGGCTGACTTTACCTCTAATTCATTTATTGTTTCCCATCCCACGACTCCCTTCCTCCCTTCCCCCCTCTCTCTCTGGCTTTAGAAACAGGGTTTCTCTGCATAACAGCTCTGACTGTCCTGGAACTTGCTTCATAGACCATACTGGCTTCCAACTCACAGAGATCTGCCTGCCTCTGCCTCCCAAGTGCTGGGATTAAAGGTGTTTGTCACCACTGCCTGGCTGACTCATTTTTAATTATTGTAATGACCCCTGAGCAAATATATTTTCACCTTTTCCTAGGTTACTCAACATCTATTCCTCATAGGACCTAGACAGTTGTAAATTTTGTGTGTATGTGTGCATGTATGTATCTGTGTTTGTATGTCTTTCTCTGTGTGTGTGTGTGTGATAGTGATGACTGAGGAAGTGAGGTTTGTTGAAATGAATTTTTCAGATGGAGAAGATGAATTGTGTGTTTATGGAAATCAATGGAGCAAATTTAATTGGAGTTATTAATAAATAAAAATGTCCCCCTTCTCACATCCCATTCTTTAATTTACTCATAAACTTTAGCATTCTTCTTTTTATTACCATTTATATAATTTAACGGTATGTTAACTGTGTAGTTCAATGAATGTCGACAAATGTGTACTCCAGGGAACACCAACACAATGAAAACCTTGTTCTTCATCTTAGTTAGTGATCATCGGCACTCCCCAAGTAGCCACCAATGTGCTTTCCCTCAGTGGAGATTGCTGCTGCATGCATCTCATGCTGCTGGACATCTTCTGTGTCTGACTTCCTCTCATCAGTGTGACTTCAAGAGTCCTCCAATTAATTGAGTCATTGCTTCCCATTGCCAAGGAACATGCCATTGTGTGCACAAACCACGAACATTGTGTGTTGTTGACTGAGGTTTCTGTCCTGCCTGTTTCCAGCAATTGTTAAGTCCCAAAGAAATCACACAGAGGTCTACATTAGATATAAACTGATTGGTCCATTAGCTCAGGCTTCTTGTTAACTCTTATAACTTATATTAGCCCATTATTCTTGTCTATGCTAGCCACATGGCTCAGTACCTTTTTCAGCGGGGTAGGTCACATCTTGCTTCTTCTGTGGTGGGCTCACAACTGCAGAAAAAAATGGAATCCTCTTCCCAGAATTCTCCTGTTCTCATTGACCCGCCTCTACTTCCTGTCTGGATGTCCTGCCTATACTTCCTGCCTGGCTACTGGCCAATCAGCGTTTATTTAAAATATAATTGACAGAAATACAGACCAATGTCCCACACCAGTGTGTTCATTTGTTGATGGACATTTAGGTATTTTCTACCCTGGCTATTATTAGTGAAGATGCTATGAACATTACAAATAAAACTTTGCCTAAGCAAATATTTTGATTATTCTTGGACAAATAAATTCCTCAGGCATGGAATTGCTAGGTGTGTTAGCTTTTTTGTTGCTGTGACTGCTATGACAGAATTCTTAACACCGATAAGGAAGGAAGGGTCCCTTTGAGTCTCTGGTCTCAGTCCACGAGGGGAGAAGGAGAGGGATGAGAGAGGCTGCTTGTGAGGTGGCATTTAAATATGCTCCTGTTTCTGCCAGTTGGGTCAGCAGACCATAGGATGGGCCTGTAACATTTAGGGTGGCTCTTGCCCTCTTAGTTGATCCTCTCCAGGAATGCCCTTTCCACCTGACTTGTGGCTTCCTTTATCTGTTGTCAAAGCCAGCAAAGAAGCAAACAATAATAATCACAACAAAACCCAATAAAACCTTTTTTTTTTTTTACACTGGCCTTCCTCTTCTGACAACAACTAGAAAGTTTCTTTTCTTTTCAAGACCATGCAGGGATTAAATCAAACTGTTGCGTAATTAAGTGATCTCCCCACCACACAGGAGGTCCTTGACCTTAATCATCTCTGCAAGATTCCTTGGCTTTGTAAGTGCATAATTACAGGACCTAGGGACTCCAAGCACCACGGTTGCTCTTTTCTGAATGTTGGTGTTTCCCTAAATTCCTATATTGAAACTTCAAGGTGATGTATTATAGCCAGGTTTGGTCTGGTTGAAGATATGATTGGATCATGAGGGCCCACCTTCAGGGGAGATTGGGATCTGTATACAGGTGGCTTCAAGGAGGCTGTTAGTTCTTTCTGCTGTGTTAGAGCAAGAAGTTCCTGTCTGTGAGGAGTGGGTTCTCACCAGAGCAGAAACTGATGGTGACTGAACTGAGAACTTTCCAGCCTCTATAACTGTAAGCATTATATTATGGCATTTATAAGTTATGTAGCCTCTTGTAGGCAGATTTTTCTTTTGGGCTGCCAGCTCACAAATAATGACATGAACACTTATTAATAATTATGAAACTCTGGCCTTAGCTTAGGCTTGTCCCACTGGTTCTTATAATGTAAATTAATCTGTTTTTATTAATGTATATTTTACCATAGTTTTTCAACTTTTCTTTCACTCTTTATGCCTGACTCCCTCCATGTTTCATTGATGTTTTCTCTGTACCTTGATTACCTCCTCTTCCTTCCTCTCTCTGCCTGGAAGTACCACCTATACTTCCTTCCTAGCTACTGGCTGGTCAGCTTTTTATTACAATTATTACAGCAATACATCTTCACATAATGTGCAATGTGACATGACTAATAAAAATTCAGAGACAGATATTGGGGTTCAAGCTGAAAGATCAGAAAAGCAGAATAGCCAACCCCTAGAGAGCTCTTACCTCTATGAAATCTCCAGACTGAAAAGAGAGTAAGTTCCTGTCTCACCCTGCCTTATATTCCTCTTTTACTGCTATTAAAGGTGTGCACCACCATTGCCTGACCACTATAGCTAACTAATGTGACTGCTGGGATTAACGGTATGGGCCACCACTACCTGGTCTGTATGGCTGAGTAGTGTGGCTAGCTTTGCACTCTGATCTTCAGGCAAGCTTTATTTAGTAAAACACAAATAAAATATCACAATATTTCCCCTTTTTGTCTAAAATAAAAAAGGAAGACTATAACTAACATAAGATAAACTATATACAATAAGTACAATAACTATATACAATACATACAGGCAATAAATTTATGAAAATTTTATGACTATCAGAAGATAGGAGAAAATATAGATAAGACTCAGTATTATCCAGGAAACAGTAAGAAAGACACATCTAAACTGTAATATTGAGATATTGGTAGTAGCCAATAATCACTGAATGCTTGCTGTGTGTCTCCTGTATCAAATGAACTCTTCAGTGTTTATAGTGATTTCTGATGGTTGTACTATTTTACACTTGAGAAAACAGGCTCAAGCATGTAAGTTACTGGTTCAAGGTCACACAATAACATGAGGTAAGCAGAGACATCACAGGCTCGAGTTCTGCATTAAACCCTGAACTGTCAGTCCTGGAAACGTTTTCTTACATTTTGGAAGCATAATTAGAACCATGGACTTTTGCAAATATAACTTTTTTTTTAAAAAAAAATCCTTTATAACTGGTTTCTGGAGTAGTGACTTTTACTTTTTTTTAACATAATATTTGATTTGAGAACCCCAAGCAAACTCACTTCCCAGTCATCCCAGGTCTATTCCCCACCCTTGTGACCTTGATCCCCCCTCCCAAAAAAAGGAGGAGGAGGAGAAGAAGAAAAAGTTCAAGTTGTGTTGCCCATATACTCTCTGGAGCATGGTCAAACTCCCTATGGCCAATCCCTTAAAGAAAACGGAGTCCTTCCCCACATGTACCCCGATCAGAATCCATCATTTGTAGAGAGCCACACTCCAGCATCTTTACCACAGTCTTTAAGAGCTCTGTTCTATGGGTTTTTGCCTAGGCTGTTATTTCCTTTGAAGGGAAGGGTGGGGTTGAGGTTATCACAGAAACCTTCTATGCACCTCTTTCTCAACTGTGAGTCTGCAGTCATCAATGCCACGACAAAAGCAGCTTCCTTGCCCTTTGCAGTCAGCCGGAACATGGATTAGCAATTTACACATGGTTTTGAGTCACAAACCACAGACCTCAGCATGGTCTTTGGTGGCAGCACAGAACACGGTCATTAACACCATCTCCTGCTACTGCACAGGTCACCAACACTATCATAGCCCTCAGCAGTAGCACAGGTCAAGGCTATCAACATGGCCTCAGGAGGCAGTGCAGACCACTCATTCTGGAGGCTGCACTTCAGTTACTCTGATACAGCCTTCCCTCAGGGTCATCGTGACTAGCTATCTAAAAACAAGGATGGTATTTTAATTGCGATGTAATGATTCCTCTTCCTCACTTTCGAAAACTTGAATGTTTAAAGGATGACTCTGTTGTCTCTTAGAAAATTTGTTTATTCACAGGGTGCATGAAAATAATTAATTCTTCAAGGACTAGAGAAAAATATACAATATGGGACATAAACTAACAGCACAACTTCAAAATCCAAGGATTCAAAATCCAAGGGCCATTTGGTTAGGTCTGTCCTATGATAAAAACCCAATGCATAATTATTTCTCTGCAAAAAAAATCTCTTAAAATTAAGAGCATTCACATAGAAAATGGAGACATTTAATCATTAGACACTTGACCTTTCACAGAGAAATTATGCAAGTACATATTTGGATCTTTATCTGGAACAGTCTCCAATTCCGTACAAGTTTATCTGACCCCATCTTTCTACCATGTTGGTGCCCTTATGATCAAATTGACCTTTATTTCTCCTTGAGTCTCCAAGATACCTCCTGACCTTCTCCCACAGCTTCCACCATCTACTCTTCTCACAGCAGCCAGGACACCTCTGATATCGATATGAATACTTTGCACTGGTATGGATCTTAGTTTATTGACACAAACTTAAGGTTAATTTTGTTATAGAGAGAACTACATACATATTCCCAAATACTGTTTATAACTGTTTACATTTAAAAGGGCATATGATATAGATATGAATACTTGGCACTGATACACATTTATGGTCAATTTTGTTATACTGTGTATATATATATTTCTGCTCTTGATTAACGTATTGTTTTGTGAAGCTCATTTGAAAATGTAATGTAGAATTAAGAAATATAGATAGATAGTCATATCTAATAGTCAAGCTTGTAGTTATATTAGTTAGGTTTTCTAGATATATAGAGATATATTTCAGTTAGATAAGTATTCTTCAAATCTTTCAGAGACCTTCAGAATATGGCATTTAAAATGTTTTAAGAATTCAGGACTTTTTATGACAGTGAGACACATCTGTTCCTGGCAGCACCAATCTACTTCAAGAAGATGATGGGTATCAAAGAGGCTCCTTTTGGAGTTGGTGAGCCATTTGGGCAAGAAACTGTTCTTGCCTGAACTGCTTGATGAACTGGACATGCAGGACCCACAGAGAAATGACTACTGAACTTGCCTAAAGGTGAGATGGTCCTTCAGGATTCCTGCTTCATGAAAGAGTCTGTCAGACATTCTGCAGGACACAGAAGAAAGTGATTGGCAAACTGCCAATATAAGCAGAACTATCTTTGTGGAAAAGTCTGCTGGATACTATGGGCCTGTAGGCTGAAGATGGATGCCCCAACTGTACAGCAGAACTTTGGGTGAGTGTCCAGGCAGCGAGATGTCTCTGTCATTTCTAGAGTTTTGGAAATTGCTTACAATGCACTTCCTGTTTACTTAGGCAATATTATATCCTTCTGGAGTCTTTGATGGAGTTGAAGAATTTATAGTTATAGTTTTCCTTAGTAAGAGATAAAATAGATATAAATATTGTAACTGTAATTTTTGCTCGATAACTTTTATGTAATTTTACTATGTTAAACTTAAAACTTTCCTTTCTATTTAAACAGAAAAGGGGAGGTGATGTGGGATTCCCCTCTGTTAATTAACCTATTAACCATTGATTAATAAAAAATTGGTTTGAACCTATAGCAGAGCAGGGCAGAACAGAAGTAGGTGGGGAAAACTAAACAGAATGCTGGGAGAAAAGAGGCAGAGTCAGGGAGAAGCCATGGAGCCCCGCCAGAGACAGATGCCAGAACTTTACCCAGTCAGTCGCAGCCTCATGGTGATACATAGATTACTAAAAATGGGTTAAATTAAGATGTAAGAGTTAGCCAATAAGAAGCTAGAGCTAATGGGTCAAGCAGTGATTTAAATATTATAGTTTCTGTGTGATTATTTAGGGGATGAGCAGCTGGGAACCAATAAGTGGCTCCCTGCAAGACACCTCTTTAAGATTAAGTTGATCATGACAGTCATTTTTGCCAGGCCCTGCAGTGGTCTTAAGTTCATGTTCCATGAATGCCCCGAGTCTAGACTTGAGGCTTCCTCTGAGCTCTTACTAAGAAACCTCTACTTTTGACTCTGCAAGCTCCAGTTATTCAGCTTCCTAGATGTGCTAATCTACTTAATTCTACTTCCTGCTGTTTACCTTTTACCTATAATAATATCAGGCACACAGGAGGTACTCAAGCAACATTTACTTAATAAAATATTTTTAGGGAGATGAATTTTTTGAACAATGAAGGCCCTGTGTCAGGAATGGGCTCTTTTGGAGTTGTTCAGGGAGGTCTTACTAATTCCCATATATTACAAGTTATTGCCAACCCTCTTGGTTATCTAGAACTTGACTACAAGACCCTATAGCTGAAGATATCACATATTTGAGTCAAAGAACAGAGATATAAAGGTGGTACTAATTTGGGAGCTTCATACCTACTGATAAGCTCTCATAGTTCTGAAAGGGACTGTGCACATTGCCTGAGTGAAAAGTAATCAACTGTCTTCCCTAGATGTGAAACCTGAGAACCACAATAAGGACTGGTCTCACAAGACATGCTCACTAGTGTAACAGTGGCACAAATGGCATGGGAGTAACCAATCGCTTTCTTTTTGGACATAAGGCCCACTCTACTTCATGGTATTCATACCTAGCACTGCTACTGAGACCAAGACCTATGGCTAAGTAGGGTGTAGGTCCTAAGGGAGAGTCAACTGTTATTACCATGTTAAATGAGCATAGTATTACAATTGCTCTTGATTTACCATTATATCTACATATTAATAAAATACTTTGGAAGTCACAAAAGTGAAATAACATTATAAGGAATAGGAAAAAAGAATAATACCAACAGCATCCATTCTCCAAAATATAACCACTGTTAGCAGTGTTTTGGATTTCCTCAGGTCTCTATAACTGTACATTTTATTTTTTAGTAAAACCAGAATTATTCTTCACATTAAGTTCATATACAGCTTTAAAATATGATATGTTAATTTGTAAAATTCGTGGCTCTGCTTCTTGCTTCCCAGTCATTTATATGATTAATTACTTGATCATGGAAAGTAAATTGTCATTTTATGTAGCTTGGTAAAATAATAATTGTGTGTTAATTTATATCGAAAGAGCATGGGGTGACTGACACCACTTAAAGAATCTGACATTAAAATAGAAATTTAATTAATAGGGTATTAAATACATCAAGTATTTTTGATAAAGTGTCTGTAGTTGCTGACATAATTTCCTGAAGGAATAATTTCCCAAACCAAGCTTACTGTGTTGGCATGTCAATATTTCAGGAACTGGGCCTATTGAGTTTGTAGTAGGACACTTTAAATTGTTTTATATTCAGTTCAGGCATTACTGAAATAGCAACATGCTTTCGGTTACCTAGAAAAATGTACATCATTAAAATACTCTTTATATGTAACCCTGGGAACATATCCCACGCATAATGTAGTCATAAAAAGTTCATTTTATTTACAGCTTGTCACATGATGTGTCATAAGGAAGCTCAGTTCTGATACAGTTCAGCTGAATTATGCTTTTCTTTTTGACAGAATGGGGAAATATATTTGCAAAAATGAATAAACACACCTTGAACTGACTAATTTTTCTGAGAAGGAGGCAGAGAGAAACACATTAACATTATTCTGTTATTAAGACATCTACAGCAAGAGACATTCTGGACATTTAATGGCTATTTGTTTTCTAAATTGGGTGCCTGAAATATTTTATGTCAAAACTTGTTGACAGTGACTTTAAGAATCAGTAAACTCACAGAAAATTATTTTTCTGAGTTGCAGTTTTATGATGTGCAGCTGGGAAGAATTGTCAACCTTTCCAGCATCTAGTCTTTTGATATTTGATCCAAAAAACCTGAGCCATTAATTTTTATAATTGATTGCTATGACAAATTTTCTGTTATCACAGTTTGGATAGACACAGTGATTATTTTGTGGGATAGAACATGTCAATACAACATTTGAAAATTTGTTTCAAGCAATACTGGCAAGAACCTAGTCAAATTAATTAATTTTCCTCCTAATCCAGTTTTATTCATTTGTAAATCAACAATGGTAGAAATGAAGGAAAGATAGGAGAAGAAAGGAACTGTACGCCCATTGTAGCCTTGAAAGGTCTCAATTCCAGTTAATGTCTGTGAGAACCACTTAGTATCACTTGCAACTTGAGGACCCGCACCTCATGTCCCATTTTGCCACCTGGAACTGTGTGCTAGAGTTTCAGGAGTGAAAACAAGCAGACCACTGGAAATCCTTTGTAATTACAGGAACAAACAAACAAAATACCAGGCTGAACTCAAAACTCTAAGCATATATTGTAAGTCAGTATTCCATGGTAGTATCAGCGTGATTCGAATCATCAAACAAGGAGGCAGATGTGGTTGATGTCGGGATGCTTAGAAGACAAAACTGATGGATCGCAGATCCAGAAATTACCGAGTTCTTGGAAAGCAACCCCCAGGCTTTAATGAGGTAGCACAGTCCTCCAGCAGCATCTGATGCCTCCTGTACTGGTCCGGGCAACTGCAATTGAGGATGAGGCTTTAGGCATTTTGCAGGAACCAAAGTTACTACACACATACACGGGAGTTCCAATTTGACATAATGGCTACACTTGGCAGAAAAGTATATAGAGAAGTCAGAGTGATGTTTGTAACAACAATTAGAAATCCACACTGGAGGGGTCTGGAGAGATGGCTTAGTGGCTAAGAGCACTGGTTGTTCCTCCAGAAGACCTGGGTTCAATTCCCAGCACCTATATGGCAGCTCACAACTGTCTGTGACTTCAGTTCCATGGGATTCCACAGCCTCGCACAGATATTTGTACAGGCAAAATACCTATGCACACACACAAAAAATCCACACAGGAAGAGTTCTAGGGGATCCAAAACTCTCTTCTGGCCTTGAGAGTACTGCACACACAATGCACAGACATACATAAAGGCAAACCACCACACATGTAAAATAATAAAATAATTAAAAAATCTACATAGGAAGTACAAAACATAGCAGGTCCAGGAGAGCAGACATTGTTGCACATTTCCTGTATGACCACTTCTGGCTCCCATTGGTCTGGAGTCTGGGTAGAACTTGACGGACACCAGATTCTAATAACAAAAGCTGGAAACAGCAGTGGATGGCACCTCCCAGAGACTCAGATTCCAATTGTATCACGTTAGGTAAAAAATGTCAAAACCAAATATAACTTATTTTTATTGATTTCATTCTAATTTTGCATTTCCTTCTGGTATTAACTATTTTGTTTCCAGGCAAGGAGATTAAAGCTTAAGTCTTGGAGACGCAAAATATAGTTGGTTCTCTGCAATCTTCTGATTCAGCAACATTGCCACATCTCCTTTTTTCCCCTTCATTTTTTATTCTTCTCTCATATATTACATTCCCACTTTTTCCCTCTCCCTCCATGCCTCTCAGTCTTTCCCTACCTCCGCTCTCCCCCAGACCATTCCTCCATTCCCCTTCAGAAAAGGGCAGGCCTCCCAGGGATATCAACCAAATAGGGCATAGCATATCAAAATTACAATTAGACTAGACACAAACCCTCATATCAAAACTGAACAAGGTGATCCAGGAGGAGATAAAGGGTCCCAAGAGCAGGTGAAAGAGTTAGAGACACTCTCCATTCCCACTCTTCGGAATCCCACAAGAACACCAAGCTACACAGCCACACATAAATGCAGAGACCTAGGTCAAAGCATATGACAGGCTCTGTGATCACCACTTCTCTGTGTGTCCCCAAGAGCCCTGCTTAGTTGATTCTGTGGTCTTTGTTCTCATGGTGTCCTCGAACCCTCTGGTTCCTACAATCCTTCCTCCCACTCTTCCTTGGTGTCTTAGTTAGGTTTCTATTGCTATGAAGGGATATTATGACCAAGGCAACTCTTATGCAAAGGAGAACATTTAATTGGGTAGCTTGCAGTTCAGAGGTTCAATCCATTATCATCATGGTGACACATAACGGTGTGCAGGCAGACATGGTGCTGGAGAAGGAGCTGAGAATTTTACATCTTTGATCTGAAGGTAACAGGAAATGAAAGGAGACACTTGGCGTGGCTTGAGCACACAGGAACCCTCAAAACCTGCCTTCACATTAACACACTTCCTCCAACAAAGCCACACCTTCTAATAGTGCCACTCCACATAGGCTTACGGGGGCAATTGCATTCAAACCATCACATTTGGGTTCCGAGCTCTGCCTGATTTTTGGCTGTGGATCTTTAGTGCAGGTTCTCTTACACAGCACTTTTCATTGTATTTGGGAACATGTGCGTAGACCATGCAAATACCCTTGCCATTTTATTTTATACAAGTACCTGAGCATTAACTGCAAGGGTTCTGGGATTGATCTCCTGTGGATTCTGAGGTCCCAAACATTCTTTTTATTTGCTTGTTTTGAAGTAATTTTTTTCTTCAGTGTATCATACTTCTTGCAGACGTGTGGAATGCCAGAAAAAGGGCATTTTCTGCTGAGCACGCCAGGTATCAGTGGAACAGAAGGCGTCACCATCTGCTCCCAATTCCGGATGTCACCCCTTACATTCACAGGGCATTTCTTAGCCACCTTTTTACTCGGGAAAAGGTCTTCCATCGCCTGCAGAGGACATCCGGCAGCAGCTGCCCTCTTGGGACCCTGGTGGTTCCCTAAGAGGCTCCACCCTCCGCCAGCGGAACTTCCTCAAAACTGGGTGGCTGTTGTCCAGGGAAGCAAGGTGTGTGACACCACCCAGAGTCACCCTTGTAGCTTCCCTTTAGGTTCCGCGTGGAGCATACCCATTAACACTGCCCTTGCTCAAGATGACTTCCCAAACCTGCCGCTCCGGGCTGGAGTGTCACTGAGTTTCAGAAAAAAATCAAACACACGTATCCAGATGATGTGGCAGCAAGTCCAAAATTTATTTTTGTGTGGTCCTCCAAATGCCCCGAAAGGCTTATCAAACTCTACTCCCGGAAAGAGCTCCAGATATTTTATATTTCCTCAAGGTAAATATTTAAATAACGGGTAGTATATTTATAATTTTCTAGGATGTTTACGATTTATAAGGCATATTTAAATAACATTGGCAAAATTTAACCTAACAGAAGAATGCTTAGTTTTTTTAGTTTAATATAATGATAATATAAACAGTTTTCTTGTTATTAATATAACAATTCTAGGCTATATTTATTATATTTAATATTAATGAGTGTGTATTTAAATATGTTTTAGTACATATTTAATTATTAAGTGTAGTTGTGAAGTATATAGGCATTAACTGCAGTTAACAGGCCTTACTATTTTTATTATTGTATTTAAAATACACCAATATATTTAGGAAAAGGTAGCTGATACCTTTAAAGCCTTATACTGGTGTTTGGCAAGATGGTTTAGTGGGTAAGTTAACTTGCCTTCAAGCCTGGCACCTGAATTTGATTGCTGGATCTATATGGAAGAAGGTGAGAACCAACTTCTGGAAATTATCCTCTGACTTGCACATCCATGCCCCTCCTCCACACAAAATAAACAAATGCAAAATTTTAAAATTTCACCAGATAAGATTTTGACATTATGTTTTCTTTTAAAAAATACAAGTTTCAATAAAATAGTAAATAACATTTTAATTAGGAATTTTCTGTTTTAAACCACCCAGTCATCCACTTAGCTCTGCTGAACAAATGTAGGTAATTGTTGTTGTTGTGGGACATATTCCTGAGGTCACTCAGTATGTTGTTGAGCGCTGTTGAGGATACATGTGGGGATGTGATGGTCAAAGTCAAAGTTCAGCTTGAGAAGCAAAGATATCATGTAGGGTAGAGGAACAGTAAGTAGATGGAGCACACCCTGGAGAGAGATTCCTTCTTGGAGGGTGATGTGAAAGAATCATTCTGTTCCTGAGTCCCGAAATTATTTCATGAAGTGTGTTTTCCACTGGGCCCCTTCGGGCATTCATAAACCTTCTTGAGTACAGAGAATTAACAGAAGCTTCCCATCATATTGCACTTCATAAGACAGGAAAGAATTCGCCACACAGAAGGAGTAATTTTCCAAAAATGCCAGACAAATCTTGGGAAATAATCACCAACTCAAACCAACCGATTAATAGTAGCAAAAAGTTCTCTTTTGAGATAGGGAATCATAATGACATAACTTGTACCTATGATGGAACAGTATTGAAAAGTTAAAGATCATAGCATCTGAATCATTCCAGGTCTGAAGATGGAACTGGGATCGTCTTTTACCCCTTTATCCAAAAAATATCCCTGGCTCACCAAGGCCAGGGGTGTGGGACATCAAGAAAGTTCATGGTAATCTTGGCAGAGTTGGGACCCTTGTTGGGAGTGTGACCATCTGACTACTCACGCCTCAATGCTGAAGTCATCTACTGAGGGCTATGTCAGTAAGACTTTAACATCCATCTTTCTTTCTGTACATTCCCTGGTTCATGTGAAAAATCTAGCACCCAATGCTTTTCAGTTTCCTGACTTTTTCTATAACGTTTTTGTCCCCCATCATAACCATAGCTGGTAATTCTCATAGTTTGTTATTATGAATGAGTGAAACACCCTGAAACTGTCAATTTCTTACATGCAGTCACTAACTGTTATCTTCTGCTCACTGCTTCCAAGCAGCTTTCAGCCACGTGGGCAGTTGCAGCCTTGTGACCTATATTACTTTTAATATCTGCCCCACCCTCCAGCTCCTGCCTTCGCTTTATTGTGTCAAGCCCTTTATTTGGAAACACCTCTGCTTTCCACGCCCAAGTCTCTGCTTGGTCAATCTCAGTGATTTGCATAGATGCACTAGGATTGGTGATTAAGGGTGTGTTCTCTGGATCTGCTTTCATACAGTCCAATGTCTACCAGGTATTTGGTGTTGGAGAAGCTTCTTAGCTGCTGCATGCCTCACTTTTCTCCTATCTCTGGGGGATAGTGTGGGCTTAAAGCATTTATCAAATCAAAAGGTTAAACCAGCATTTGACACACAATAAACATTCACTATGTGTTTCCTGAGCTTGTGGCTGATGATTGCAGATGAACACAGTAGACAGATCTCTTAATTTTCATGACAGTCTTTCTCAGGGGGATCTCTAGTAGTTCTGGGAAATTCAGTTGACAGAAGCCCTTATTCCCTTATTGATTTTTGTTTATTCTCTCAGAGATTTCTAAGTGATACATTTTTTCATTTATTCAAGTTTCCAACTCCTTCCTGTCTCCTATTTCCAGTTAATTTCACTTTTCTTCTTACCCCTAGGAGGCAATGGGAGCTGTCAGAAAACTCCCCTCACCAAGGCGCCCCTTTCCTCTGTCTCCTCCCACTGTCTGGCATCTCTGTCCTCACTTTAGAACTATCTCTTCACTGTGCAACTCGTCCTCATTTCCTCAAGAACTCTGACATACTCTTTTTCTGTTTGCATCATTATTTCTGTCACGCTTCCTCTCTGCTGTAATGGGTTATAATATTGATCAACCCAGAAGAGAACCTTCTCTTGCCTCTGCCCCCAATATCTACCATGATGTTTGGCATCCATCTCAGCAAACGTCAGTGTCTTTAGAGTCTTAGTTCTCTTCCAGTTAGACTTTCTCTTGGATAGGATTCTTCTCTGGACCTTTAACCATTGATTTGGAGCTATTAATTCAGAGGCAATAGTCTTCTAGAACTCAGTTCTTAGCCATTTGGCCTTGGTGACATGATTGCAGGCGCCAAAACTAGGAAAAAATATTTTTCTAGGCTCCACAGGGGCCATTAGAGCTGTGTTGTAAAGGGAATAAGCAGAGTTGGTAGGAAGAAGAGAAGTTGTTTTAGGATCATTTTCTACTGAATTCTATTTAATATGAAATCACTTAGTGGAAGCGGTTCTACTTATGGTAAATTCAGGTCCCTGAATGTTTTCTGGGCACCAGCAATGGAAAGTGGAGGAGAGATTTAAAGATGACTCAGAGGGCACATAGTGACTTGTTCTCAAAATTAGGCTATTATCCTATTTTAATTAATGACAGACCAAGACCTACATCAGAATTCTTGGTCACTCCAGGTTTTTTAATTAAGATATTTGCCTCCCAGATTGAAATACAATAAAGAATGAAGTGCGACTGGATGCAAGTTTAAAGGGTATTGAAGTGGGAAATTGATAGAAAGCTGATAAAATAACTCACAGAATACAGCTTCCCACTGCACACTCAGCTTAACTACCCCAGTGCTGCTGAAGAACCCATTGCTGTCCTGTGTAGTGTGGCCGTCTCAGGCCTTTCTAGACAGCCACACTAGAATTCTTGTATTAGTATAATTAGATTTTCCTTTTGGAAACTGAATCTTCTTGAAGAGTAAACTAGAATATAAAGGGATAATTGTGATTTATTACCAAAAGCCCGAAGCTGACAAATACTTGATTTAAAAAATACCATTGTAATGAAATTATTTTTATCCAACAGTTTTAGCAGTTTTCTGTTATACAACACTAAGATTTAAACATAATTTGGCTATTTAAATTTAAGTTTGAAGAATTCTCTGAAAGTTGGAAGACTGGGTATGCAGTTTACATAAAAAATACTCCAAAATTAATGGTGAGAGATTTAGCAATGACTTATAACTGCTAATTATATTTTTTAGATATTTTATCTATTGAAATGACTTGATGAGATGGTTTTGCTCTGCTTCACAGGTAGAGACTGAATTTCAGGAATGATTGATAGTTTTTCTGTGGAAATTAGATACGTATTCATGATGCTTTTACATAGAAAGGAAACTAATGAAACACTACTTCCTCAATGTGACTCTTTTAAGTCTCTTACTTGTTTAATCACAGTGGTAGTTACAAAGTAGATTGCAACATGAACTTCATGCTTCATGCTTTATGTTGCATGGATATGAGACTGAGTGGCATTTTCAATTAGAGAGCTTTGCAGTGTATTGTAAAATAACTTTCTCCTTTCAGCAAGTATTTTGTGTGTAAATCCTTGACATCCTGAGAGTTAGAAAGCATCAGGTTTTATACTCTTATACCTGTTTATTTCTTCTTCACTAGCCAATCTATAAAATGATTGGTCTCACCTACGATATCTGATCTTTGTACGTAACAGCAAGATCATACTGACAACCTTCTTACACTATCATCTGAGCCACAGCAGATGCTGCCCATCTTGAGTTTTCCACTTTCCATTAGAAATCATTGCATACATTTGTTGGTTAGAAGTTGGTGAAAGATTTTTTGTTTCTTTGGGTGGTCTAGCATGCTGATGTGGGTGTGAGTCCCTAAATATGGCCAAAAATCTCCCATAAAATCCAGAAGTACAGGCCTGGGCAGAAAGCTCAGCTATTAAAGTGCTTGTGGTACAAGCTAAGACTGGAGTTTGATTCCCAGCACACATGTAAGAAGCTAGGAATGTCACAAGCATTTGTAATTCCAATGCAGGGGAGATGGAGTCAGGCAAATCCTTGGTGCTTCAAGCCAGTCAAAGACCCTATGTCCAAACAAGCAAGCAAGCAAAACTCAAAACAACAACAACAACAACAACAACAAAACCCAAGGTAGATGGCTCCTGAGGATCAGCACCAAAGGTTGACCTCTGGGCACCAAAGGTTGACCTCTGGGCTCCACATGCACTCATGCTCACACATTGCATTGTAACAGCTTTCTTTCGTCTGCCAGCTCCCCAATAATGACACAGAGACTTGTTAATTATGAAAGTTTGATCTTTAGCTTAGGCTTGTCTCTACTAGCTCTTATAGCTTAAATTAACCCATTTATATTAATCTACATTCTGCCACGTGGCTTATTACCTCTCCTCCGTACTATATGTCCCATTTCCTTAGTGCCTGATAGCTATTATTGGCTGTTTATGTCAGGGTTAGCTGATCAGCTCCACGTTGCAGGCGCCATTATGTCGGGGTCCGGTGCTAGCCTGGACTCTAAATTATTTTCTGGACTAGACCCCAACATAAACTATCTCTCTCCCTGGACTGGCATGGAGGCATGGGAATAAAGACACAACTCACATGGCTTTATCGGGAGGGAGATTCTCAGTGGACCCTCATGAAGTCCTGAGTTCACATCCTGAAGAATTTCTCTTGCTTTAGTCTTTAAACAGCTTTTATACCAAAACATAAACTGAGGGGGAAATACACCAGCATTCAGCTCTTTATTAAACCAATCACAATATGCCTTAGGCAGATGAGGAAGGACAGATGCATCTTCACACTGTGTGATCAAATATCACACCACACTGCACACACACTCATACATTGCACACACACTCAAACACTCTCATACATTGCAGACACACTCACACATTTCACATATGCTCACACACTGCAAACACACTTCCAGAATGCACACATACTCACACAATGCACACACACTCACACAATGTGCACACACTCACACATTGCACATACACTCACACAATGCACACACGCTCATACAATGCACACACACTCATACAATGCACACACTCACACACTTCACACTCACACATTGCACACACACTCACATGATGTGCACTGTACACACTTACACATTGTACACACTCACAATACATACACATATGGTGCACGCGCTGTACACACTCATACATCACACTCACACGATGCACACACTATAAACACTCACACATTGCACACACTCACAATACACACACATCACACACGCTCACACAATGTACATACATTCCACACTGCACACACACTCACATTCCACACTGTACACACACTCACAAACTGCACACACATTGTACAGACACTCACACATACCTCCTCCTTCCTGCATTTCTCACAGAATTTCCTGCCATGACTGCCTCTTGAATCTGCTGCAGCCATATATGCATGCTTCAGGCAAGGGTATGTGGGGAGCTAGGAGCCAAGAAGCCCACACTGAGACACAGGGCATCTTCCTGGAAATTTTATGTTTTCACTGCCACGGTGAACTGTACCCCTACACCGTGAGCCTCCTGCCACCATGCCTTCCCTGCCACAGTGAATGTACCCCGACACTGTGAGCCAGAATAACCCCCTTTCCTTTATATTAATTTTTCAGGAATTTGATCACAGAATTGAGGCAATAGACTAATACAAACCGCTCATTGGGTTGTGAACACAGTGCCCGGGGAGCATGGCAGGAGCTGGCGTTTAGTTCTGCAGGTGGCCGGGTGTCCTGCATAAACTAAAAATTTATTTTACTGGGGGAGAGGCTGGGGTTCCCATCATGGAAGCAAGCTGCTTCTTTAGTTTCCTTTGCTTAAAAGACGGGAAAAATAAATAATAATAATAATAAAAAAGTTCTGGAAGTCCTCACCCTTACAGAATTGTAATTGGAAAAAATACAGTAAAATAGAAACAACTTTCATCTGTTTGGTCAAGACATGGAATTATAAGGACATATTCAGAACCGAAAGCCCCCAAATAAAAGGCTGATAAAGAAAGGGTAGTTATGAATAACAAACCAGCAGAGCAGTTGCTTGGTGCTGGTGTGGGTAACTTAAAGAGAACCTTATAGTTTTTTTCTCAAGTGTTTACCACTTTGGCCCAGCACAACTGCTACTACGAAGGCAAATAGCTATTAATAACGATCCAGAAGGTGTTAAGTTCAGAAGGCTTAATGTTGACGGGCCAAGGGGCCGGGGTAAGGAATTCCCAGGGAAGGTCTAGCCCCGAATAAAAAGGGAAAAAGGAGGATACTTTTTTCTTTGTTTCCTGATCTGTGGTGTCTTACAGCACTGCCACCATGCCTTCCCTGCCACGGTGAATGTACCCCCACACCGTGAGCCAGAATAACCCCCCTTTCCTTTATATTAATTTTTCAGGAATTTGATCGCAGCATTGAGGTAAGAGACTAATACAAACCGCTCATTAGGTTGTGAACACAGTGCCCGGGGAGCACGGCAGGAGCTGGCATTCAGTTCTGCAGGTGGCCGGGTGTCCTGGGCACTCTCTTTCCCCGGGGTTTTATGGGATATGCAGGAGTCAGGAAAGCATGTTGAAAGATGCGCTGGAGGGTAAGGTTCGCCCAGGACTGCACCTTTGTGTCAGTCACTGACTTGAGGAAACGAATGGAAAATATTCATGTCTTTCTCCTTCCGCTGAAGAATGTGTGAAATGTCCCATGAGCTCTCAGTCCTGTGAGCTCTCACACAGGCCTAGGCCCCACCTGGCCCTTCTGAGCTTTCTTCTGTCTTGATATAGTCTGTGACTATAGTTTCTATGACCCGGGGGGGGGTCTAGATGGCCTATATAGGGCACATATACACAAGTCTTTTGGTTTTTCTCCTGAGACTACTAAGCAGGTGACAGTGGTGTTTTGTTAATTGGTCAGATGACTTGGGAGGGCGAAGGAAATGTAGGTCCCTCCTGATCTTGCTTCTCCTTACACATCCTTGTCTTACTCCCTTCTTTCTGATGACGAACCTCAGAAGATATATTTCCATAGTAAGTTTCTCGCAACTCTGTCTTAGTCACACTCCACATTTCCTTTCTGTTTAGGATGAAGAGTGGAAAAGATGAGCTCTCCTCATTTATTTTTGTCCCAGCCTTTATCCTCTTTTCTGATTGGTTCTGTTTCCTGGGAAACCTCTAATACAGTCGCTCACCTTGTATATTTCCAGACTCTGTAATGTAGACAATTCACCTGACTTCTAGATTACAGAGGATAATGGAGACGTTTACTGCTTGACACATGTTCCAGACTGCAGCTTTTTGAAATAATCAATCATTAAATGAAGCAGGAAATGACCGTGAAATTCAATCCCATTTTTTTTCTAATGCAAGGAAAGCATTTTTTGCTTGGTACTTTCTTCCACAAGATGGCGCTGCAGTCCTTCTGATTATTTGAACTGAACTAGCCCAAGGTGGTAATTGTACTTTTTATTTTTTTTTTATTTTTTTTTCATACATTGTTTTGTTTTATTTTTTCCATTCAAGAACATAATTAAAGATAAAAAAAATTTTTTCTCCTTTCTTCCCCTTCTCCCGGTCCCCTCCCACTACCCCCCACCCCTCCTTCCTCCCCCTTCTTCCTTGAAAGAGGGCATGGTGCCCTGCCCTGTTGGAAGTCCAAGGCCCACCCCCATCCCTCCTGGCCTAGGAAGGAGTGCATTCAAAAAGACTCGGTTCTCAAAAAGATAATACATGCAGAAGAGATAGGTCCTGG
>PVIU01002084.1:0-182446 GCA_004026605.1 Ondatra zibethicus | reverse complement strand
CAAAGGATGTGTCCAAATACCTTGTCACCATTGGCTGATGTCACCATTTGTACACATGAATGTAGAGTGGCAACAGTCTGAATGAGAGATATTGATCTTGTCAATATCAACACCATACACATGGTTTTATACCACAGGGCAAGGAGGAGAAGAAGAAAGCCATGGATTTCTGGGTGTGTTCAAACTGACTGCTGAACTCAGACATACACAATTTAATCCACTATTCACTTAGGTGTTGATTAGTTTAGTATCCTAGTTAGTCTTGATTGTCAACTTGATGGGACCAATAGATAGAGTGTAGGTTGTTGGTAAAGCATACCTCTGGGTGTTTCTTCGAGGATATTTCCAGGGATACCAGATTATGAAGGCTCCAGCCTAATCAATGATAGTTTTAAAAACTAAATAGACTGCTGTTTAGAGGCAATAGAACTGGGTTGGACAAGATGGGTGTCTAGCAGTAAGCCTTTGAAAGGTCTGTATTGTTTCTGTCCCTTTCTGTTACCTCTTGTGGCTTTCTGGCCTCATGGAGTGAGAAGCTCTGCTCCACCATGACCTCTGTCTTACCCATGGCAAAGAAGCAAGGAGCAAGATGACCATAGATCAAAACCACTGAGACTATAAGCAAAAGGAACCTCTCCTCTTTTAAAAGGGCTTCTCTCAAAGTTTGTCATAACAATGAAGCTTGATTAGTAGCAATACAAGTGGCACCTGTGTGTATATGTGTCCCCCAAGTCTGCATACCTTTTTGACAATGAGTGTCTTCCCTAATCACTCTACACCTTACTTTATGAGTCGTAATATCTCACTGAACATAGAACTCACTGATTCAGCTATATTGGATGACCACAAAGTCCCCCACGATCCTCCTCAGTACCAACTAAAGTTGGGATTGTAAGCATGAACAGCCACACTGAGATTTTCACATGATTACTGGTGATGAAACTTGGATCTTCAAGTCTACAGCCCAGAGCACAACTTTTAACTCTTACCTTTAAATTACTGGATGAAAAGTCTTCCTCGTCTCAGTAGCAATTTATCTCTACTATCATGGAATAAAACACAAAGAATCTTTGACCTCTCATCCCTATATATATAAGCTCCAAGGGGAACTATCAGGAACTAAAACTGATGGTTTTCATCTCCTCTACTCCCTGCTCATTATCTCAGGGATAGTCTCCTAGCTTTGCTTCCTATAGAGTCATTGGCAATCACTCTTATGCTGTAAATCCAAGAATGGCTCTCCACTACTTCAGAGTAGAAATTGTAATACTCATGATTACATTAGGGAATACCCTAAATTCCAGAATGCTTTTGTCCTTGGTAGCTGTTGGACTCTGGATTAGTCCAGCTTCTCTGCTGGACTCTGACATAGCCAAAGGGGATATAGCTGGGATATATATAATATTCATCTATCTATATAATTTATATCTATCTATATTAGTTCGTCTGGATCCGCATCTGCATACATACAGACAGATACACACACAGAGCCTCAACAGATCATGAGATTCTGTGAGTCATTGGCTCAGCTGATTGTGGGGATCAAAAAGTGCCACAATATGCTATCTAGAGCTGCAGGAGCCAGAAAATCTAGGCTTTAGTCCAAACCAGGTATCTCGGGGGGGAGATGGCTGTTCCATGACTGTACCCTATTTCCAACTTCTGTTCCACTGGGACCCTCCACAGATTGGATGATGCCCATCTTGTTCGTGAGACCATTAGTTCTGTTTATGCATCTAAATGCAAATCTTTGC
Organism: Ondatra zibethicus; assembly: GCA_004026605.1. Classification (NCBI taxonomy): domain Eukaryota; kingdom Metazoa; phylum Chordata; class Mammalia; order Rodentia; family Cricetidae; genus Ondatra; species Ondatra zibethicus. The sequence goes on along the minus strand of PVIU01002084.1, from coordinate 180,692 downwards.
ATCAAAGACTGTTGCAGACATACCAGAAAGTGTGCTCATGGGCCACTTTTGAATCCCTTGGCTGACTCAAGTTAACACACACAGAAGGAATCATTATAAACCTCCACCTGCGTTTCACTGCGCTCCAGCCATGGTTCCACCTCAGGGCCTTTGCTTTACTTGAAGATCTTTCCTCACATGCCTTCCTGACTTGTTTTCCTAACTCTCTCAAATGTGTGCTCAAATATTGCCTTTCTTCAGAGTCTGTGTCACTTTCATCGTAGTAGATTTTTTTCTGAAGTACACTTCTTGTTCTGTTTAGTATATAGCTATCTATCTAAATTCCATTGCCAGACTGTAAGTTTTTGAAGATTAGGAACATTTGGATGTTTTATTTATAGGTGAATTCCTAAGATCTAGAATAGGAGCATAACAGGAAAACAATAACCTTTTTTTAAAAATTAAGCTTTTGGTCTGTTTGATTTTTGCCTGTTTGCTTTCTAAAGAAAGATGGAAGAAGGCAAGGAGTTGAATGGGTGGGAAAGACCTTGGAGAAGATGAGGGATATATTGTCAAACATATAAATGAAATATGTATAATATAGGATATATATGAAATTTAAAATATAGGAATATATAATATATGATATATATGAAATATATGTGAAAATACATACAGATATGGGAGATTTTTTTCTTATTGCTCCTAAGGAATTAAAAAAAATCTGCTTAAATCAATCTTTATTTTTATTCTATTTAAATTAATATTTATTTTTATTCTATTTCTATGGAAACATTTGACAGCTGTGGTTCAGCAATAAGCTGCTTTATGGATAGGGCAGGGTCAAAAGTTCTTGCTCTCTCATTTATAGTTCTTGAGCCGTTAGGAAATATGTGACTGCACTATTGATGTCCCCTTCCTTCGAGGGGTCTTTGCTCAATCTAGTTTCTTGAACAGACTGATGATGTGTATTAACGCAGTTGAGATCATCAGTGTGACATTTGTGGAGTGTTACCTGGTTCTCAGGGAGCTAATGGTGGAGATCATTTATTTTCACTGCCTTTTCCTTGCCCATTTCTTCTCAGAGTCAGCATGAACATAAGTAGAGCACAACTCTTACTTTGAGAACAAGTTGGGCCAACTCTGTGTCCGCCAAGCATTGATCTTATTAATTCCGTCGGAGAAAGATCTCTTTGTCCATGGGCCATTCCACCATAAATACCATTCTTTTTTGCTCAGGTTACAATAGAATGCTGGGCATACTCAGTAGAATTTGAATATTGGTACACTTTACATTTTTCTGTCTGTCTGTCTATCTATCTATCTATCTATCTATCTATCTATCTATCTATCTACCTATCTATCTGGTGCCATCCTAAAGGATCTACCTTTGGGAATATACCCAGTCCCAAATCACCATTTAGATCATTTAATCACCTATTCCAGCAACCACCTTTCTGCAAGAGATTCTCACCACACTCATTTGATGGTTGAGTGCCTCCATGCTTGTGTCTCTGGGACTCAAAGCTGAGCAGGTGAATCACCAGCAAAGAGGGGCTTCGACTTCACAGTGTTGGCAGACTACTCGGCAACAGGGCAGCCACTCGGCATTTCTGTGAAATGCAACAGTGACACGGTGTTAAGAGATGCTTCAGCTTTATCCTCCTTTATCCACAAAACATTCCTCAAATTCTGGCTCTCTGCCATTTCCCCTAAGTGTTAGAGATGTGAGCAATGGGAGTAGCAGAGAAGGCAACAGAAGCCACAGTCAAAATACCTAACATTATTTTCTTCGGTGAAGCAGGTAGTCTGTCAGGGCTTTTATGAGTATTACTCATAATCTAGAGGTAACTTTATTTCTGTATCTGTCAGTCATTTATGCTGGGACATTTTTTCCCCATATGGTGGGATTGGGGGAAATGGAAGGTTTAATATCATTGGTATTCAGCATTGATTGGTTAACTCAGAAGCCTGAAAAGTGTTTTCCCTAAAATATTAGAAAATGCAGTCACATTTTATGATGCCTCTAGTAAAGAGCCTAGGTCAGACATTGGTAAATGGTCCTTGGAAGGGGGCACTGCTTCTTCAAGGAAGGATCCAAGTTACCTTACCAAGAGATAATCTGTTCCCTCATAGACTACATTGTTCCCATTACTCTGGAAGAAACAAGTGTTACTTTTTAGCACAGCTGTGTCCTTCCTAATTTGAAAAAAAATAAGCTTTTTGCTGGAAGCGGGGTTAAGACTAGAGCATCTAGGACCTTCCCTTCTCATTGGGCTCAGTACTGTCTGGTTTGGAGACAACGAATCTGGAAATTTGGAGCTTTGAGTTGACATTACAGCATAGCTAGGTTTCTATGTGTGCAAGACGCAAGAGTGTGGAAGCATCTCTTTCTCTATGTGGTCAGGAGGGCTGTGACTTCCAAGCTGAGCAGTTCAGGGTGCTAAAAAATCTTCAGGAAGGAAGCACATACTATCTGAGAGAGTAGTGGAGGAAGGAAATGATACATTCTATGGGGTTTGATCTTCCCAAACTCACACCTCAGCACTCCTCGCTGCAGCTATTATGGCTTGACCCTGAAATGGTCCCACATACTCATGTCTGAATGATGGTTTCTCAGCTTGCGGAATGAATTTGAGTAGCTATAGATCCTTCAAGAAACGGAATAGGATGGCAAAAGTGGATCATTGAGGGCAGGTCTTTGAATGACATAACCCAACCCCTGATTCTACATCCTATGTTAGTCCTAACATATGTGCATTCCCCATCACCACTCCTGCCACATGGTCTGGTTTCTTTGACATGCTGTCACTACTATGATGGACTGAAACTTTGGAAATCTCGAGTCAAAGTAAATCTTTCCTCCTTTATGTTGTTTCTGTGAGGTACTAGGGACGTGGTAATGTAAAAGTAACCAATGCAGAAGCTCTAGAAAAAGTCACAGCTTCTATGCATCTTACATTAAATTGCTTTATGTAGGATTCATGGCCTTTCACTCATTCACCAACTATTTGATAAGCTCCCACTGTGGATCCAACACAGTGTTACATGCTAAGTTTGGTGACAAATAAAACCAGATGGGGTTCTTGGCATCATTTGACAACATTTTCGCAAAATGAATAGAAAATAAATAAGCACAAATATGAAAGAGAACGACAGTTTGGGCTACATTCCAGGAAGGAAATGAAACAACTGACAAATCCAGCTCAGGTTTTGGAAGACCTCACAGCAAAGGCGGGCTCTAGATTGAGATCTGACCAATGAGTAGGAGCAAGTAACAGTGGGTGGAGGGGACAAAGGGTAGGCAGTAAGGAACTGAGGGCAGAAAGCTCTTAAACTTGGGTGCAGTGATGCTTAACTTGGATGCACAATGAGATTTCCTAGGGAGCTTTAGAACTGACTGATGTTTGGTACTCAGAGAAGCTTCTGTAGAGGCCTGAGGAAGAGTGCACTGTGGCTGGGATATTGTGAAAATGAAAGGCTCCAAGAAGGGATGCACCAAGAGGGATCACTCAGGATCATTTAAGACTGATGGGGGGCTTTTTAATGAGTTGGGATTTGATCTTCCTCAGTGAAATAAATGCATTAACTTCATCCACAACAGTGTGTGCTAGGGAAAACTGGGAAACAGGAGATGCTCAAATGAGAGACAGCATCACTCTGCCCATCCTGCCTAAGAGGAGGAAAGTACGATGGTGTGGATATGAAGTGTTTCCTAGAAGCTCAGATACTGGCTTGGTTGCCAAATGAAGGGCTCTTAGGAAGTGGAGAGATACCAAGGGCTCTTGTATGATCAACAAATCACTTTCCAACTGATTCCTAATATGGCCTTGTTGAGATGTGGTAGAAACTAGAAAGTGAGGCTTAGGTAGAGAAAGTGGATCACGGGGGTGTTCCAGGAAAGTTGCATCTCATCCCATGTTGCTGTGCCTTCTTCTTGGCTTCCTGGATACCATGATGTAAGCAGGCCTTCTCCATCATGCCCTATTGCCCTGGTGTTCTGTCTTACACTGAGCATTGACTGAACTTTCTGCAACTTTGAGGCAAAAATAAATCTTTCCTTACTTTAAACTGTTTTTCTTGGTTATATCTTATAGTGATTTCAAGAAATCTAGCAAGAGATAGGATAGTTTTTCTCAGACTGTTACCTGCTATATGGACGTTTTGACTCCTAAAGCCAAGATATCTCCTGAAATTTAAATGAAAGATGGGATTTTCTGATTTATTTCCTCATATAATAAGTAGAATACTGGGTAGAATGTATCAAAAACACATTATGTGTGTATTAAATTCTCAGCTTTAACAAATGGAGATACCTGGCATGTCCAGGTCACCAAGGGATCCCAGAGACTTCTTGAACACAGAGGAACAGAAATTTATTCTTCAGAAAGCAGGATAAGGGGGGTGGGCCCTCTTGAAGTTCCAGGGAAATGTCATGTCATCAGAAAGGTACGCAGGGCTTCATCACACACTGTGGCACACTGAGCAGCAGCCTCAGCATCATGTGGAGTGTCTTAGACACACACGTCTTGCTCCAAAGCTACCAATTCAAATTTTTCCTTCCACAGGATCCCCAGGATGGAAAGAACTTCTGTTCTTGCTCGCATATGCCACCCCAAAGTTCACAGGCCAGTAACGTGACTCCTAATGCAGCACTATCGAGATGTGGAATGGTGGCGAGTTATCAGATTTAATGGGTTAAGGCCGCTACCATCTGTGTCAAACTGGAGAATATCCACCACAGCAACAAAATCAAACTAGAATCAAAATTGGTAAAAGAGAGAATAAGATCTTGCTGCCATGGAATGGATCATGCTGTTCTTTCTTTCTTCCTTCCTTCCTTTCTTTCTTTCTTTCTTTCTTTCTTTCTTTCTTTCTTTCTTTCTTTCTTTCTTTCTTTCTTTCTTAGAGAATTGTGGAAAGATTTTGGAACTTTGGGCTGGGAAAGCCATTGAGTGCTCAAAGCATAATGGACTTGTAGTAGAAGAGCATTGAGAGAAAGTCACATGAAGGAGACCTGGTTTGTAAAGTTTCAGAGGCAAGCAAAGCTCTATCGGGTCTCTCTAGGTGATACATTTTAATTGATAATGTGTGGGTTTTGGTAATCTGGAGCTCATTGAAGAAAACCTCCTGGGAAGTATTTCTTCAGGGTCAGAACACAAACCGTGGTCTAGAGACACTAAGGCTGCACCCCCTCCCAAACCTGGTACTATGTAAGTGTTCCACACAGTGCTCATTTGGTAGCGTGGGAGCTGCAGGACGGAAGGGGTCATGGAGAAAGCTGAGGCTTAGCACCATGCGAGAAGCTTGAAGCTCACGAAGAGAGGCCAGGAAGTTATTGGTGAAAGTGCAACCCCAGGGGTGGTGGGAACTCCAGCATGTTGAGATGCCAAGACTGTGGCCTAACCATTAAAGACAGTGTCAAGTGTGGAGTGGAGCTGGCCTAACTCCGTTGGGTGAGTGGTGTGTGTTGCAGATGGCAGAGCTAGGGAAGTACAGCAATCCAAGCCCCTGGAGCCCAGAAGATTGTGAGTCCCCAATGTCTTACATTGAGTTAAAGGATTTGATTTATACTGCTGGATGTTGGTTTTGATTTGATGTGCTTGTAACTATGCCTTGGTTCTTCCCTCTTGGCATAAAAGGTTTTTAATTTATTTTTTATTTTATAGGACCCTACATCTGGGGAATTTTGACTTAAAGAGATGTCAGCTGTTTTCAAGAGACTAAGATTGTAAGACTTTAAAAGTTGGAGTTTGGTTTATATTGTGATGTTAATATTTGCATGAGATATTGGGAAACAAACAAAACGTGGGAGATTATAGTTTAATGGTGATGTGTTTGTGTGTCAAATCGACAAGGCATCAACTGTGCCAGTTACTTTTCTGTTAACTTGGCATCAATGAGAGTGATCTGGGAAAGGCAATGTAAATTGAGGATTGCCTCCATCAGATTGGTCTATAGGCAAGTCTGTGGGGCTTTTCAATTTCTTGACTGATGATTGATAAAGTAGGACACAGGGCACTGTGGGCTTTAACACAAAGTAGTCCTGGGTTATGGAAGAAAGCAAACTGAGAAATTCCTGAGAGCAAGCATTCCTCCATGGCCCTTGCTTCATTCAGTTCCCACCTCCACATTCCTACACTGAGTATCTGATTTGGTCAGGAGATGGACTGTAAGCTGTAAGTCAAGTAACAGCCCCTCCCCAGTTGTTTTGGTTGGTGCTTTTTATCACAGCAGCAGAGAGATAGACTGGATTGTTACAGGAGTGGACTAGTTTTCTTAGAAGCCGGTTTCTTACAACAGAATGAACTCAACACCCCCTCCACACCCCCCCACACTCCATATATATTTTCTTCTCTGTCTTTCTGATTAGATTACAGAGGCACTTTATATCTTGTCTTATAAAGACACATTGTACTACGTATTTTAAAAAGGAATGTACTCACATATGTAATTAATAGTTTAATAATATACACTATAATGGTGTGTTTGTTTCAAGTCAATCCCCACCCCTAGCCCAGATGCTCATGGAGGAGTATAAAGTTATTATAGTCAGACACCAATGAGACTCCATATCTCAAGAGGTGCCAGAGCCTCACTATTCAGAGAATGAGGAAGAATGCAAGGCATGGTAGCAAGAGAGGCACAGACAGCACCCACCTCCGAGATGGGGCTGAGCTCCAGGATGGATGACTGCCTTTATGGCTTCTCCTCCCATAAAGTCATCTTGCTGGAGATCAGACATGGAGCAGTCTTTTTTTAAAAAAAAGATGTTAACTCACCGCTGCCCCAGGTCACCAGCTCTCTGAAGAAAGCACAACCTAAAGATTTCATTCTTCTCTCTGTTCATTTACCTCTTTGGTGACAGGAACCATAGGCTCTTTTTTATTTATTTATTTTTTTAAAAAACTTTTTGGTTAAAGATTCTGGAAATCTAATCCCACCAGGACAGATTCAGGACTCTCTAGTAAGTCACTGAATTAGTGAGGAGCTGTAGTGTCTGCCTGAACAGGCAGTACCTGGGAATGCATCCCGGACTGTGATTTCTCTTGAGGACTGTCCTTCCTCAGCTCCCCTGAACTCTCTTTGCTGTTATCTAGCAGATCAGTTCCCCAAGCTTTCTGGTTTGCTTCCTGAGCGAAGACTTACTTGGCCTCTACTTTAAAACTCTTTCTCTTCTGTTCCTCTTCCAGGCATGGCCTGTGTGGCTCTTGTTTGAAAGAACTCTTCTGTTCTGCCCTGTTCTGCCTGGGTTAGTTCAGGGCTCTGATTGTTAGAATGGATGGAACAGCCTCCATTCCTGTAAGCAACCTCTTTTAGCAGCCCCTTGGGTATATGTTCTTGTAAATTGATCTGGTTATGTTTATGCAGCTATGGAAAAAAAAGTAGCCGTTTTCTATCTCCCCAAGTTCCCCAGGAGAGCAAATGCTTTTATACCCCAAACTGCAATTACAAGGCTAATGTAAAGATTTCGGTTCCCTGTATATTTTTTTACTTTCTGCCCTCTTGCTCATACAAGACAGATACTGTCTCAGGTCATTAGAAGTTTCTTATTTGGGCAGCCTTTGCCAGACTGTAACATCCTACAATTCTCAGAGTTTTATAGGACAAAGGGAAAAGCATATAAAAGAATCTTTCTAAAAAGCCAAATGATAACAGTGAACAAACAAACATACAAGTCAAACACCAATAACTATAAAAATGAAAAATCAGCAAGATTCAAAAGTAACAGACAAAATTCACCTCTACAAATGACAAACACAAAACTGAGAAAGAGCTCAAGGAAATAGTGCTTTTCCCGACACCTCAAAAATGTCTTAAGGAAATTCTAAGCAAACAAGTTTAATGACTTGCATTGCAAAAATTTGGGGACAATGAAGAAAGAAATTGAAGGAGACATCAGAAGATGGAAAGATCTCTTCTGCTCATGGGCCAGTAGGATTTATATTGTGATAATGATGATCCTATCAAATTCAATCTATAGGTTCAATATAATCTCCATCAAAATTCCAACACAGTTCTTCATATAAATTTAAAACATCTTCAGCTTCATTTGAAAACACACACACACACACACACACACACACACACACACACACACCCCAGAATATCTAAAACAATCCTGAACAAAAAAAAAGAAGTACTGGAGGTATCACCAGCCCAGATTTCAAAGTGTATTGTAGGTCTATAGGAATAAAAATAGTCTAGTATTGTCACAAAATACCAAATTGATTAATGAAATAGAGTTGAAAACCCACACATAACTCTACACAACTAAGAACATCTGATTTTTTGACAAAGAAGCAAAAAAATACACACTGGAGAAAACACAGCATCTTCAACAAATGGTGCTGGTCTAACTGAATGTCTTCATGTAGAAGTCTACACACAAACTTAACTCCAAATGAATCAAGGACACAACATAAGTCCAGCCACCCTGAATCTGATAGAAGATAAAGTAATGGGATAGGCTTGAAGTCATTGGCACAGGAAAAGATTTTCTAATACCAATAGGCATTAAGACTAACAATTAATAAATGGGACCTCATGAAACTGAAGAACTTAAGTGGAAGCCTTCAGAATGGAAAAATAACTTTACTGATTATACATCTGATAGAGGTTCATTGCCAATAATACACAAAGGACTTAAAAATCACCCTGAATATCAAGAAAACATAACTCGGTTAAAAAATGTGATATACTGCTATACTAAGAATTATCAAAAGCTGAAACACAAATGGTGGAGAAGCACCTTAAAAGATGTTCAACATCTTCAATCAATTTGGGAGATATGAATTAAAACTGCTTTAAGATTTTATCTTATACCAGTCAGAATGGCCAAGATCAGTCAAACAGATGATGGCTCATGCTGGTGGAGGATGTGGGATAATGGGACTACTCATCCATTAATGATGGGAATGCAAGCTGGTGCAACCTCTATGGAAATTATAGGTTCCTTGGCAAGCTAGGAATCAATTTACCTCAAGATCTAGCTATACCTAGTATGCACCAAATGACTTTATATCTTACTACAAAGATAATCACTCATCCATGTTCACTGCTATTTTATTTATAATAGCCAGAAATTAGAAACAACCTGGATATCCATCAACTCATAAATGGGTAGTGAAACTTTGGTACATATATACAATAGAATATTACTCAGCTGTTAAGAAAAATGAAATTACAAAATTTGTAGGATGGAACTAGACATAATCATCCTGAGTGAGGTAACCCAGACCCACAAAAACAAATAAGGCAGACTTTCTCTTACAGGTGGGTGTTAGCATTTTAAACGTTAGGTATGTGTGTTTCCGTCAGAATAACCACAATGGTCACATAGCTAGTAAGGGAGCAAGTGGGGAGGAGGAGATCTTTCAAGGAAGCAAAAACAGAGTGTAGCATCACAAAGAGATAGGGGGAATTACAAGAGAAGATTAATTGGGGATGGGTACCGGAGGTCGCAGTGTAAATGATAATTTTGGGAGGGACGACTAACAGTAAAGGCCTTTTGAAAGCTGTATGGAAACTTACCTCTGTAGAAGCTCCCTAAAATAAATACAGTAAAGGAATCTAAATGGAGTTCCTATATAATGGGGAGACAGTGCCCCAACTGGACCTCTTATGCCACCAAGATTTACCCCTACTGACCGGTATTCATGCTGCTGGATAGTACTGTGCACACCACTGGAGGATGAAAATCATTAGCATCCCCCCGCTACAAACTCTGAAACCCGAATTTAGGGCCCACTCATTAAAGTGGAACCGATACACAACACAGCTAAAGTTGCCAAGAAGCTGAGACTAGATAGGTCATGGGCCTAGGGGAAATCCTACTGCTCTTATTCTACCACAGGTACTTAGTGAAAAAATGACAGTGATATACTGCTATACCAATGGATGGGCCTCATCAGAAAAGCTTATTTTTGATAGGAATTAACTCAGAGGCACATAACTGGGCAATGTTCAGAGAGTGACTCTGGAGCAATCAGTTCCCAATGAAACGTCTTTATCGAAGCCCTCCTCTAAGTGCCTTGGGATCTATGTGGAAGAGGAGGCAGAAAGTCTACGAGCTAGAGGTGGTGGGTGACTCCAAGGAAAGAGTGGCTTCTAGATACAACAATGACAATGATGATGGAAATCAAAGAGCTTGCCAGTGTGACACTATGACCTTCACAGGTTCATACCAGACAAAACCCCAGCACTGAGAAGGGGAAGTGCACACAAGCTCCCACTCCTAAGCAAGGAGCTGTTTGCTCTGATACCTGCTGAGACAAGGAACAGAGTTTTCTCCAGTGAGTGTTACTGCACATACCAACCACATTCCAGGGGCCATGCCCAGGAGCAGTTGGCCAACACAGAATGGGCTCCAAGTTTTTTGTAAGTGTTCTTTTTGTTTCAATAATTTTTGTCTTACTGATTTTCTTCTTCATTTTTATTTTTAATTTGTTTTTCTGTTTTGATTTTCATTTTTGTTGTTTTTCTTGGCCTTTTTAAGAGAGAGAGCTAGAAAGAATATGAAGTTTATGGGGGAGAGTTTGGGAGGAGTTTATGGAGTAGAAAGAATATGATTAAAATATATTACATCAAATAATTTTTAAATATTTTTTTAAAAAATCAAAGTGATAGTAAAGTCTGCCTAGGATTTACAATATACAAAATTTTATAGTTTTATAAATAATTATCCTAGTTTGTTACATTACGTCATCAATGTAATTTAGATTTCTCTTTTAATAACTTAGTGAATTTGTTTTTTTATTTTTTTTTGTCTCATAATATAAACAAGAGAAAAAGCCACAAAACTCTATTAAGTAAGAGCGGGGAGTAAAGAAGGATGCAAGAATAGGGATATATTTTTGATAAGGAAAGATATAGAATAATACATTTTCTTGATAGAAGAAAATAGAAAAGAAAAAATGAATACAAAGCCATGAAAGTTAAGAATGTTACAAAAGATCCAGGTACATCACATAAGACTCATGGAGGAGGAATATGAAAAATGTCACATGTGTAATGACTAAAGATTCTTTACACGGATTTCAAACTAGAACCTACACCTCTATTTAAGTCAATGAGGTTCTCCTAGGGTATAAACCTGCTCCTGGTAGCACAAAAATGCGTAAAAACAACAACAAAAGTCTGTTTGATGGAGATAGTTATATTTCCTATGAAGACTTTGGGTTTTTTTAACTAATTAAAATCTAGGTCTTAACTAAGGGGGGAATCGTTCATTCTCTCCTTACACACGCCCATGGCATGCTACTCGCTACCCAACCCTTGCTTCACAAGCTGTGGATCATTAAACTGAATCCACTCACAATTCTTACAGTTTCTTGAAGCTTCTGTTTGTGGTTCATCTTGCTGGTTACAGTTGAGACATCTACCTCTCTGGCTCTGCTATGGCTTATGACTCCAAATATTATTTCTGTCTCTTACTCATTTGGCCCTCAGTCCTCTCAGTGAACTAACCTCTTCCCCCTTTTCCCATGTACTGACACAGGACTCTGGATATATATTGATCAATTGATCTCCTGCAATACAAATATGAGGGTCTCCTCCCTGCTCTACAGGCCAGAGCATAGAAGCCTGGTCGGGCCACTGACTCAAGGTCACATCATAGTAACAAAAGACCTGGTCCTGAACCGAGAGCTGTTAGGCTTGACGTCTTGCACACTTAATAATGAAGAACTATGGCTCTCTGCATGAACAATTTTATCGATCTTCCTACAGGATGTGCTCATTCCTCCTCTGAGCCTCTCTGTAGATTTTTATAAATGTGGCAGGATAATAGTTTAAAGATATAGGCCATGGGTTCTCTCTCAGTTCTCTTCCTTCCTCTGACTTCTTAGAGAGAGAGAGAGGGGGGGTTGTTCTTAGTTCAGAGCTTCGTGCTTCAGGTTAGTGAACAGAGATAACTTGATAGTCAGTGGCCTTTGTGCTTGGAAAGTTGACGGCTTAGTGGGAATGGGAGCTTAGGGGCATCTGCTTATGGACCATGGTCTGTGAGGTCGGCGAGAATGATCAGTGTGTACTATGCCTTTTCCAGAACAAGAGAGAAGAGGAGCAACCATTTGCAAAAGCTTGAGGCAGATTTGAGGCGGTCCCTGGGTCTTGACTTTCCATATAGCTTCCAGCTTGGTGGAACTGTCTGTCTCCTAGTTAGGAGCAGAGCCAGCCTTTTAGGATCCCCAGCGCTCCAGCATGATAATGACAAACGGTGGGGACAACAGTCTGTGTAAGACTTCTCAGCCTCAGCCTAGGTGGACTGGAAACCTAGGGTTTGGCCACGTGATAGATGAACTACAAGAAGGTCACTTTCCCAGGCAAAAAATTCAAAATAGTCAACTGCCCCAGACTCTCAGCTTAAGCTTTGACATCAAGAGCAACTCAGGAGCAGGTTAAGACTCTGTCATTCAGGAAAAATGAGGCTCCAAATAGAGCTTAAGGTAAGTTGATAAGAAAGTGATACTGATTCTTTGCAACCAGGTTTGAGGGGAGTATAATGCTCCTCACGTGCCTTGTCCTGGGATGGGCATTTGCATCTGACAAGCTGCTGGGCCCTCTACCCCCAAAGCCCTGATCCCCAGGACCCGCCTTGTTAGAAGATGACCTGGGGCTCCTCTGTTGCTCACTGCAGGGCAATGCACAGATCGCCCATGCTTCCCTGGGGAAGATGGGGCCTCCCTCAGTGTCCTGCATAATTGGGATGATGCGCAGAGAAATTAAAAAGGTCATTAATCACTGTGGAGCCCAAGGCAGCTCTCAGGAACCTATTCTTCATGATGATTAATGGCAGGCAATTCCTCCCTACTCCCGATTCATTTTCCTGCCACCATTCACTCACTTTTCTTTGCTATGTCCTCTTTGTCCCTGTCTTAGAAAGCCACAGATGCAGTGGTGGGTCACTCTTGACAACTTCCCTGCCTCTTCACCTGGTGCGGACCTCTAGATACCAGATGTGCTCTCTGGATCTGAGTCAAGCTTCCTCAATGTGAACCCCTCCCTTTATCATCTTTATTGCTCTGATGAGCAATGCTGCTCTCAGATGCCCTTGAGTCTTAGTCCACAGAAGGATTGAGAGAGGAGCTGCAGGCTCTCAGGGCTCTCTGCGGATACTGACTGTGCTGGTGATGTGGACAGTGCTAATGGGTACCGAGCCCTTGTAAGGACTACTTTAAGAATGGACCTTCCGTCACATGCCACCCTGACCTTGGGCGGTGTGACTTTCAGCCACAGGTAAGAAGACACAGTCCGTGAGTAATTCGCTTAAAGTGATGATGCTGATAAATGGCAGAGGAGGACTGGAAGCCTGATTTCTCTGGATGCCGATGCCTGTGTCTGAAGTGCCTACACAGCTGAGTATACCAGCTGTCATTTCTCAGGAGTCGGGGAGGGAGGTGCTCAATCCCTTGACATGTTTTCCCAGCCTCCAGGCAAGCTGCCCCTCCCTGGCAGCGTGAGCCATGTTCATGTCATGCTTGATTGGTCTCCTCTTCTCCTTTTGTTTGCCAATTAGCCTCCCACGAGGCCCATGGCTACTTAAAATAAGCAACTCCTTCCCACTCACTGCTGCCTTGAGCCCAGAGTTTCCCTCAGACCAGTGCCCAATCAGGTGTTTGGTTTTCTCAGCGATAACTATATCCTGAGGGATTCAAGTGAATTGATGAGAAGAGAGCAAATCCTATAAAGTTAAAGCATGCTGAAGTGCTTCTCCGAGACGGGCAGAAATGAAAGAATATCATCTACTTGCCTTAGTCTGTGCATCTGTCACAGACTCCCTGGCACCAGGTGATTTATAAAGAAGAGAGTTTTATATCCTATATCTTACAATTCTGGAGGTTAGAAGGTTCAAGGTCAAGGACATCACACTTGGCAAGGTTCTTCTGGCTGCATCCTTCCACCATGGAAAGGGAAGGTCAGGAGGCAGTATGTGAGAGAGGGAAGGGCCAAACTCGGCCTGGATCTTGTGTGAGAGCCAGCCCAGTCACAAGATACCAGCACTAATGCATTTCTCACGGCAGAGCCCTCGGGATCACATCTCTAAGGTCCTGACTCTTAACACCTCTCAACATACTCTGGAGACTCACAGAAAGCACAGGCCCAGTCACGGACCTCATGCAGACCTGGAACAGGTTGGAAAGCCGTGGAAAAGCAGAGGGGCTCCTTTGTCGGCTCACTGAATGGCTTTGGAGTGATACCTGTAGTAAAGCCAGAGGGTGGGAAGAGGTTCTGAGAGCTTAAACGTAGAACGGTGACTTGGGTGATGACAGTGTGCACAAGAAAGATGCTGGGAGGGAAAAGAATTCAGGGGGAAAGGCTGTGCTTCAGCATCCCCTGGACTCCTTTAGGATGCTGCTTATGGGCAGGAAATGGGCTGGAAGTCCACATGGGAGGTTTTGGGATCATGGGCATTTGGGAGCCTCAGAAAACTCAGTGATGACAACCAGGCATCAGGAAACATTTATTAAGTCATGAATATGTGGCTGTTTTGACCATGACACTGACATCGGTACTGCTAACACGCTCATCTCACTGCTACAGAGGCCCTTTTAACTAGGGTCCCAGAGGGAATGGTGGCAAGCTGTACCTGGGCCCAGTGGGGGTCACAAAGGAGCCCAGTTCTCAGACATAGCACACATCTGCGGTTCACCACAGTGCCCTGGCTGTGCCATTGACTCCGAGGCATGAGACTGCCTATGTGTACAGAGTCTTTTTCCATACCCCAGAGCACTCTTGGTGTACCTCTTTAGAACACTTGCTTACTTGGGTACCGCAGGTGTTTGCTAGCGGGGTGAGAAATGAATAAGAAGAGTCCTTTGGCCAAAAGTCATGGAGAATTTAAAAACATGGCAGGAAAGCATTCATCAAAGCACGGGACCTTCCGAGCATGAATTCAAGCCCCACACCTCCTAAACTTTCTGCAGGAACCAAAATTTTCTTAACATCAGGATCCCAAGTCTTTATTTACCTTCTCTCCTTCCATAAGCAATGCCACTCTCTGGATCTTGCTCAGAATGGTTAAACCATGTCCGCCTTTTCGGAGAGCCACACCTGTGATCCAGGCTTGTGGTCACTGACTGATCTTAGTGTGTATCCAATGTAGCGGAAGGGCTATGAAATAGCCAGCTTTCACAAGCCAGTCTGACAGATTATCTCTCGTCATGTGTGTGCCTTTGGTTACACAGAGCAATGGCTGTTAGTTCCCCACCTACCGGGAAGAATGTTCGAGAGAACAAGCAAGAGCTAAAGGCTTGGTCTAATCAGCTAGCTGGTGGTTAACGAGGGATTTCACTGGGCAGAGCTTCATGGTGGTTAGTGAATAATTACCATGGAAACCTTCGGGCCACACTCAGCTGCTTCCGCCTGATCATTTCCCTGGGGAGCAGACTTCCATCCACAAAGCGGCATCTGGGATATTGACATTGTTTGGGAGAAAAATAAATGGACAATTAGAGGAAGGCAGGTTGAGTCTTTGCTGGAGTGAAATTTTACCGACATCCGTCCGGGGGGCGTAAGTGATGCTGGCGTTTCTGCTCGAGAGGAAATCGTTGGAAAGAGATGAATTCAGTTTGGACAGGTCTCCTTTAGTGAAGCCCAAGGACAGGGAGGCATGCCTAATTAGGAGCCAGGCTTTTTCTGCCTTTTAGAGGCAGCACAGGGGTTGTCAGGAGCTGTGAAGACTTTTGTCTCTTCTCTGATTCTCCACACTAACGTTTATTCAGTCTGCCCATAGGGAAGTGGAACCCTACCATCATTGTAAGTGGGAGTTGGCACTCTGACCCTGTGAGCATTGGGGCAGCACCTTCTTGTGAAGGCTTCTGAGCATGCAGCCTGGGTGTGGACTGAACACTGTCTCTCGGGCTAGGTCAGCTTTTACTGTGATAAAGGAAGCCCAAAACTTCAGTTGTCTTAGCATACGGAGGGCGACTGGATCCGTCATGGAAAGCTTGACTGGTCACATGTTTTCTATGTCATGTGACTGCTACCTAGCTCAGGGCCTCTCCGTGGAAGTACGAGGAGTTGTGAAGGGTTGGGGGGAAATAACATTGGTTCTTAATGGCCACAGGACAGAAAGGGCATATAGTTCCCACCTGCAGATCCCTGGTCACACAGCTCCAACACAATCCCAAGCAAGACTGGGAAATACGACGTGAACATGTCACTTGGATATCATCTTCTGTGCCCAGGAGAGGAGAATTGTATTGCTTTTTCTGTTGCTGTGGTAAAACATGATGACCAAAGGCAAATTCAGGAAAAGAGAGTTGATTTTGGCTTATGGTTCTAGAGGGAGGGATAGGAGTCTCTACTGGCAGGGATGCTTGGCAGGAAGGGGCAGGGATGGGGGTAAGAGCAGGGAGCTGAGAACTCACATCTTCAAACACAAGCATAAAGCAGAGCACAAACTGCAAGTATTGAGACTTCAGAACAATAAGTGGAGAATTTTGCTATAGCCATTTTACTCATTAAGAAACTAAAACACAGGAAGTTAAGTAGTCAGCAGGAGAAAAAGTGGTTCTGAGCTGGAGATATAGCTTAGTCGGTAACCTGAGTACTATGCGAGGTGAGGACCTAAGTTTGGATCACTAGCACCCTAAAATGACAGGTGTGGTGGTGTGTACCAATGACCACAGCACCCTAAAATACAAGGTGTGATGACATGCCCTACAATCACGGTGCCCTAAGACACTAGGTGTTGACATCGTGCACCCATGACCACAACCTAAGACACCTAAGGTATGGTGGTGTAAACTGAGGACACCTAAAGTTGCATGCATGTGTATGTCTGCACATGCTGGACACACACACACACACACACACACACACACAGTGGCTCTTAGTGCATTTTCCCCTCAAGTTCATGTTCAACTCACTATCTTATAAGTATAGCAAACACTGTTCAAGGCTGTCACATTGGTCACACTGGTCATTTGAAAATCATGGCCTGCTCTTCTTTTTCCCAGATGTCGACGTCTGGAAAGAAGAAATTCTCTCTTCAGGCTGTTCCCAACTGCAGTGCAGAGGCGTGGGTCTTCAGTCCCTTCTAGCAGGGAAGGGTGATGTTATCAAAACTTCTTGCTTGGAAACATATTACTTTGAACTTGGCAACCTGTAAACTGGGTTGCCATGGTTACCAGAGATCCCTGGGGAATGCTGAGCACAAGGGGTAGGCTTGAAACACAATCAAGCCACCCCCCTTCAGCAGCAGCCTGCACTGGTGACCGTCTTCGACAGAGTCTCTCATGCCCAGGAAACCCCAAAGCACTGTACTTATATACTGCTTGACTGAAAAAATACCCCAGGGTGCTCATGCCTAATAATGACTAACATTTACTGGGTATCATGGGCAAAGCATTAAGTGAATTATCTCATTCAATCCTCCCCAACCTTGCTATATTTATTGTCACTTTACTGTGAAGTATGTATTACACAAGCATACACACACACACACACACACACACACACACAGGGAGCGGAGAGAGAAGAGGAGGGGAGACCCATTCCCATATCTCTGCTAGAAAATGGCACCGTCCTCCAGAGTCTGTGCTTATAAAAGGACTGTACTGTTTAGAGCCAGTCTTCAATAGTTTGATTAAACAGCAGCTCTAAGTATGTGATTGGTATGCCACTTCTAAGATTCCTGGAGGGGCCATGAAAAGTGTTAGGCAAGAAAGATATAAGACATTAACACTGTGTACTGGAACAGTGGTCTAAGTGGATTGATGGAAAGAAATCTGAACTCAAATGTATGTTACATGCAGGTCATTATGCCTGGTAGTCTCATGACAATCCCACAGGGAAATGGAGAACAAATAATTTGTCTTTTTCCTTTTCAAGAAGACCAAGGCCATTGTCTACAGAGCACAGGTAGGTAAGAGGTGAGTGGTGACATAGGGTAGAAGCCATGACAAGGGAGTGATGGAGGCTGAAGACTGTGTGTGGGCAATGTGAGGTGCAGGCTCTTTCTAAGCAGACAGCTTTGATTGTCTCTCCAGTCACTCCCCTCAAGTTTAGAGATATGGTTATTTCAGAAGTCAGAGCCCTGGCTGCTGCTCTTCCTCTTCTGGTGGTCAATTGTCATTTCCAAGAAAAATGTAGGCTCTATGCAGATGATAGGCAGTAGCTCTGGGCAGCCCCCGGGCTTAGGGCCATCTGTCCAGAGCTGTGTTCTGAATATCACTCCTGGTTAAGCATCCAGTTAGAGAAACATGGATGGAGACTCTGAATCTTAGGGTTACAGGGCTGAGAACACACTCATCCTGGCTACTTGGACTGATGTTGTGTAACTCCTAGCTATAAGGAGTAATTAGCCAGCATCTCTCCAAACAAATTATCAGAAAACAATGAGAATTCAACCCATATGAAACAAAAGAGACTGTGTAGGAGGTATCAGAGCCCATGGCAGAGGCTGGAGATGTTCTCTCCTTTGTAGGACAATCAGTAAGTACTACCTACATTGTTGGTCTTGGACCAAAATTTGAGAACTGGCTTGTGAAGAGAGACGTTTGTCTGGAAATAAGAAGAGCATTACGATTATCCAACATTTGTTGATCAATGGATACAGTGCTTTTTAGTCATCTGTCTGGCTCTAAATAGCTGTATGTCCTTAGGAAAGCATTTGAACCCCCCTCCAGTGACTCTACTTTCTCATGTATAAAACAAGGTGGAAGAATGAATCAGTTAATATATGGGAGAGATATCCATCAAGATCTGAGTCATAGAGAGTCCTCGGTGGCTATAGTTGTTAGGACTTTCCATGGAGACTTCCATGAAAGGCCTTGCTAGAAGAGGTGTTCAAGAAAGCTCCTAGGAGGAACAGACTCTGCTGCGGTACACTGATTCAGCTTTATCTTTGTAGCTCACGTGTTGTCTGCAGCCAAGTCTAGAGAAGGGTCTCTCAGTGTGAAAGAACCGCTCTGGCTGCCTTCTATGATTGCATGCATTCTCTGGGCACTCCTGGACTGGAGTTTGATGAGGGATCTTCTGTGACTACTGTTAGATCCTGAGATTTCAAGGTCCCACATCCAGGCTTACTGTACCTTTCAGAGTCCCAGTGCCCACTGGAATCCTTCTGGGAACACTGACACACTGGGAGGAAGGACTTTGCTCATGTATGAAGAGGAACAAAGACCTCTGCATGGAAGTGTGAAACTACCAGAGGAAGAGCTTCCTGTTGAACACCTCAGGCTCAGGAACGTGACTGTATGTTGAAAAACCACATACCAGAAGCCAGAACCCAGTCCAGAGCTAGGACGTGTGGTACATTACCACAGGGAAGCACCTCGAGGTGCTTCAGCTGGGCCTTAATAGCCTCAGTATTTTGGTAAGGGCCAATTCCAATGCATTAATATAGTCCCTTCTTTTTTTGATGTTATAAATAAAATTTACTCAGATTTCTTTCATAATTCCTTGGTTAATGCTGTGGTGCTAAATCAGATTGACTATGCATCATCTTTTGTTAAAATCATTGCCAATATTGGTAAGCATTTTAGAATAGACATTAGCATAATTGTTAGTAGTAGCCAAATTAAATCCAGATATCTAAAGGGTTCTTTCATATTCACTGTTAAGGGGCTGACCCTGATAGAAAACTATCATATTTGAAAGTTATCCATTTCATTTTTTAAATTATTCTCTTATATATTACATCCTGATTGCCATTTGCCCTCCTTCCACTCCCCTATTCTTTCCACTCTACTTTCTTTCTCCCCCAGATCCACTGTTCCTCCATTTCCCTTCAGAAAAGATCAGACCTCCCAGGGACATCAACTAAACATGGCATAATAAGTTACAATAAAACTAGGCACAAACCCTCATATCCAGGCTGCATGAGGCAACCCAGTAGGGAGGAAAGGGGTCCTAAGAGCAGGTAATAGTGTCAGAGACACCCCCCACTGCCATTGATAGGAGTCCCACAGAAATGCCAAGCTACAACATAGCCCCTTCTTATTTGATCAGTTCTTGTTCTGCTGTATTTGATTAACCAGGACCCTCATTCCCCAACAGGAAGATAATTTATTGAGTGACTTTTGGAAAATCCACGTTCTATTCTCTATTTAGTTGGGAGGATCCACAGGGAGACAGTTCTACATATGGCTGTCACACATCCACTCTGCTATCTTAATCATCTTACTTAACTGAATTAAAACACACAAATGTGTGTGTACATATGTGCACGCTCACACACATACATACACAATAAAAAAAAGCAAAAAAAAAAGTAAGGACCTGGAATATGAGAAACAGCAGGAAGGTGTGTTAACAGTGGCTACAAATAGAGCTTGAGGCTCATGAGCACTGAGGACTTTTTATTATCCTTTAAGATTCACAGATGTGGGGGCGGTGTCATGATTGCTACCTGATAGATGAAGAAACCCAATCATAGAGATGAAGTAAGGAGTAGAAGCAACAGAGTCACTCCATAGCTGTGTTATCTTAGTGTTGTAGCACTGTGACAAAATACTTGAAATAAATACCTTGTAAAGAGGGAAGCTTTATCCTGCAGGTCTGGACACAGAGAGTTCTAAGTCTCTAGCCCTCAGTGCTGGAATAGAGCATGCTCAGCTTGCACTCAAAGCACAGCCCTGCAATGTTGGAAACTGCCCTCCTCATTTTCGTGTGGTGTAAGAAGTCATTAGTTCTATCGACTGTTCACCCATCTTTCGTGGAAGGAGGTCTGATGGATGGCATGTAAGACTGAAGAACAAAAAAATTAGACCTTCTGCCCCAATCCAAGAAGGCCAACCAAAGGATTCTTACTAGGACTCATGAATAGAAATATACATCATCAGTGGAGAAGAGGGCTTCACTGGGTAGACAATGAATTAGTTATGCCTACACTGAGTACAGGAAGCAGAGGGACACTGCGTATTTTTCATCTTTCCTCAAATATTTTTCCACACAAACCTACATACTTTTCAAAAACACAAATCAACACCCACTGATATTATTACAGCTTTACCCTCAGAGCTGGGTTCATGCTTTAGAGCTACTACCTAAACCGCTTTTCTATAATTGTTGATTATTCTTTACATTCTAGTGCTTAGCTCCCTCTTTTCAGCTGACTAACCTTTGTGGACCCAGACTTCGCTACAAAGCAGCATCACCACACTGCTTTAGGTGACTAAGCCCTGAAGTCTAATGGAGCAGATCTTAATGGTGAGCTTGTAACACACAGCTTCATCTTAATGAGTGTTTTCTCTTTGGATTCTCTGTCACTCACGTGTGGCGGGTCCCTGACACTGGCTCATACACTTTCCCTTCAAGGTGGCACCAACCCAATAATTGGAACATGTCTGTCCTAGCACTAGGGGACAGTAAGACTTGACTCCAGGATGCTGGGTAAGCAAAGCTTTGCATGAAAGACCTTGATCAAAAGGGGAAGGTGTGGAAATGAGGCAAAAGTAAAGCAAGCTTGCTAGGTCTGTCTCAAACTGGAGCTTGGAGACCATAGGAAGCAAAAGAGGCCACAGGCAGCTATGCCAGGACCATCTTACCATGCTAAGCATACCTCATTCTAGACAAGAGACTTTCAGAGCTGTGGTTAAGTGAGTTGCCAATAAGACCAGAAGACCAGCTTTTCACAGGAAGTGGGGCTTACCAAGCAGAACTTACCAGCTCCCTCCAGCACTGGTAGTACCAGTGAGCTTGCTTTCATAATAATTTTCATAGATTTCTCTTCTCTAATGAACCCCTTGAGCCTTCCTTTGCTTCCTTGGTAAATCAGAGGCCACATTAGCCCGTATATGTGAATATCAGGTTTCAGGATCTTCCACTTCCTAATCAAAGTCCATTTCTTTGAAGTTCTCTAGTTCGGGGTTGGCTTTAGAAGACACACCTGGGACCGGTAAAGTTGTTTGCTTGCTTAGAATCCATTGTATTTGGTAAAACAGTACAACCCCCACCCCACCACCATAAGACTATCAAATCAGAAAAACAGTGCAAATGCATTCATGTAGGAGTGCGCTACACCCCTCCCCACCACCATACCAGCTAGCCCTTCCCAGTTTTCCAGAGTCTCCAGTAATAGGCACGGCCATGTCTGATCAAACAGAGATTGGACAATGACCTAGACACTGGCTTAGAGGTGTACATTTGTCTCACACCAAACTCAGAAGGGCATCTTCTCTAGGAGGGCTTAACTGCAGCACTGGAGTGGCTCTGGTCTGCCTTTGTCACCAGCCAGGAGCGCTAATTGCTTAGACATCCGAATCCAGTCAGGCCAGTGGAAAGCTAATCCAGTCTGACCTAACCTGATCTAGTCTAGAGCTGGTTTGGCGAAGGCCAGTTTGGTCATGTCCTGTTTCTGACACTCAGTATAAAGACATAAATTCAAAAATCAAAGAGATTTCAGAAATATCTTTGATGATTTTGCTATCACTGTACCTGAAATCTATGTCTCTCCTCTCACAGTCACAGACTGGGATCCTATTCCCTGGGGTCACGGCATTAGCCGAGGAAGCTTTGGGGGATAATTCAGATTGCAAGAATGGAGTCTTCATGGGTAAGTGTTCTTATAAAAGGGACTCCTGGGAACGTTCTCATCCTCTGTCCAAATGTGAGGACTTGAAGGAAGCAGATAGTATATAAACCAGGAGGAATTGCCCTTGCACCAGCATGACAGTGTTTCCTGGCCTGAGCTTGCAGAACCCAGAGCTATAAGGAAACACTTTACTTTCTGTTTGAAGGGACTAAGGTCCCCACAATCTATTCTTCTGTTTTCATGTCTTGCCATCCTTCCTGGCACTCCAGGTCTCATAGACCTTGTCCTCTGTAGCAAATGACCTTTCATTTCTTTGCATGCTCTGCCCATGTTTACCCTGTCAATGTATCCTTCACATACCAGCACAGCAGACTTCTCAATTTTATTCACGTGTGTGTATGTACATGTTCATATGATGTGTATGTGTGTAAGTGTGCATGCAGAGGCCAGAGTCTGATGTCTGGTATCTCAATTGCTCTCCTCACATTTAAAAATCTCTCTCTTGCTCTCGCCTCTCTGTCTCTGTCTTTATCTCTGTCTCCCTCCCTCCATGTGTATTGTGTCATTGTGAAGGTCAAAAAAACAATTTGGGTTGTTGGTCCTCACCTTCTGCCTTATTTGGGACACAGTCTCTTATTGCTAACCACTATGAACAACAGTACAAAGGTTAGCTGGCCTGTGAGTTTTGTGAGATTCCCATCTTGCTGCTCTTATTAAAAGAACACTGAGATTATAGATTGCTACTACTGTGTCTGATTTTAAATCTCTTCTGGGTATCTGAACTCACATCCTCTCACTGAGCCATCTCTTCAGGCCTGTATCCTACATTTTGAAACAGGGTCTCTCCCTGAATCTGGAACTCATCTGTTTGACTTCTGTGGCTGGCCAATGAGCTGCAGGGATCCTTCTATCTGCTTCGCAGCGCTAGGCTTACAGGAGTGCACTGCTACATCTGGCTATTATGTGGGTGCTAAAATTTAAACTCAGATCCTCATGCTTGTGTGGCTTATACTTTACTGATCGAACCAACTCCCTAGGTCCAGCGTGGGCAGTCTTGCTTGTTTAACCCATTTATTTCTTTGGAGTATTTAATAGCGAACTCTCCACCATTGTTTCTTTGGTAAATCCCACAACCCTAGATATGGCATCTATCACACAGCATTGTTTTACTT
The DNA here is from genome assembly GCA_004026605.1 of Ondatra zibethicus. Lineage (NCBI taxonomy): Eukaryota > Metazoa > Chordata > Mammalia > Rodentia > Cricetidae > Ondatra > Ondatra zibethicus. The sequence goes on along the minus strand of PVIU01002084.1, from coordinate 157,061 downwards.
TCTTTCTTTCTTTCTTTCTTTCTTTCTTTCTTTCTTTCTTTCTTTCTTTCTTTCTTTCTTTCTTTCTCTCGTTCCTTCCTTCCTTCCTTCCTTTCTTTCCTTCTTTCTTTCTTTCCTTTGATCACTTCCTTGTTCTCCTCCTCATGCTCCTTGTCATCCTCCTCCTCCTCTTCTTGTGTGGTACATGTGAATGTGTGTATATACATGGACACATGTTTTGAACATGCACATGAAAGCCCAAGGCCAATATAATAAGTCTTCTTATGATCTCTCCACCTTATTCATTGAGTCAACGTCTCTCAGCTGAACCTATAGCTTGCTGATACAAACAGTCTAGTTAGGTAGCTTGTTTTGCGGATTTCCCAACTCTGCCTTCTGAATGCTAGAATTACAGGCAGACAGCCGTGTACACCCAACATTTTGATTGTGTCGGGGGATCTGAGGTCTTTGTGTTGCCCAGCAAGCTTTACCTCCCCAGCCATCTTCTAGCCCTTTGACTTCTTTTGAAAAACATTTAGCTAATAATCTTGCACTTACTGAGTCCACATTGTATGTCAGCCACAGTTCTAAGAATGTCTCCTTCAAATAGCCCTTCTGATGGAGTAGCTAGGTAATGCTGAGTACCCATTAATTGGTGGAACTACTGAAGCACCCACTGGGTGAGCAGCTTCCTGGGACCAAATACTTGGGTTCCAGTGCCTTAGTACTTAGCATCGAGCTACACAGCTCACTTCCTGCTTTCCCATAATCCTCACTTAGCACTCTTCCTTGTCTCCTGTTCTTGGTGCTCTGAAAGGGTTAAGAGAGTTTGCAACTCTTTCATTGAGCAGCAAAGGCCACAGAGCATGGCATGATAATTGGGCTTGTTTTGTGGGGAGGAAATGCCTGTCTTGGTGTCAGGGCACCATGTAAAAATGTGTTTTTATTTCACATAAATTAGTCTCTCTGTTCACCCAGTGCTGATGTTGGCCTGGCGGCTGAACAGGGCTTGGCATTCACTCTGCCCATGGAAATGACTCATTAGTAGAAGCAAGGGCCCTGTCTGCATTTTCTTTGTCTCTTTCCCCAGAGCAGAGAACACAGGGTCTAATTGGAAGGCAGATTGCAGAGCAAATGCATGTGGCCTTTTTGTTCCAAATGCTTCTTTCCAGCCCTGCCCATGCTAGCAGAGGGATGGCCAAGCACAGGTAGACTCCATGTGCCTAACATCCAGAGACCCAGAAAGGTGAACTCATCAACTCAGAAAGCAAGATTCAGAGAATCTTAATAATAGAGAATGTTGAATCACAGATACCCAGAATCATGGGATCTTAGCATTGCATATTCCTAGAATCTCAGAAATAAAGATAGAGCCAGACTCTAGACACAACTTCCTTCCATTTGTCTGTGTTTCACTGTGGTTGAGTTTTGCCCATCTCCTCTAGTGGTCTTCTGCTTCCTTCCGCCCACCTGCCCCTCACTCACATAGTCTGACTAATTCTTGTTTTTCATTCATGCCTGGATTGGAACAATTGCTACTCCTGGTTGCTTTCTCTTCTCTTAGATTCATAAGGGTCCCTATGAGATGAAAGCAAAGCCCCCCATCTACCCATAATTTCATGTCTCCACTGAGCTTACTTCATGTCACTGGCTCTGGGTGATTTCCAATATTTTCAGACATTTGTTCATAATTATATTCCTCCTCTCATGTTTAGCATACACTGGACAAGGAGGAAATATTCAGTGGGTCTGGATCTTAAATGCTCTAACAAAGCACATGTGTTGAAGGCTTGGCCCCTACTGGGAGGTGGTAAAACCTTTAGGAGGTATTACCTAGATGAAATGATAACTCCCCACTTTCTGGAATAGCTCTCCAGCCCATGGTCTAGACACTCATTGGGTAATGAGAGTCATCATAAGGTCAAGTTACACGTGTCTGTGACAGCACCTCTTCACCCTACATAGAACTCCTCCCAGGATCTAGCAGAGAAAAGTGTGGGTTTCAATTCACAATCAACTCAATGGACAGGGTAATTTTCCAAAGGTTTGAATGAGATTCCCTCACACCAGAACACCATTGCTCTAAAAGTCTTGCATGATTTAGAGCCTCATTTTATAATTCCATGACTGAAAAGAGCAGAGCTTCTTCCAGAGAGGCTTCTGCATACATCAAAGCACATGATAAGTAGACTGGCATGAAATGGGCATTCCTGCGATTACCATGGGCCCAGGACCTGCCTGCCTGACCTCATCCCCTTCAGCATGGAGTCGCACTTGACTCTACAGCTCACAGTTGTCTCCTCCTGACATTCCTCGGAATAGAATCACTCAGAGAGTTTTCTGCAAATGAATTCTTTGACCACGTAAAAGAATTTGCACTAAAACCAGGCAAACTGAGGGCTTGATCCCCAGCTGGTGGGGCTGCTGGGAGGTGGTTGGGCTATGAAGGTGCTAATTTTCACTGATGGGTAATCTATTGAATTGGATATTAGTAAGAGGAGACTGGTGGGGAGAAGTTGCTGGAGGTGCAGCTTTGAACCATACTTCCTGTTCTTTCCTGTCTCTCTCCACTTTTGACTGCCATGAGAGACACAGCCTCTTCCCTGCCTTGGGCTCAAAGCAACAGAGCCAGCCATGATCCCAAACCTCTGAAACCACGAGCCAACATAAGTCTCTCCTTAAACTGGAACTGAAATCCCTACCTCTCCCATCTCTGGTGCACCTGCCTGCTTCCCTTAGTGTGAGCCCTATGAGAACTGAAGACTTTGCAACTGTAGCTAAAAATTTTTCCCTAGCTGGACCCTCTAATGTTCCACAAGAAGGGAGAATGAATGGTGGAGTAGAGGAAGGGCTCTCTTTTGGAATGAGCAGGACATGAGTGAGTATACTGGTCGATGTGGATAGGTATACCAATAGACATGAATTAGAAGTCGAATAGAAGTGGAAAATTACTACAATAGATGTGAATGTACTTGACTCCTAGCAGAAATATGTCATAGTTTTAGCTGCCAAGTTAAGACAAACCAGAGTCATTTAGGAGGAGAAGCTCAACTGAGAAATTGCCTGGATCTGATTGACCTGTGGCCATGCTTGTGAGACAGTTTTTTTCATTGCCAATTGATGGGTTCAGCCCACTGTGGGTGTTTGCAGTACTGCTCCTGTTCCAGATTCCTGCCTTGGCTTCCCTCCTTGATGGACTAAAAATTGTAAGACAAATCTAACCCGTTATTCCCCATGGCCAGTGTTTATAAAAAGCAACAGAAATCAAACTAGAACAATGTGTGGGTACCTCGGTAGACATGGGTAGTTACATCAAGTGATGTGTATGGGTACCCCAATACACTTGAGTAGGTATAGGTATCTCATCATATGTAAGTAGTATCCTAATAGGCATAGGTGGGTACTCTAATGGACATGGATAGGAAGTCTGATAGATGTGTGTGGTTATCCCTAACGACATGGCTGAGCATCCCGTTTTGCTGCTACCAGAAGAAGATGAACTATAGAGCCTAGTGATGTGACCTTGGATGAGTCCTTCATTCTCTGAGCCTTCACCTCGTCTGCTCAGAGGCTGAGCTCAACTGCCCAGCACTGGGAAGAAGAAACTCGTATTTGAGTGTTTGTCAAACAATGAGGCTATGCCCTTAAGTGCGGCACCATCTTCCTGGATGCTCTTGTCTCGTTTGTGAATGGGATCAGTAACATCCGCTTCTCAGATTTGTTGCTGAGACTTCAGAATAAAAGGCAAATTTGTTTGCTCCCTCCAACCACCACCAAGAGTGTCATTTTGTGTTGTTTTCCACATTATCAGAGAGAGAGAGAGAGGGAAAGGGAGAGAGAAAGAGAGAGGGAGGGAAGGAGGAAGGAGGGAGGGAGGGAAGGAGGAAGGGAGGAGAGTCCTTGGCCTGGCCATCCCAGGCTGCCCTGGACCCATCTGCCCACTACACTTTCTTCTCTTCATGACTGGACATTGTTGCTCTCGTCACACCTTATTTATATTTGAAGTTGAGGCTGGGCATTTTTCCCGTCTGTCTTACTCATAGTTCATTTTCAAAGGGGGAAGAAAGCCTCTATTGAAAACGTTTGCATCTCTGCAGTTTCCATCTCAGGGCTTATTTTTCATGCTGTCCAGCTGTTCAGTGTTTTGACATACCACATTTGTTTCTATAAGAAATCCTACCTCCCAGATGCTTGGCATTCATTCATTCACTCACTCATTAATTCACAAACACGCTAAGAACCAAACAAGGCTCTGACACCCAGCATCACTTCCTTCATGAACTGCTGACTGTAATACTTATCACCTTTTCTTTTCTTTCTTTTGTTTTTTTTTTTCAAGACAGGGTTTCTCTGTGTTGCCCTGGCTGTCCTGGAACTTGCTCTGTAGACCAGGCTGCCTTCAAACTCAGAGATTCTCCTGTTTCTACCTCCTATGTGCTGGGGTTAAAGGTGTGTGACACCATGTGCCCAGAAATTAATACCTTCAAAGAGCATTATACATGGTGTTAGGTATTTCATATGAAGCTATTAATATTTATAATGATTAAGCAAAAAGGTACCATCATAGCTCTTTACAGATAAGGGAAACAGAAGCTGGAGCCCATTCACTTACCAGTCAATGGCGAGTCTGTCTCAGAGGAGCAAATTCTTGTTCTCTCCTTTCAGCCTCTGCATTGTAACCAGGGAAGACTCTGTTACCTGGATAGAGGACCATAGCTCCTGTCTTTAAGCACACAGAACTCTTTTGGCCTAAGGCAATGGTTTCAGATTTAAAAGAAAAAGAGAGATACAATTCACATAGCATATAATTCATCTATATAAATTGAATTACTCAGTGTTTTACAAGTATATTCACAAAGCTGCCAAACCAAGATAACAATCTAAATTTAAGTGCTTGCTTGCACTATAAGCCACCTCGCACCCATCAGTAGTTGTTATGGTTTGAACATGAAATGTCCCACAAACACTCACGTTAAAGGTTTGGTTTTTAGATGGTGGCATTATTTTGGGAGACTGTTGAGATGTTAGTGGGTTTGGATGGGTGCAGGTGACTGGTGGATGGCTGCTTGGGTCATAGACAATTCCATCCATTCTCTCTTCTATCTGCTCTGGTTGTCCTGCTCCACCCTAGGTTCTCTGGTGCGATGTTCTGCTTCTCACAGCTTAGGAGCAATGGGACCAAGTGACCGTGGACGGAAACAGAGAACCCAAATCACACAGGTCTTCTCAGGTGTTTTCGACAAGAACAAAAAACTGACTCGAATCCCACAGTACCCACCCTACTCCTGTTCTACCTCCCCTGAGTTCTAAGCAAACAGTGACCTAGCTTCCTGAGTCTTGATGCCTCCTGCAAATGTTTCATGTTAGTGGATCATACAAGACAACGGTGCTTTATGGCTGGCTTCTTTCCCTGGTAAGGGGTGTTAGTCCTTCAGGTTTTAGAAAAACAGTTTTACTTTTGCAGTCCAGGCCAGGCCTTAACTCGCTATGCAGCTCAAGCTGGTCTCAAACTTGCAATCTTCTTGTCTCAGGCTCCTGAGTGCTGGAGTTACAGGAGTGTGCCTCCGTGCTTGGAAACCCTTCACTTCTCTTTATTGTGGAATCATACTCTATGACATGGAAATTCCTAACTTTATTCGTCTATTGATCAGTTGGTGGGCATTTGCTTTTTCTTTCAAGTATTGTAATGTATGTGTTTCTGGGGATTTGTCCACCTCACTTAAGTCGCAGAGAATTCGGGCACAGTAGCATTCCTGGCGGCTTCCCAGTTTCCCACCATCTTTCTTTATCTCTGGCAATTCCGGCATTCCTGGCTTTAGTTACTCGAGTCCCACCTCTCTCCCTCTCTCTCTCTCTCTCTCTCTCTCTCTCTCTCTCTCTCTCTCTCTCTCTCTCCTCTCAAGCTTAGACTAGCTGGAAAAAGTGTATGTGATGTTTTTAAAGTATTGTAATGTTCACAAGGTTTTGTACAATGAAGTTTATCTTTTTTGAGAACATGATGTGGTTTTCTCATGTTCTCCCTCTTGCTCTAGACCATGGCCCTTACATGTACACTTGAATATTTTCTATTTTTTCTTTATTGCTTTTCATTTTGACTTTTAGAGGTGGGAGGCCAGGTGGCTGACTTTAGACCTTTCCATCTTTCAATATGGGTGTTTACAACTTAAACTTTCCTCTGAGCAAGGCACCCCATCCCTTCATATATGTTGTAATATTGATTTGTTTATCTAAAGCTATTTTTTTTCCATCTCCTTGTGATTTCTTCTTTCAACCATTTGTCATTTAGGAAAATGTTTTTAACTTTTTATGTATGTGTGGATTCCACCAATTCTCAACTGCTGCTGGCTTCCAGTTTCACCCATTGATCTGGGAAGACGCCTCTCTGGGCGTGGCGTCAATCCTTTTCAGCTCACTGGGGTGGTTTCTGTGGCTCTCAGAAAGAACCTGCTTCTTGCCTTTGCTGGCAGGAGTGTTGCTGACATACAGGACTTCAGGTCTCCCATGGTCTATTAGGTCTTTGGTTTATAGCGCTCTCTCATGCTTTTGCTGCTTGTCTCTCTTGCGTATGCTTCTCTGGTCCTTCATCATTCCTTCCTTCCTCATGCGTAGCATGAATTCTAGTTCATCTTAATAATAAAAACTCAGAGTCAGATATTATGGGGTGAAAACCGAGATGAAAGAAGCAGAGCTGCCAGCCACTAGAGAGTTCTCACCTCTACCAATGCTCAGACTGCCTCCTCAGACTGTACCTTCAGACTGCATCTCCAGACTGCACTGAGCTCATCTCCTGCCTCATACTCTTCCCTCCACCCAGCCATGCCACTCCCATCTCCACCTCCCTAGTGCTGGGATTAAAGGTGTGGGATCCCTAGTGTTGGGATCACCTTTGTGTGAGCTCTGTTTCTCTTTTAGTCAGATTCAGTCTCTCTCAGGTAGCCCAGGGTCACCTTGAACTAACAGAGATCCCTTGGTGTTTGTCTTCTGAGTCCTGGGATTAAAGGTGTGTGCCACCGCTCCCTGGCCTCTAGTAGCTTAGCTCTACACTCTGATCTTCAGGTAAGCTTTATTTGTTAAAACACAAACAAAATATCACTACAATAATGAAATGAGGGTTTCCTCCAGCAATGTTTTCATTCTTTCCACACTCAGTATTTTAATTACTGTGTGATGCCTGATATTATATACTGTTTGGGATGTATAGTGATTCGGATGTGATGAAATGTAAACACAAGGTTGACTCTTTAATTGTGAGAATATCATACTGTGTACAGTGTATAGTGATCATATTCACCCACACCTTGACCTGTCCTGCTCCCACTCTCTCTGAAGCCTGCTACATGGGCTCTGCTCTCCATCAATTCTGTACTATTACCATTCTGTATCTCATACCTCTCTATGTTACAAATGCATTGATAATTATTTATTACTTGATAGAATCTACTTTAAAGGAACTGAAGACTGAGAGGAGCAATTACAAGCTTGCTGAGATTGCTGAATCAGTGTTCTTACTGCTTGGTCTTGCTCTCCCTGTTTCTTTTATTCTGGTGAGTCATCCGACAAGATGCTATTCCCTTATTTTGGCACTTTGTTTCTGCCCTACTTCTTTGTGATGATGTTGTCAAATATATTCTGAAGGTTATACATGTATAATGTAATGTTTGCATATCCATATTGTTATGCCCAGATCCGCGAAGTCCCCCCAAAAAACACAAGGAGACATAGTCCCGTATGTAAAAGCAAAGAGCCTTTATTTCATACAAGCTTGCAAACTCAGTCTCTCTGTGTGTCCAACATATTGGAATAGTTGGAGAGCCCTGAGCTCAGTTAGAGTTGGGTTTTTATAGTAGTAAATGTGGGGGTAAAGGATTTCTAAGGTTCAGGACCCCTTATTGGCTGAAATTTGTCTAGGGGTGTCCTGGTGAGTGTGTGCTGGCAGATGATCCTATCTACAATGGTTGGAATGTTAGGCATTTCCTTTGGATGGTCTGTTCTTGGGTAGTGTTTGGGTAATCTCAGTTTGTGGTCCTTCCTCCAACCAGGTATTGCTTCTGGTTAAACTACTGAGACTCAGGCCTCCATTAAACTTATCGATAGCTGAGTCCTGCACTGGCAGGTGATAATGGTTGGAAGTAAAGAACTTCCTTTGGGTGGTCTGTTTCTATTTAGCTTATCATGGCTGGTTTACTGAACACAACATTATGTGACACATGATTGTGTCCTGCAAATCTCAAGTTTTAAAAATAAGTCATTGGAAAGTAAAAATGGGGGTATATTGTCTTTTATAATTGCCTGAATAATTGTGTGTGTGTGTGTGTGTGTGTGTGTGTGTGTTTAAGACAGAGTCCCTCTATATAGACTGTCCTGATTGGCCTCCATTCTGTGATCTTCCTGCCTTAGCCTCCTGAGTGCTGGGATTACAAGCATTCACAGTCCTGCTGAATTTCAGCTATGTCTCTGTACATGTCTTCTTCATTATTTAACTGTCTGGAGTAACTTGCTTCTAGCTTTCCTTTAGAATCCCTCATGAAGCAGGTCTTGTATGTTTGATTACCTGACAATATTTTTTCTTCCAATATTTGGTTTTAGAACAGTTTTTATGGATAAAGAAATCTGTGTGGACATGTTGGTGTACATGTATATTAGTTTTTGATTTCTATAATTAGCCATCAGAGAAATGCAAATCAAAATAATTCAGAGATACCATCTTACACCTGTCAGAATGGCTAAGATAAAAGTACTAATACAGCTTATCTTGGAAAGGATGTTGAATAAGGGGAACACTCCTCCACTGCTGGTGGGGGTACTAACTTCTACAGCCACTTTGGAAATCAGTATGTGAGTTCTTAGAAAATTGGAAATCAATCTACCCCCCAAAACACAGTGATACCACTCTTGGGCATATACCCAAAGGGTGCTCAATCATATCATAAGGACTCTTTCTCAACTGTGTTCATAGCAGCATTGTTCATAATAGCCAGAACCTGAAAACAACCTAGATGGCCCTCAACCAAAGAATAGATAAAGAAAATACTCCATTTGCACAATGAAGTATTATTCCGTCATAAAAACCAATGACATCATGAAATTTGCAGGCAAATGGGTGGAACTAGGAAAATAAAATCATCCTGAGTAAGGCAACCCAGACCTAGAAAGACAAACACAGTATGTACTCACTCATAAGTGAATATTAGATGTAAAGCAAAGGATAATCAGGCTACAATCCACAGCCTCAGAGAAGCTGAGTGGCAAGGATGACCTAAGAAGGATGCGTGGATTGCCCTGGGATTGGGAAATGAATGAGATCTCTTGGGGTAAACTGGGGGTGGGGGCCAAAGAAGATAAGATGGGGATGGGACATGAGGGATCAGAATGGTCAAGTTGGGGGAGGGATGGAGGGGGGAGAGCAATGAAAGAGATATCTTGAGAGAGGGGGCCATTATGGGTTTGGAAGAAACCTGGTGCCAGGGAAACTCCTAGGAATCCACAAGGATGATCCCAGGTAAGACTCCTAGCAATAGTGGAGAGAGTGCCCAAACTGGCCTTCTCCTGTTATCAGAATGGTGACTATACTAGCTGTCATCATAGAACTTTCATCCAGTAATTGATGGAAGCAAATACAGAGATCAACAGCCAAGCTCTGGGCTAAGCTCTGGGTGTCCAGTTGAAGAGAGGCAGGATGGATTATATGAGCAAGGAAGGGGTCAAGATTATGATGGGGAACCACACAGACAGCTGATCTGAGCTCATGGGAGCTCACGGACTCTAGACTGATAGCTTGGGAGCCTGCATGGGACTGACCTAGGCCCTCTGCATGTGGGTGACAGTTGTTTAGCTTGGTCTGTTTGTGGGGCCCATAGCAGTAGGACCAGGATCTGTCCCTGGTGCCTGAGCTGGCTTTTTGGGGCCTACTCCTTATGGTGGGATGCCTTGCTCAGCCTTGGTGCAGGGGGCGGGGGAGGGAGGAGGGAGGAATTTGGTTCTGCTTCAACTTGATAGCCCTGCTTTGTTGACTCTCATGGGAAGCCTTACCCTTTCTGAGGAGTGGATGCAGAGGGTAGAAAGGAGATGGGGAAGGGAATAGGAGGAGAGAAGGGAGGGGAAAGTGTGGTTGGTATGTAAAATAAATATTACAAATGAATTGTATTCACAATGTGCTGTTCATTTGCATTTGGCAAATTCAGAGAAAATATTCTACCATCTATCCTATCTTGGTATGTCCAATGTTTTGTACCTAATTCACTTTCTATCTATTGTATTACCAACCTAAAGCTATCTTTTTAGACATCAAAACATTTTCTTAGATAATCCACTTAAGAGTTTATGTCTCTTAACCTTATACACTTTATATCTCTTTTGCAAGTTTCTTTTCTGAATTTGGTAACAAGAAAAACTATAACTATACTATCTACTTTTCAACTCCCTCATAGATCCTGGAATGATATAATATTACCTGAATAAACAGCAAGTACAGAGTAAGTACTGCCAGAACTATAGAAATGATCAGAATAGCCAGCTGCCTAGACAAGCATTCAAAGTTCCTCTGCTGCATTGGGGCATCCATCTTTGGCCTGTGGGCCCAAAAGATCTGACAGACTTTTCTGTGAAGTAGAAATTTTGAAGGACTATTCAACCTTGTCTTAGCAAATTTGGAAGTCATTTTCTTTTGTGTCCTGCTTGTCCAGTTTGGACAGTATACTGTTAGCAGGTGAGACAAGGGCAGTTTCTTACCCAGTGGCTAGCTTTTACACAAGGAAATCAGACTATATTGAGGTTTATTTAATTCCCATCATCTTCTTTGAAGTATATTGGTGCTTTCAAGAGCAGATGTGTCTCACTATCATGAAAGGCCTTATGTTATTAAGACATCTTAAATGCCATATTCTGTAGATCTCTGAAGTGTTTGAAGACCATATTTCTATCTAAAATATATCTCTGTTTAACATATCTAACATGGTCACAAATTTTATTGTTATAGATAACTAACTACTAACCTACATTTCTTAATTATCTTAAACATTTTGTAATAATAACCTTTAAGGACTAGAACTTACATTACATTTATAAATGAGCTGCATAGGTACAATAACTTAAACAAGAACAGAAACATATATATGGTATATTTAAAAATAACCTTAAATTTATATCAATATACAACAATCCATACCAATGTAAAATATTTAAAACTAGTTGCTTTACTAGTTTAAAAGTAGATTCAATAATCAACCCTTTTATCCTATCATTCCTATATTCCTACTATTTTCTTTTCAGAATGAGCTCCATGAATCTAATATCCTTTGTTTGGTTTCCTTCCTGACAATGATCAATAACAGCTTGTAATCAACACCACTAAACAATGGCAAACATCTATAACCCATCAAACAAACACAGATTACCCACCCAACCTCTTGGTAATGTGAGTGTCATGTTCTTAAAATTGCTTCCTGTTGTCTGGGGGTTATGGCATCTTTAGGGGATCCTGAGAAATTTGAGATAAAAGTTCTAGGAGAGATAACTTCTGTCCAGTCTTGGTGTGATGGGAAAATGCAGGACTTATCTGAGGTCCTGGCTGTAGTAGTCTATGAGACTGGACCATCTTAGCCAACTAGCTTTAAATTGTCCCGTGCAGTTTGTAGTCCAAAGCTGATCTTTGGGTAGTGTTTGTCACCCTTGTGACATTGCTATAATCCAGGTAAAATATATCTCTGTTTAACATGTCTAACATTGGGTCCCATAATCTTTTTGAAGACTTCAAAGGTCACTGTTAGGAATGGTCATGGTTCATTGCAGAAAACTCAAACATTTTAAATGTCATTTGCAGCAGATCTAAGAGACATCAAAGGATCATAATTTGTTAAGTACATCCAGGGTACACAAATTTAATTCCTAGTTACCTGCTTCAGACTCAAGCCTGAAAGCCTATTTCTAGAATTTGTGCTCTACATGACCATTAATACCATGACAGAAAGTTTCAATATATCTATATATGTTTTTATAAATTTTGAGATAATATTTATAACAATAAAGTTTTAAGGAGTCTGGATAAAATCAAAGGATTATGAGATTAGTGGCAATACAATAGTCCCTTAATTTTGTTTTTGTTTTTTTTTTTCTGTCCCATACCAGGTGCCTTTTTTGACATGAGACAGAGATTTTGTATTGTTCTTTAATAAGCATGCCTGGGTTTAGCAAAGGAGAGAGCCATGCTCTAACTCTAAAGCCAGCATTAGTTTTTAATTGAATTAGGACTACAAAAGGCCATTTGTCTTATAAGTCTGTAGAGAACAGCAGAAAGAAACATCTGGGAAGATTTTTGAAATTTTATCCTATTAAAATGTGCTATTACCATTAGATTAATTTTCTTTCTCTTGGGTCATTTTCTCTGGATGATTCATCCTTTTTCTTCAGATGTCTCATTTGTCCAGTGGTCTTCGAATTCCTTAGATGGATGCTTTTATGCTCTTGGAAAGACTAAAACAAAGCCCTGCCCCAATCCTAATTTTGGGGAGTTTCCTTTTTTGTCAGGTTATGTCCATTCACATGAAAGACATTTGTTAGTTTTCTAAGTTATTTTAGATTGAACAAACACTCTGATGAACTATCACCAATGCTAATCAAGAGGTCTTTCCTGTTCATACATAATCTTTATCAATTTTGATGATACCAGTAGCTTTTCTTCTTCTGTGGAAACAAAAACAAAACTTCTTCCCCATTGTAACACATATCCTGGTTTCTATTCTCGGCTCAACACATTCTTAAAGTAAACAGGCTGTTTTAACTCAGCAGCTTTTTTACTATCCAATATCTCTCTGCAGATGTCATTCTTTTCTCATTACCATTTAAAAATTTAAAGTTAATAAAGCATTGTGTAATCTAGCTCTGGGGATCCTTATTACCTCTTTATGTTTATTAAGCATATCTTTTAAAGAGCAATTAGATCTTTTTATAATTGCTTGTCCTGTAGGATTGTGTTGGTATATCTGTAATATGCTCTATGTTTATATGAAAAAAGTTTCATTTTACTAAAGACATAGGCTGTAGCATTGTCAGTCTTAATTTTTACAGATATTCAATTCCTATAATGGCCATAACTTCTAATAAATGTATACTTACAGATTCAGCCCTTTGAGAACTTAAAGAAGTTGCCCATTGAAATTCTGAAGATGTATCTATTATATAGTACACATATTTTAATTTTCCAAACTGCGAAATGAAGCACTTCTATTTGCCAAATTTCATTTCTTTGAGTATCTTTTGGGTTACTTCCTGCAGATAGTGGAATTTGATTATACAAAAAACAAGTAGGACATTTTCTTATACTTTTCTTAACTTATTGCCAAGTGATAAAGAAATCTTCCTTTAAACCTTTACTATTTACATATTTACATTCTGTTCAATAAGAATTATGTGCTAATCTCATGGTATTATTAGTTTCCCAAACCTCTTACTGACTCTTAATATGCAGAAAGAGTTGTTTTACATATTGAAACTGCTGAATTTATTTTGCAGATAGTTCATAATTAACTTTGCTTCTTATGAAATTCTGAGACTCCTAGCACATTTACTTCCAAAAGCTAATCAAGTGCATGATTACCTTACGCTAGAGGGCCTGATAGACTCATACCGTATCTGATATGTGTTATATACAAGGGATGATTTCTATTTCTGATTACTTCTCATAATTGAATATATAACAGAGTTAATTCTGAACCATCTGCAAAATAAATTCATCAGTTTCAATATGTAAAGCAACTCTTTCTGCATATTGAGAGCAATTTTTAAAAGAGGTTTGGGAAACTCTTATAATACCATGAGAATAGCACATAATTCCCTTGTGGAAGAATTTTTCATGGATACCTTTTAACAGGCTGGGAATTATTATAAGTAGGTATTTTGAAGGTAAATTTTTCTCTATCCTGTTCTTGTAAAGGTATAGTAAAAAAGCATTCTTTTAAATCAATCACAATAATAGGCCATTCTTTAGTTAATAAAAATGGCAAAGGAATTCCAGGATGCAAAGAGTCCATTGGCCAGACCACCTTTTGAATAGCTCTTATATCTGCTACCATTCTCCATTTTCCAGATTTCTTTTTAATGGAAAATATCGGAGATTTCCAAAGGCTTGTAGATTCATCAATACATTTAACTGCTCCTGTATCAGCTCTTCTAATGCCTGCAGTTTTTCTGATGTCAAAGGCTATTGTTTCATCCACACAGGTTTGTCAGTTAACCATTTTAAAGATTACTTTTACAGGGCTGTTGGTACTTTTGAAAGATCAGAAGCTGTGGTGCCTTGCTTATGTATAACCTGAATGGTTGGTGACTGTTCTTGATACTACTTTTTAATATTTTTTTCAGAAGCATGCTTTAGTTTATGCTTTGTTTCTAAGATTGGAGGAATGTTAATCTGTGTTTTCCATTGGTGTAACAAATAACGTCCCCATAAATTCATTGTTAGGTTAACCACATATGGCTTTAATTTCCCTACTTGTCCTTCTAGCCTTATACACTCAACCCATCTTTCAGTTTGTTTTACCTGAGATAAAGTTCAAATCCCTAGAAGTTGAATATTTACCTCCTGAAGAGGCCAATCTGAATGCTAAGGTTTTGGTGAAATTATTGTTACACGCACCTGTGTCTCATAAACCTTCAATTACAATGCCATTTATTCAAATTTTTATCTTTGGTCTTTTATCACTTATAGAAGTTTGCCAAAATACTTGTTTTATGGTCTCTCCTGAAAATTTTGTTTTAGTTACTGAAGCTGTTCTGTCATCCAAAGCAGTATGATTTTGCACAACATGCATTAACTCTTTTAATTGCTCTGTGGAGGAGTTTTCCCAATGCTGACAGGAAATGATTGAACCAAATTTGATATTGGGGCCCATGAGAGGCCCCCTAAGTAATTTCTTGATGGCAAAGGGTCATCTTGCCTGTCCCTGTTGTTCTGCATTCATTAGTCCAGTGTGCAGACCTTTGTCAAAATGTCTACATATTCCAGAAGACTGGGAACTTCTGCTTAAATTATCTTTAGAAAAAAATTAACATTGTTTCTAGGAATGCTTTGCCTGCAATCCCTTTTCAAATGATCTGCTTTGCCACAATTAAAACATCTAATCTTTTGATTTTTTAAATAAGGTTTTAGAAATCACTTCTCCTTTCCAAGCAAGTATCATCATAAGTATGAGACTCAACATCAGCTGTGTTTCTAATCCATTCATCTATTGGTGCTGATCTTGCCTTTAAAGGCCTAACCACTGAATTATCATTTTCAAGAGTGAAAGATTCAATTAATATTTGTTATTAATTAATATTCAATTAATATTGTTAGCTTCTGCATTCTCTTTATAGCTGAAGTCAAACTTTGTAAAAGTCAGTGATGGATTCTTTTGGGCCTTGTATAATTTTAGCAAATGACTCAATCTTCTTTCCTGATTCTTCAACTCTGTCCCAAGCATTCAAAACATATATATATCATAGAACCAAAATATGATCATCAAATGTAATCTGTCTTGGAAAGTCGGCATACTTGCCTTCACCAAGGAACTGTTCTTAGGAAATTTCAAAACCTCTAGCCCTACTTCATTGTTTTATGACTCTAGTTTCCTCTTTCCACCATGTTTTCCACTGTAACTGAGGACCAGCTTACAATATTGCTGTAGGCAAATTTTTCTAGTCTTATAGAATAATTCTGTTCTGAGTTTCACATGAATTTAAGATTTGCTTCACAAAAGATGAATACATAACATACGAAACTACTGTTTCCTTAAACTTTTTTAAATCTAACATTTCTACAGGATCCCAGTTAACTTCCAAATAGCATTGGGGGTGCTTATCATCTGGTGATTGTTTCTGAATTGTAACTGGATAAATTAAGGTGAGTTTTCTAATAATCTTAGGCTGCTCCTCTTTAGTTTCATAATGCAATGGTGTGGTAGGTTCTGCGCTAAACTCCTCTGCCTGCGTATGAATATTTTTCTTAGTTTCATTAGTATGCCTTTCTAAGGATTGTATCTTGTCAATCAATTTTTTGTATTTGGCACCAATATCAAATCACATTCTAAAGGATAAAATGTGAATTACCATGCTGATAATGACTATAATCAACATTATGTTAATTCCAGCTAAGTTTAATTTTTTTCATTTAATTTTTCCACTTTCAAACGATCCATTGTAGAACCATACAGAGACATAATTCCCTGCATTGTAATATTGTTCCCCATTCTTAATGTGGGGAAAAATGTAAAAAAAAAACCCTAATTTCCCTCTTTAAGAATTTCCAGGAGTCTTACCAGATCTGCTAACGATAACAGTGAAGGGTAAGACTGGTTGCTGCTCTATTGCATGGCTGGGCAGAGAACACAGGTGGTGCATGGCCTGGTTGAGGGCAACTGCATCTGTTTGACTGTAACTGGGGGCTGACAGCAGCAGTCAAAGCATGAGCTGGTGAGGAGGCAGCCAAGCTGCTGTGGCAGTGGCCTGAGGAGCAGGACCAGTCAGCCATTCTCCTGAAAAAGTAGACATAAGAAGATTGCAGAAGATGCCCCCATGGCAAGAGTGAGGGCATGGGGCTACCTGAATGACAGAGCCAGCTGGTCGTGGGCAGCTAACTCCAGTGGCATTTGGAGTCTGGCTGCCGGTGGTGTTTAAGACTGGGGCTGGGCAGAAGGTGGAGGCTGCTGTAGAGAGGCTGCAACAGGAAAACCCTAGACTCATGTGGAGGGCCTGGGGGTAAGGGGAGGAAAAGCCAACTGCAGAGGAGACTCCAATTGTCTCATCCACACATTTTGCACCAGATGAAGTGTTTATATAATTATTCTTTATCAATAGAAACTTGGGAGTCAGATATTGGGATAAGAACCAGAGTGATCTGAGAAGTGGCAGAGAAGTGACCAGTGACCTCCTCTTTCTCTCTCCTTTGATCCAAAAAGGCCAAGCATCTTTTTAAGCTCCACCCTACTACTTCCTGTGTCTCCCTATATGTTCTCGGTCCTCAAAAACCTCCACGGATAATTTTGGTCAGCTAGCTCTGCCCTCTGATTCAAAGTAAACTTTATTGTCAAGTTGGGAATACAGAGTGCAATCAAAATATCACATAACAATTTCTGTTATCTACTTTCATTCCTATGTGTCGAGAATACTTTCCTTAGATAATATCTTGTAACGGTAATGTGGGCATTCTTGGCAAGGCCATGAGATTTTCTTAGATGGTTGATTTGACAGAGTCTGTCAGGGTGCTGGCTCTGATGACTGTTCAGACTTCTCCCATGCTTGGAACTTCTGCTGGTGATGTTCTTCTGCCCCTAGCTTGGTGTAGCCATACATTGCTCAGTGGTTGTCCCAACATCCCCTTAACTCTTGAAATTTCTTTGACATTATATGTGTGTGGCTTTAAGCTGACATAAAAATTCAGGGAGCTACTTACTAACTTTGACTTACATTTATCCAAAGACTAACAGCTCAGAGTTTCTGCCAATCCTCATGAGAGGA
The DNA here is from genome assembly GCA_004026605.1 of Ondatra zibethicus. Taxonomy (NCBI): domain Eukaryota; kingdom Metazoa; phylum Chordata; class Mammalia; order Rodentia; family Cricetidae; genus Ondatra; species Ondatra zibethicus. The sequence goes on along the minus strand of PVIU01002084.1, from coordinate 139,595 downwards.
CACAGCCTTGCACACACACTCAGTCTTCTATACTGCTGTTTCATTCATAAATTCCAGCTTCTTCATGCTACAACACTGACCCCATATTGAAAGGGTTTATTTTCTCTAGAAAACAGAGCCTTGCTACCATCACCACTGCGGGGTAAAGATAGAAAATTTTCAGCTTGTTAGCAACCTACGTTTTTGCACTTAGGTAATCTGCCAACCATAGAGTTTGATGACCATCTATATCAGTAAAACAAAACAAAACAAAAACAAAAACAAATTATAGAAATCTTGGAAGGTTTGGATAGTTAGTGACAGTTTGCTGGCCCTTCTGATAACTATTCTACAATTCAAAACTAACTTCTTAAGTTTAATCTGCATCTCTTTATCCACTTTCTTAATCCTTCCCATAACCCAATGCCAAGCCCTTAGGAGGAAGATTTGCACAAAAATGCCCCGTGATTTTGTTCAGATAGTTTTTGGAATAAAGTCACCTCCCCTTGCCACAGCAACCTGTATCTTTGTCTGTCACGTGTTGATCAGCCAGGTCTGCATCTAGAAACAGTGGTCACAGGGCTGGTGTAGCACATTGCTTGGTTGGTGTTTGATGAGAGCCTACATTTAAGCCCTTTGTGACAGTGAGGCTTTTGCCTTGTGCTGATGGCTCTTTGTATGCCTCTGGTGATAGCTCAGGTTGGTTGCTCTGCTTGGTCTAGAATGGGTCATAGATTGGAAAACATGTGCCATTTTCCTATGCCCGGAATAGGTGACTCCTAGACTCTGCTCCTTTCCCAGATTCCCTGCATCGAATTTCAGATGGCTTTAACATTTACCTCTTGCTTCAGAGTTAGCAGTCTTTTTTAAATTGCTCGTCACTAACATCTCCATTGCTTTTGAGAATGCCCGTTCTCTCCGAGTTACTGATTCCCCTCCTAACCCAAACTGTAGAGGAGGGACAGTTCTTTGTGTTCTTGACTAGTTTGTATGCACTACAAGCTAGCTGGGGTCTGAGTACGGGGTGGGTTATCAGAGCCTCTGTGCTGTGCTTGCTCAGGTTGTAGCGTCTGGTGAGAAGTGTTTGTGGAACTGCTCCCCTAAATCAGGAGTTGGAGCAGAGCCCCTGCCTTTTTGGTTACACATAGATGAGGTACAGCTCTCTGATATGGAGCTGTGGATTAGAGAGTCTCAGTTGTGCTATGGCTTAAACGTCATCAGCTTTTGCTGATCTTATGGCAATTTCCTGAGTTTTCTTGAACTAACACGCTTCTCTGTTGATTGTTCAAATTAGGACAATTTTTGGGGCACTTATAAGTGGATTTATTTTGCATCTGAAAAATAAATTTTACCTATTAGGTTGCTTTGCTCTGGAGAGGATCTGATGATCATATATAGCACACTGTCATTCTAGAGCCAGGGTCACCCAGACTCACTGATGGATTGAAGGTGGGGTGGGGAGAAAGAGGAGCAGAAGGAGGTGGAGAAGCCGTTTGTGTGGACATGAGCTTCTGTGTGCACAGTTCTATCTGCTCCCTGCTTACCCAGGAGAGACTCCAACGAAGGAGGCAGCCCAGATTTCTGTTTCTCTTTTACCTTATTCCTAACCAATAGCAGTTTCTATATGAGAAAGGTGAAATGGGCCTTTGTAGACTGAGTCCAGCAACTGAGCGTTCACCTGTTCATGTTGGGGCCTGGTTCAGTCTGTTTCTCATCAGAGTTATTGAGTGTTAAATGTGAGCTCTTGACCTCATTCATGAGAGAGATGTCAGAAAGGCCCCTGGAGCCTAAGACTTTGGTGCAATGACATCAGTCTGTCTCATCAAGATGGCAAATTGATTGGACTATAAATCTAACTTCAGGCTAATACGCTGGCCATAATAAACATTAATTAAACATTTAACATTCATTATCATCTTGTTTGCCATATACGTTTTTAAAAGGGCACTGTGGGCCAATTTTGTTAGGTTGAGAATCTTAACAAAATAAATTCAGGGAAACCTCAACTACTGACCTCTTTCCTCTGAGTAGAATCTTCAGTGGTCAAGAGAGCATTTCTTGATAGTTTTCTGGCCCTGCTGTGGCAGTCAGTTGTTTATTTGCATATCTGTTTATTCATGAATCCAACACGCTTACATTTAATGTCTACTAACTCCACACACTCCTCCATTATTAAGGGTATCTTGGTAAACAAAGGGCTTGCTCCATGGAGACTTGTTTTTAGCAGGAGATGAACACTAAACAAGGAAACAGATCAGCAGGGTAGTTAAATAAAGTGGTTAAGCCTAGGAAGAAAGGGAAGCAAGATGTCAGGGTAAAGCTGGGAAGTTTTAAAGAATGGATAGGCAAGGGAGAGTTGGCTGCTATACAGAGATTTCAGGGAATGCCTAGGAGACGAGCAGGGCACACACAGAGGACCTGGGGTGGGCTAACGGCATGCCCATGTGACTGAACCTCCATGCAAGGGAGAGACAGGAGTCTAGATGGAGAGGCTGCTGTGGTCTGGACCCCACTCTGCCAATCTTCTTGCACCCACTCCATGTGCTTAGTTGGCGCATATCTGACAAATCAGTATTGTGAGACAAAGACCTAAACCCAGAAGAGTTCTCAGTGCCCACACTGAAATCCCAGGGCCATCATATAACGATGTGATGGGTATCAACTTCTCAGGAGCATGGAGTGTTCGGTCTGCTCTGCCCCTATGGGGCCCTGTTTGTCAATGTGGCCAGCTGTGAGTAGAGGACACATGCCTTATTCCATTTGTGCTCAGCATGACAACAGAATGTAAGACTCTACACGCCCAAAATTGAGGGGTCCACATCTGATGGAGACTGTCCCTGCTGGAGTGTTTTGCTCCACCATCCTTTAAGGAGAGGGAAGAACAGAGCCTGGCATGATCAGTGGGCTTATTCCTCTAGGCTCTGTCTCAGAGACCTCAAAGGCCATGGAAAAGAACTTGCAGCAGGTGGAGGGGGGTAACTTAAATGGTTAATCTCCCATGTGTTGGTGCATGGCGGGAGAGGCTGTTATAAAGAGAAGGCTTTCTGGAACATTTGGAGTCTCATCATGTGATATCCTCTGCCTAGGTTAAGACCCAGCAAGACCCTCATTGGTTGCCAAATCACCATTAGAGCTCATGGTTTGCTAGCCTTTAGAACTGCAAGCCTGGCAAACTTCTGTTCTTTATAAATGACACAGTTGTGGTGCTCAGCTACGGTCACAGAAAACAGACAAACAGAAACACATATGAATACGTTTGCGTGTGTGCACGCGCACGTTTAATTAGAAACTTGATTTTAGTCAGATCAGAAAGCAGCTTCTATCAGATTCCTTCCATCCCCTGCCATGTTGGGCTTTCAACTCCCATCATCTCATGCCTCACCCCCAGATGGAGAAACTGAAGACTCAGAGCAGCTAAGGAGGCTGGTCAAGAATACAAGACAGTGCACTGACTTCCAGCACAGAATTAAGAGTGCAATCATATCTTCTGGGCAAGAAATTTGTCTTCTTGTTGCAGAACGGAGTGGCTGGATACTGGACAAAAGTCCTTTGACAGTTGCTTATCTTTAAATCTTTCCCTAAATGGTATCATTTCTTTTAAATGGACTAAGCGACTATGAATAATTAGCAATTTATAATTATTATGCCTCATTAACTTAATAAAGGATTATATCTTTATAGAAAAGTCTGAGCTAATTGGAAATGAGAGTTAAGCCACATTTTTATGGATTTCTCCAGAGGGATATGCCCTTCAGAGCAGATGCCCAGAAACTAGAAAATGCCACTCAATTGGGACCATTTTCACCAAACCTCTGACCTTCAACCCAGTATGACTGGGAGAATCATTCCTGAGCCCAAACCTACAAGATTCCCTTTATATCACCAGAGACGAGACACTGGAAGCAAAATACACTAGGAGTCCAGTTAACAGCTCACCAGGGGCGTATGCTGTGACCCAGAAAACACAGTCTGGGAGTGTGGGCAGCTGAGGTCTCAGGGAGCTGCAGTTTGCAGTGTGGTCTCTTTGGGAAGACAAATACAGGGCAGGCCAGGCTGCCCTTGGCACTGGGAGAAGGAGGCTGGAGAGAAAATGTCCCAGAGCACTTGTGAAGGGTCCTAAAATCAGGGAGTTTCCGTCACCCACTGCCAGATCTATGACCCTTGCTTCCCTCAGCTGGAGTGACTGCACAACTCCTGAACACCCCCACCCTTGAGAGTTTCTTGAGGGCTCCATTGCTGCCAAGTTGTCTTCCTTTGAGACAGTGCCCTGTAGCTTAACTGGTCTCAAACTACTGGGCTAAGGAAGGTCTTGTATTTCTTATCCTCCCACTCAGTTGCTGGACTGCCAGGGTTACAGATTTTTTCAAGTAATTAGCTAATAATTTACTTTTTAATTTATGGTTGAAACCAGGGTACCATTTATGCAGCCCTGGCTAGCCTGAAAAGCCCTTTGTAGATGAGGCTGTCCTGGAACTTGCAGAGAGCCACCTGCCTCTTGCCCTACCTCAGGGATTAAGAGCATGAGCCACCACCCCTGCTGTCACATCGTTCTAATATCACCAGAGGGGCTTCCCACAGGTTCTGCTTCTCAAGACCATCAGCATGTGACTTTGGGTATTCAGTTTCCAAGACAGGAAATTAAAGGGGAATCTGCAAACCATAAAAGCATCTGTGTGTGCATGTGCATGCATGTGTGTGAGTATGTGTGCTTGTTTGAATGTGAATGCATATGTGTGCACATGTGGGGCTATAGTCACACTCTGTTCAGTGACCCATGTCCTTTGTTTAAGAATATGGGGGACAATGGTTTTGTGCTGCGCCTTCTTCCTGTTCTGTATTTGGTGAAGACAGAGTGGGAAGAGTGTCATGCTTCATGTTGACTAAAGGCTAAAAGCAAGACTAGACCCTAGGGCCAGTAGGGTGACCTGCCAAGAGCCACTGGACTTCAGGACATTCTTAATCTCCTGGCAGGCAGCCTCTTCCAGGCAAGGTTGCTCTCCAATTCTGAGCCCATGGTCATTGTGAGCTTTCATCTGAGTATGTGGCCTTGACTTTGTATCATTCTGAAAGCCACTCCAACCTTCAATCCTTTGCTGAAACCCTAGTTACAGATGCAGAGACATGGGAGGGAACACCATCTCTTCCCTTAGTTAGAAGTGCTTTGACTGAGATGGAAAAGACATGACATTGTGGCTGGTTTCAGAACTAACAGATTCCATGCTGACTTCCATAGGATGTGAAGAGTAGGGCTGTGTGGAGCCAAATAGACTTACATCATTGGCTGAGGCTCCCTGAAGAGGCCAGCAGGAGCTGCAACATATCTCTCACTGGGGGCTGGTGAGGGCATTGTTATCATCTGCAAATACTACCAGTGGTGAAGAGCATTCTAGGTGCCAGACATGGTTCTCAACTCTATCATACATTCATCACCTGACTTGCCCTCAAGTGATCATTATTCTCTTCATCTCACTGAGAGAACATCAAGGACCATCAAGGTTCATGGTATTTCCAAGCCACATAGACAGTGAACATAAACCCAAAATATGAGCCCTTATTGGCATAACTCTGCTCTCCCCTTTATTGGTGCCCAAGAGTCAGTTAGGGGACATGAATGAAGGGACAGAGGAAGAGATGATAGAAGTGGGGAGCTGTGAGAGTCTAAGTCCATGGGAGTTTTTATGGCTAATGTGTTATTATTCACTTCTCCCACAGGAGATGCTAATTTTAATATAAGATGGTAGCAATTGTCACTGGACCAGCATAGTAGATGAATGCCGTAGGAACTATTACAGAGTCAGAAATTAGGTTGCTAACCAGTTGGTCTTAAGATAAGGCAATGATCCTAAGTCCTGGGTGGATACAATGTTACCACCCAGTGTCCTTCAGTATTAGCCAAGCTAAGATCCTGACCAAGAGAGATGACACCCTGGTGAGACACTCAACCCTTCCCTGCTTGTTTTGAAGGTAGAGGAAGACCATGAACCATGGTACTTGGTCGGTTCTAGAAGCTGGAAGAGAAAAGAAAATGATAGTCTAGATCCTAGAGTCTCCCAGTCAAACGCCTGAACTCATCCCCAAGCCCAGTGACGTCTACTTCAGATGCCCAGCATCAAGCGCTCTAAGAAGCCAACGAAGCATTTTCTCCTACGAAGTCTATGATTTCACGTTACACAGCATGGAGGAGCTGATACGGCAAAACGACACTCATGCAGAGCCACACACAGGTTGGCCTGAGCAGAACTTCCCAGTGCAGGTCGCATCTACGGGAAGTGGTAGGGTGGAGGAGCATGTGAACAGTCCTACAAAGAAGCACGCAAGCCTGAGATGAGCCTTGTTTGACAAGTGGGCAGGCAGGGCTCTCGTGGCTCAGTGGGCAAGAGGAGAGGGAATATCTCTACACGTTTTCCTCGTGACAGCCGTGGTTTGTAGTTTGTTTTTCCTTGTAGTTTATTAATAGTAGCCTCTTCCACTCTGAAAAAAGTTCAAGTCTTTGATGATGGCCTATTCTCCAGCCCAAAGTATGTGTCCTTAACCAGGGCAGCACTCTGCTCTTCCTTTATTTGGATGTGGAAAACACAAAAACCTAATACAATGAATGGGCCTTGTATTAGCTTTTTTGGGAAAGCTGCCACCCATGTCTCTCTGTATACATCACCGCACATGAACATATTTCCGTTGGGTATTGGATGAAATTAGAGTTTTGTGAGGTATGCTATAAACATGATATCTAGACATAAAATGTTCATTCACGAACAGCATACATTGAAGTATTAAGTTCAAATGGCATGGTGTCTGGAGTTTGCTTTAAAATGCCCTGGTAAAAATATGGTATGGATAAAATAAATAAAAATATGGGACATGACGATAGCTGCTGGGAAGTATGCCATATGGGGCTGGCAACTGTCTGCTTGTGCATATTTGAACTTTCCGTGTTAGGAATGTAAAAAACTGTGTCCTCTTTATAGCTCTGCTTATTTAAGGAAGACCTAGCCACTGAGTATTCTTTTTTTCTTTTTTTATATTTTTTTATTTTTTTAATATTCTTTTATTTTTCATTCAAAATTTATACTTCCTCCCCTTCTCCCAGTCCCCTCCCACTCCCCCACTAACCCTCCTCCTTCCCCCTGCTTCCTTAAGAGGGGGCAGGGTACCCTGCCCTGTGGGAAGCCCAAGGCCCTCCCCCCTCCATCCCAGCCTAGGAAGGTCTGCATCCATATAGACTCAGTGGGGGCTGACTGAGAAGCCAATGATAATGGCACTAGGACCTATCTCTTCTGCATGTATTAGCTTTTTGGGAATCTAGCCACTGAGTATTCTTATTGCTTTTCTTGTCCCATTGGTCTGGCCTCAGGTGGCTGGGTGAAGGGAATATTGGTACACAGAGGAGGTGTCTACAGAGACCCGCAAGCACCACGGAGTTATTCTTTGGGGAGTAGGATTGAGAAGGTGGACACACAATAATTAGCACTTTAGTTCCTATTTCTCATACCTCTTGTGGGTGGGGAGGTATAGCTCTGATTTGGGGTAACACTCAGAGATCCCCCACCTTCACAGTGACTGAGGAATATTGTTGAAGGGCAGTTCTGAATTGTGGTCTAGTGGGATTCATTGAACAGATAGAGTAGAGGAAGGGACATTAGTATTAGATCCAAATGTCTTTATATGAAATTCATAGCTGTGCAGTCTTAACCCTCCTGAACTTTCTTATCTGATGGTGGAAATCCAACCCTTATTTCTGAGAATCATTGCCAGGACTGCTGTAATGTCTTTTAGACATCTGACACACAGTAGGATTTGGTACACACCTGATCACCCTCACTGCTGGCTTCGCTGACATTGGCGTGCTGTGTGCTTAAGCATGCACCGCTCCTTATTTCTAGACCCCGTGGAGATGGGGAGAAGAAGGATCAGAGCGGCTGAGGTCACCAGGAGAACACAGCCTTCGAGACTGAAGAGCCCAGCATGGGGCCTGCAAGGATCTACAGCAGGCCCTCTTCATGTATGTTATGGCTGTTAACTTGGTGTTTTGGGGGGACTCCTAACAGTGGGAGCAGGTGTGTCTCTGACTCTTTTGCTTGTTCTTGGAACTCTTTGGGTTGCCTTAACCAGTCTTGATATGAGGGCTTTTGCCTTGTCTGATTGTATCTTGCTTTGCCATCTTCAGTTTTCATCTCTTGGATAACAACATTTTCCTTCTTTCTGAAGAGAAATGAAGAAGGAGTGGATCTGGTAGAGAGAGAAGGTGCGGAAGAGCTGGGAGGAGTGGAGGGAGGGGAAATGTGGGATGTCTTATATGAGAAAAGAATCTGTTTTCAATAAAAAAGAATGTGGACTCATTATTTAAGAACCCAGTGGTGTGCACTCATCATAGAAGAGAAAAAAGATCACAGACGCATGTAAAAGGAAAATAAAACCCTTCCACAGAGTCTCTAAAGACCTCAGCAGCAGGCATCGCATAGCCTGTTCACTTTTAGTCTTCTTCTACTTCTCAGTAAAAATAATTGAGGTCATTTGAGGTGTAGATTTTTCCATCTGATTTTTTTCAACATGTTATATGAGTTTTTCCTCCCTGGGGATTTTTTTTCAATGTTTAACAATAAAAGCATACCGAAGTTTAGACTTAGATGAGCTGACATAGGAGGATTCGTGTTCTGCTATGTCTTAGGTATTTGACTGGATAAATTCCGAATCTTTTTCCCCTGAGTTACTGCGGGAATTTAGTAGCTGAAAGCCCATCTACTCCTGGGCAGAGTTCCTGCAGCCACCTTTAGTGCTGGCTGTTGATGTTGATGCTGGCTACACCGCTGTGTCATTAGAAATGCATAATCCCCCTGTGTGCCTGAAAGAAGAGGGGCACAGATACTGCAGGGCACTAGGGCCTTATACTGTGGGACCACATCTCTACTGTGTGATTCTTGCCTCGCTTGGAGAGGGAGAAGTCCAAGTTAGAGGGACTTGAGTCCAAGATTGGCCCAGCTTATATAAACTGAAGGAAATAACAGGACCTTACATATATTAGTATCTCCTGGCTTAGCCAGAAACTGGGGTTCCTTCTGTGTTCCCCACCAGCCCTTGGTGTGTCTTGGAATCACTGTTTGCTGCTCAGTGTTGAGGACTCTGTGTTTAAACACCAGGGTCAAACTGGCCACCATGTAGTGCTTCACCAGGGCCCTGCATTGCTCTGATCCACACTTTGTCCTGAGGGCAATCAGTCCCTCAGGAGAGTTTATTATGTTCTGCTTTGACATTTAGTTCCACATATATCGTGACATGAAAACCACTAGGCAGATCTGAGCTTTGCTGTTTTGGAGGCTGAGTGCTGGACACTCCTAGGAATTACTATATCTCCAAGAGAATCTGCAGACAGTGCAAGCATCTTGTTTTTTCTTTCATTTTTCTCATGTTTACAAATACCATCAGCCTTTCACCTTCTATGACACTGGCAGTGAGACACAAGTCAAGGCTTTAAAAGTCTAGAAAAAACATGGGTGTGCATTAGAGTTTTGGTTCCTAGTAGCTGTGTGTCATGGAGTGAGTTGTTTCCCATTTCTGGGCCTGCACTTCTCATTTAGGTAATGGAGCAGGAGAAACTCTCTGACTTCTATCAGTCTATAGTTTAAGACCTCCTTTCTGAGTCAGGCATAGAACTTTGAGGTTGGGGCAGCCCAATGTCAGAGACCAGTTTCATCAGCTAGAAAACTTTGGATCACAGATAATAGAAAATCTACTCAAACTGGTCTAGAAGCACAGAATTGCTTGGTAGGGTGGCACTTAGGACTGGGTAGATAACAATTCAAGCAAGTCTTCAAAGATCCAGGTAATCTGAATGTCACCATACGATGACAAGGTTGGCTATCTCCACACACTGCTGGGCATGCCTTCTGCCCTTCCAAATGATACAGCAGATATGAAAACATCAGTACAAAGAATGATATTGTCCCTTCTGATGTAGCTGCCCTGGGAGAGAAGAAATGTGGCCAAGGCCACCCAGTCAATCACCTTCCTCATATGCCAAAGTTTGACTACATGCCATAGTTCCACAAGACAACCACTTTTGAGGTACAAACAGATCCATCCAAGGAATCTGCAGTGAGCTCCATGAGGGATGGGTTATATCCAAAGTGTGTGTGTGGTGGGGAATAGAACAAACTTAGGCTCTACTTAAGCAGAAGGAGGGATCTTGTGGGACTGGGGGCAAGGAACAACATTCATTTCTTATTGACTATAATGTTGGTAATGTGGGTTTCCCCTCTGTATGCTGTGAATACCATTGGTTAATAAAGAAACTGGCTTGGATTGATAGGGTAGAACAGAGCTAGGCAGGGAAAAACTAAACTGAATGCTGGGAGAAAGAAGGTGGAGTCAGGGAGAAGTCATATAGTCCCTGCTGGAGACAGATGCCGGACAGAACTTTACTGGGTAAGCCACAGCCATATGGTGAAAAACAAACAAAAAAAGAAAGAAAGAAAAGAAAAAAGAAAAAAAAGAAAGGAAAGGTTGTGGCTTAATAGTTTGTGTGTCAAGTAGTCCTAGGTTCTCTGAGAAAGCAGAGTGAATAAGCCACAGGGATCAGGACAGTAAGGGACACCCCTCCATGGCCTATGCATCAGCTTCCAGGTTCTTTCCCTGTTTAGGTTCCTGTCCTGAACTTGATTTTTAGTCACGGTGTTGTGTCTCAGCAATAGAAAGTCTAACTAAGACGTTAAGTCTCAGAGGGGTGCTAAACTTGTCAAGAATTTTATAACAAGTAGAAAGCACAAACATAAGTCTGTCTGAAACCATAGTTTCAGAAAGAGAATGCTTTTATCTGTAAGGACCAAGAGTGACTTAAACAATAGGGAGGTTTATCCTTTTCCTTCACATCTGGAAAAGGAGATATAACTCAGTACCTCATCAATGACAATCAGGACTCAGGTTTTTGCATGTTTCTGCTACATCATGCTTAGTCTATTAGCTGTGTCTCCTTCTGGGGCCTCTTAGCTTCTTGGTCTTTGTCCAGAATTGCTATGAAGTGGGAAAAGGAAAGGGGAGGATCAGTGGATGACTCTAGTAGACTTCTATCCCTGTCTGCTCTGCTTCTCTCTGTCTCTCTCTCTTTGTCTGTCTCTGTCTCTCTCTCTCTTTCTCTGTAGGCATAAAGGTTCTTGATGACCACTGGCTGATGTTCCTTTATGAACCATTAATCCAAATAGAATCACATGGTTAGATCCTAGCTGCAAGAGAATCTATAATGATAAGTGCCTATGCTTTAATTTTCTGCTCTTGGCAGGTTTGGGCAGGACCAGCTGATGATCCTTTTCTGTATCCTCATTTCTAACATGCCAGTTATTTTGACTACCTCCCAGTGAGTTTCTCTGAGAGAAAATGGAAGTGAGAAGAGAAATAAAGAAGCCTCAGTTTCTCTTTCTATAAAAAGTGGAATAAAGTCTGTCTTTATTTAATAAGGCTTCCAACTTTTGCTCTTGATGCTGAGTTTAGAGACATAAAAGATGTAATTCAGATTCAACCATGCAATGGTCTTCCTACCTTGAAATGTCAGGGAAGATGAAAAGTAGACATATTGTACTGGCAACCCCTGCACAGTATGCATTAGAAGGAAATGGAACCAGCATGTCAGAAACATCTGTACACTCATGTTTACTGCAGAATTATTCATGATAGACAAGATATGGAACCAAACTGTGTCCATTGGTGGAAGAGTAGATAAAAAAAATTGTGGCATGTAAAGGATTCTACCTCCAAAGACAAGGCCCAGAACTCAGAGACAGCATATGGAAAGCAGCTGACCCTGACCCCAGATAGCTGATGGCTTCAAAAAGAGACAATAGACTATAATTTCAACAACTGCAACCTAAGGAAAGCAGTTAGCTTCTCCATTCTTCTTTAATGAAGCCCCCTTCTCCATTCTTACTCTTAGCTATAAAACTCCCATCTTGCAGCATGCAGTCTGTATTCTCCTGTCCTCTGATCACAGTGTAGTTAGGTCTAAGACTCCACTTCCCAGGTTAGGTGAAGCTTTTCAAACTGTGGAGGTCATCTTAATTCCCATCCTTTATTTCTTCCTACAGACTTAATTTCCACAGTATTACACACAATGGGATATTATTCAACTATAAAAAGAACAAAATCCTGTCATTTGCAGTGACAAGGATGAGCCTGGAGGGCATTGAATTACATGAAATAAGCCAGGCACAGAAAGACAAAACCTGCACGTTCTCATTTATAAATGGAAGCTGGAACATTGATGCTAGAAGTAAGGAATGAAATAGTGGTTCGCAGAGTCGGGGAAGAGTGTAAACGAGAGAGGGAAAGAGAGGATGGTTAGTGGGGGGTGGCTACATCACTTCTTATTGTTTTAGCCTTCACTCAGGTACATTTATTTGCCTTCATACTGTTAGATTACACGTATCTGATATCTTTTCTTAATAATTGAAAATGTTATAGATTTTATTGAGCTATACATTTTTCTCTGCTCCCTTCCCCTTTCTCTCCCCTCCCCTTCTACCCCCTCCTATGGTCCCCATGCTCCCAATTTACTCAGGAGATCTTGTCTTTTTCTACTTCCATTGTAGATTAGATCCATCTATGTCTCTCTTAGAGTCTTCATTGTTGTCTAGGTTCTCTGGGATTGTGAATTATAGGCTGGTTTTCTTTGCTTTATGTCTAAAAGACACTTATGAGTACATATGATATTTACGTTTCTGAGTCTGGGTTACCTCACTCAATATGATGCTTTCTAGATCCATCCATTTGCCTGCAAGTTTCAAGATGTTATTTTTTTTTTCTGCTGTGCTCCATTGTGTAAATGTACCACATTTTCCTTATCCATTCTTCAGTCAAGGGACATCTATATTGTTTCCAGGTTCTGGCTATGACAAACAATGTTGCTATGAACATAGTTGAGCACATGTCCTTGTGGTACGATTGAGCATCCTTTAGTTATACCCAAAAGTTGTATTGCTGGGTCTTGAGGAAGGTTGTTTCCTAATTTTCTGAGAAATTGCCATACTGATATCCAAAGGGGCTGGGGTACAACACTTCTAATGATCATTGGAGTTTGTGCAATGGATACAGCTTATCGCTTCCCCAGACCATGACTTCCTTCCTTTCCCTCTAAAAGTACCAAGACTGATGGGCATTCTAGGATGTGCTGCCTGTGACCATCTATGATTGGTCATACTTTCAAAGACTCCTATTTGGGGTCTGTCATTTTCTTAGCATGAAGTAGATATGAGCCAAATCCCAGGTCATAATAAAGCATGTGTGAGCCCAGGAAAAAGGAGGGATCAACCACTGCTGCCCTGCGCTTGTCAAGTCAGAGCCCACTTGTATTCTTGTACCTGGTTCATTATTGCTTTGAAAACCAGCTATTGACTAGAAGGAGGACCACAGTACTATGCAGAGTTGGAGTGATGTCAGGCATGTCCTGCTGATGGCTGCAAAGTGGAGATGGATGGCTGATGATCATAAGGAAGAAATTTTAGTTTCAATTTGTAGTGATCAAAGCTATCTGAGAAAGGACTGGGCTAACTTGGGATGTGGTAACCTCCCTATTGCTGAAGGTATGCAAGATGAAGTAGGCTAATTGGCTGTCGTGGGTATTGAAGAGGTATTTTCAGAGTGTTGAATAGCTGCTGTGTCGGTCTGCAGATCCCGAGGCAAGGATTTAGATGCTGGAAGTTCACACGGCAGGAAGATCCCAGGAACGCTGGGAGCAATAGGAAGTGAGACAGGAACAGGAAGAGGTCAGGCAGGCCTGTTCCAGAATGTGGCTTACTGTAGTGGGCAAAGGGCAAGCTTAAAACCCTCTGTGACAGTTTTCCCTTGTGACTCGGGAAGCAAAGGTGTTTCTTCTAGGGGACTCTGGGATGTGAACACTCAGGCATGTTCCACCTGCTAGGGTGTACGCTGAGCATTCTGGTGTGGCTGGTGAAAGGGCATGAGAATGATTTCTGCTTATGGAACTGCCTGCAGGGAGCCCTCCAGCTGTCCAGAGGGCGTATCAGCTCAACACAGGCAACTGCAGCAGGAGCAAAATCCAGATTTTTCATTGGGGATTCTGCCTACAGGGTGCTTCCCTTAAGCAGGGTTATGTCTTTTAAGGTGAGGTTTGAAGGATGGTCTCTAATTTCCTCATGCCATAACCCTAGTTCTTGCAAATATTTGGTCTGCATCATTCCTTTACTCTTCTTGCCTGGGCAGTGAAGACAGAGCCTGCAGGCCACTCCCTGGGTTCATTTGTGCCATATCTTCTTATACCATCTGCCCAGGAAGGCTGTCCTTAGGGTCACTCCAGAGGTCCCCAGTGACACCAAGGAGCAGAAGGATGTCTTCGGAGAAGAGTAGCCAGATACTTATTTCATGATGAGTTCCTATGGGTGGCTGTGACTCCTCAGCACGGCTATGTCTTACTGGTAATATCAGTAAGGCATTTTTCAGTTACAAACATATTCTCCAACATGGGCCATTCCAAGCCTGTTAATACCACCATGAGAACTAGTCAAGAAAATGGTTAAGTTTATCCCAAGTTTCCTAGACCAACTGAGGCTTGGATGGGTGAGTTATTCAGCTGAGTTGGGCTTTCAGTCCAGGTAGCCTGCATTCTTACGTCCAGGTTTCAGTTGAATAGGTGTAGGCTGTGGTTGGCAAGTGGTTGGGGATGCAGCTGAATATCAGGGAGTAACAGGAAGATGGGGGTCGAAGAAAACTTGGGGCAAGGGGAGGAAAGTAGAGGAAGAGGCAATTTTCATACTGAATCACGTTTTCTACTTTGAAATAGGAGCCGAGAAGCAGCGAGGGAATGATAGACAGTCCACAAGTTAGGCAGGAGGGAGGGAAATTACATGGCTCATATTTAATTATGTAAAATCCCATAATCCCTCAGGGAGCTCAAAGGACATGAGATGGTGGCTTCTTTTCTCTCATAACCTCGAGTCACTTTATTAAATGACAGAGAGACTAATACGGGGAGAGAGAAAGAAAGAATTATGTGACCAAAGGATCAGGGACGATTGTAGCATTTTCTCTCTCCCAGCTACCTTTCTCTTACTGCCCCAGGCTGTGATTCCGGTCTGAAGGTGGGGAAATACATGAGGTGTCCTGGAGAAATACACCTTGTCTACAGAGGATACTGTGACTCCCTGATTTTATGACTGACTCAAAGGGAGGGAGGGGAGATGGATGTGAAAGGGAGCGAAGAAAGAGAGAGAGAGAAAAAGAGAGAGGAAGAGAGAGAGAGGAAGAGAGAGTGACAGAGAGACAGAGTCAGACAGACAGGGACAAAAAGAGATAAAAAGGCAGACAGAGACAGAGGTGGACAAAGAGGAGACAGAGGAAGGACAATGAAAAGAGAGAAGAAGGAAGGCAGGAAGCGAGGCTGACAGATGTGCCTCCCTCTGAAATTCACCCCTTGGTGCCCCAGTTATCACCACAGCACTCCACATGTGCCAACCTGGACAAAGAGACTTAAAAGAGAGAATTCATCTAAAATGTGTTTGTGAAGTTGAAGCCTTATCCAAGAAGACTAGATTCTCTATGAAAAGGGAAATTTGGGTACAGAAAGAGACACGGGTTGCCCACAAGGAAGAAAGGCCACATGAGTACTTGGCGGGAAGACGGCCAGATAAAGCCTCATGAAAAACTGAGCCTTCCTGATACCTTGGTCTTGTACTTCCCAGGATACATAACTATGAGAAGATAAAAGTCTGCTTTTGGACACAAGTGTGTGTGTGTGTGTGCGCGTGCGCGTGTGTGTGTGTGCATGTGCACATGGGTGCATGTGTGTGGTTTATGTATTTATTGTATGTGGGAGTGTGTATGTGTGTGATATGTGCATGTGTGTATGCTGTATGCATATGTGTGTAGCATATATCTATGCATGTAGAATATACATACATGTGTGGTGTATGCATGTGTGTATGTGCAGTATATAAATGCATGTGTACAAGATGTGTTTACTTGTGTACACACAGAGGTCAAAGGAAAATGTCACATGTCCCACTCTATCACTTTCTGTCCTATTTTCATGAGACAGAATACCTAATTGCACCTGGAGCTAGGCTGGTAGTCAACAATCCCCTGCCACCAACTTGTCCCTGTCTCTCATTGTACCAGCTTAGAGATGTGTGCATGGCCATGATCAACTTTTTATGTGGGTGGTGGGGATCTGAACTCAGATCCTCATGCTTTTTTACTACACACTCTTACCTACTGACCCATCTTCCCAGCCCAGTCTCTGCCTTTGAAGCTGCCCAGTCTGCAGTATGTTGGTAGGGATGCTGAGAAAAAAAGTTGGGTGCTAATGTCAAAAGTACTTCCAAATGTACAATGACTATGGGGTTGTGTTTGAGTTAGAGTCTGGGAGAATTTTGAGGTATAATCTAGAAAAAGCCTAAACCATGCTGAGATCTTTGATCAAAAGCGAATGTCACAGTTACTCCAGACAAGATCTGGGGTGGAGAAGAGGACTCCAAGTGAACACAGGAGGGAAGAGCAGATTGTGTGTTCAGGGCTTCCTGGAGGATTTGATGTTCAGCAAAGACTTCAGAAAGCTGAAGGTGTGAGGCAGACAATGGGGGTTCTGCATTCTCTGTGTTGCTAAAGACAAGGGCCAGGAGAGAGGGCCGCGAGCAAGAAGAGCGTGTGAGGACCTAAGTGTAAGGTCTAGAACACTCTCAGCTGCCCATGTTGCTAAGTATGAAAGCCTGCGCTGGACTGATAAGCAATCCAATAGGATAAACAATCAGTGAGTCATAGTCTCATCTAATGGTCTCTGCAGTGATGTCACCAGCAGGGACAGAAGGCTCAGAGTGTGGCGAAATGGAGGAAAGAAGCCCCACCTCTGGGATTCTAGTGGACAGAACTACCTCCTCCTCTCTAGAGGGGGAGCATGCCACCTTGATGATCCTGCTTTGTTCCAGACCCGCGATGGTTAGTCTTTACTGTCAGCCTGTTGTAACTTAGAATCACCCAAGAGACACAACCTCTGGGCACATCTGTGAGTATGTTTCCAGAAAGGATTAACCGAGGAGAAAGACCTGCCTGCCAGGTAGGCAGTGCCTTTCAGTGGGCGGTGCTGATACAGACTCCAAATGCTTCAGTGTTCCAATGTTGACTTAATACCACAAACTCTAGGCCTTCAGTAACTCACTGCTGCTCAGTGTCACAGACCAAGCAGCTACCAGGTTCTCAGCCTCTCCACCATATAGCCAGCCATTGTTGGACTCTCCACCATATAGCCAGCCATTGTTGTTGGACTCTCCAGTCCCTATGGTCTGGGCCAATTTACTAACTCCCTTTTCTTACCACATACTCATTCCTTTGGTTTTGTTTCCCCAGAATGCCCCACCTAACACAGGACTATGAGCCTTTCTTTCCAATTCCTCCCATTTAAAGTCAGGCATCCACACTGAGCCCTGTGTCATTGCTATATTTTGATTCTATGCCACTTTGTGGCTTTACTGTTCATGGCCCGATAGGAATCCTACAACTGGCTTAGATGATGGAGATCTGAGACCTAGAGCCGAGGTCACTTTGCATGGGCATGGGTTTGGTAGTGAATGCACTGGTGAGTAGAACATGAGGTCCAACGGCGGAGTATGACGGGCTGGAACACGTCACCCTGAAATGAGTGTGTTCAAGCCCTGCCATCTCAGAAGGATCGTGTTCTCATGGAAACGAGGCTGGTAGTGTGGGCTTCCACTCGATACTACAATATATCCTTTTATATACAAGATTTGGATGCACAGGGAGCATGTGTGTACACTAAGGCCTAAAAAGAAAGCAAAGGAGGGAGATGGGCTGCAGAAGTTAGCCCTGCCTCCCTGGCCTTCCAGCCCCCATACTGTAAGGTCATCACTTCCCCTTGTTAAAGCAGCACACTCTGTGGTTATGAAAGCCTTAGGAAACTCACACATAGAGGAGAGACCTGGGCTTGTGTCTGTAGTAGCAGTGTGAGTCTATACTCCCCAACATCTCAGTTTCCTTATAAAATGAGGCAAATGGCTCCTCCCATTTTCTGGGCACTGTGGAAGAATAGTGGTGGGTGACGTGATTTCTTTAAAATTCTTGTTGAGCCCCTTTCCGGTCAAGTTGGCTTCAGTATGCATGACCTCGTGTGTTCTGCAAGGCCATTGCCAATGCTGGGTCCTTTGCAAGAGAAGCAAATGCTTTAAACTACTGAGCCAGCTTCCCAGCCACCTGATTTTGTTTCTTATTCTTTGCTTTATTGTTGGCACCTCAGGCTTCCAAAGCAGTATCTGGACAGAACAAATTCTCTATGTTTCAGTGACCCTGCATAGCTAGAGGTGTGGGTGGATGAGAAGCCGTGAGGGACAATGCTTTTGTCTGCACTGGAGAATCAGCTCCCTCCTTTTTCTCTGGCTGCTGCTGCTCGCATCTCTAGGCACAGTGCATGGTTCCATGATGCCTTTGTGCACACCTTCCCACAGTGATTTAGGACATTTGTCATCCCCAAGAAGACTATATTGGACAGCCACTGGTGTGGGTAGCCTCTTCAAACCTGCTCCTGGCAGGTTGACACATGCTGCATGCTTAGCTGGGCTGGCAATGGAATCCTTATTTTCATTTTGCATGAATAAGTAGAGTCTGCTCCAGTGTTCCTGAGACCTGGGGAGAAATATGTCCCATTTGCCACACAAAAGATTCAGATTAGACACCAGAAAAGCATTTTGGACAGAAATGCATTCCATGTTAGGAGTGCTGAGGGTTTTGCTGAGTGCTAAGAGCTGCAGGTCATGACATTGCCTTGACCCCTGGGTGCTGAAGGGGGATGCTGAGCTCACCACTCTCAATTGTCTGGTGCCACTGAGTTAAAGATGAAGCCTTGGAGTGGTGAGACGCACTCTCCGGTAGCATTCATTGCATGCAAATTCTTTACTTTTCCTGGTGATAGAGGGACAGTGGGACAGGAACCAGCTCAAGAAGAAAGCACGCCTTGCTGAGCTGTCTACTGAGGCACAGTGTCCTTAGACGTCTGGGCACCTTGGAGCTCCTACAGCCTCCATACCTCTGCTAAGACCCAAGGAGCAGTTGCCAGCTCCCCACATGCCCTCTCTCATCAGGCTCCATTTGACATATGGTTGGATTCTAGGGCAAATGTACAGTATTGGAATAGCAGTCAGCAGCATTTTTATCCCATTTCTGGGGAATACCAGGAAGGAGCCTGAATGCTTGTAGTCCCAGAAGGACCCAGCAGCCCTCTGGAGTCTTGTACCTCAGCGGGCATTGCATTAAGCCCTTAGTGAAAGTGAGCGTGATTTCACCCTCACTGCACCTATCATAGCTGCATTTTTAGAGCACACAAAATTCAAGCCCAGAGAAGTGAAGGGACTTGCCAGGCTCACACAGCCCCTTAACAGAAGAGTGCATTCAAAACTGGACCCACTGACCCCAAAGCTTTGCATTACAGCCTTTGGGGACTGGTAGCGATGTGCCTTGGATACTTTTTGCACACAGGATTTTTTTTTTGTATAGATTAGTATTTTGGTGTTTTTCAATCTTTTATTCTAATTGCACCCCATCTACATATCTTGTATTACAAATAGAACAGAGTTCTTTTTAAGAAATATGACATTTGATGGCTCACACACCTTGGTAACATGTGAGCCTCGATCAGTGTAACTCTGAATGTCTTTGCTACCTGTTTAAGATGCATGCTGTGCAACATGTGGGGAGATTGTGCCCCATGCCCTCTGAGTTATAAGCACTTTTACTATAGCTAAGCTCATGTAGCTCTTTGTCCATTAATTGAATTTATTTATCATCACTTCTTAAGGCAGTCCTGGGATTGAACCTAGGGCCCGTGAAGGCTACACAAACACCCTACCGCTGAGCTACAGCTGTGGCCCATTTATTTTTAAATTTCCTGATGAGTAAATTAATTATATCACTGGAATTAAATTTTATAGCCCCACACATGCACAGTGTGCTCTGATCCGCTTCAGCCTCCTTCCACTTTCCTTTCTTCACCCTTCTTAGCCTCTGGAAATCAGGTTGGATTTATTTCTGACTTCCCATGTTTGGCCTAGTTGACTTCTCAGTTGGTCCTCCAGTTCTAAGCATCATGTAACGAACTGCAGGATTTCATTCTTTCTCGGTGACTGCATAGTTTTCACCTGGTGAAGAAAGTCAGCTTCAGATTGAGGGATTCTCTTTGGTTAGCATGTAACAGCAAACGGGAAGTTTGAAGTCAAGCTGCCTGGCTCCAGAGATCAACTGTTTAACGATTACCTCACACCCACTAGTCACAGGCATAAACCATTTGGACTGCTTTAGTGTTTCCAAAACTTTCTGCAAGAGAAGCAGCATGTGCACCACCCTTCTCAGTGGACATAGGGAGATCAAGGTCCGGGATGGGAAGGAAGGAGCCAGTGGCCTCCTGGGCGGGAGGCAGCAGAGCAGCTCTGCCAGGGAACTGTGGACTCCGGCTCTTGTGAGCACCGTACCATAAGCAGATCATCGCTCAGTTGCAATCTCCATGCATGGCCTTTGGAGAAGTCCTTCCTCCCTATAGAGCTGGGATGTTCACATCCGCAAATAAGCTCTGCAGACTCAGTTTTATTTCATTAGTCAAAGAAAAAAAAAACTAACTTCTGAACTTGGGATATCTGTGTGATAGACTTCAAGTAAATTGTAGTTTTATTTATAGCTCCTCGTCTTCCAGAAACTTAAGCGGCAATATGTTATTTGGCTCATAAAAAATAAAATAAAATAAAATAAAATAAAATAAGATGACACCTCGGGCAGCACTGTAACTAATTAGGGAGGCTTCGAAACTGCTGTTAATTCCAGACTCTGAAATGCTCACCGGCAGTGCCAGGAGCCAGCCCCACGATCCCACGGAGGACAGCCTCCCGCAGCTGCAAAGCTCAGATTTCACATTAAGTCAAACAATTATTTTGACGGGTTGAGTGAGCTCCGCAAAGTGCCATTATAATAAAATCCTTCAATTGCCTTGCTGAGGCGCTGGCACCGACAGGGGAAACTGGCTGATGGTGCAGGCTCTCGGAAAGCCTGGCAGCCGGCATCACCCGCCCGCACTCCGGTGCTGCCAGACACTTACTCTGGAGGCTCTGGTGGAGCGTCCGAAGCTTTGGGAACCAGAGACAAGGCAAGGTGGCTTCAGGAATGACAGCAGTTGCAGAAGGCAGCCAGGCTTGCTTTGATTATTTTTCTTTTTGTCTGCTAGCGTTATAGCTATTTTTGTTTAATTTGAAGTAATGTTAAATGTGAAACAAAGTTACAAAAGCAAGATCAGGGCTGAGAGCTCCTGCGCAGCTTCAGCCTTTTCCAGCTGTGACTCTTCCGCCTCACCAGGGTGGATTTCCTCCAGGCACTGGGGATCACTGCTAGGAAACACCCTCCCCCCATTGTTTTGGAAAATCAGGCAGAGATGGAATAGACTCAGACCCTGGAAAGCAGATGGCCACAAACCCCAGCTGTGTTCTACAGTGCTAAACAGGAGGGTAGACAGCCACTGCTTTGCCACGACTGGGTTCCTGATTCAACGTAGGAATCACCTCCAGGGCTCTGGACTCCAGAGGGCAGGGAAGAAGGAGGAACTACAAGCAGGAGCATCTGAGATCTGACGGAGCTGGCTTTGGTTTGTTCATGCTTTGCACGCAGCCGGCCACTCAGCTCAGCTGTGGAGAAAGAGGATGGTTTCTTACCTTAGGCTACTCTGAGATGGATGCATGCCGTTAACTTTTGTGAAATCTTATATGCAGTGTCTCGTTCACCGCAGAAAATTAATGGGTGGTGGTGCATGCATTTGTTCATCTGGATGATTCTAGGAGCATTCTGACAGCAGCTTCTGTACTGGTCCTGAGGGATCTCTTCACCGCTCTTCAGCCAGGTCCCCCGTGTCAGGACCCTGCATAGGGTCCTGTGCTAGCTCCAGTGGCAGGTTGTCTCAGAAGGTTTTGCATTTTTTTGGTTTTGCTGAGCTTCTCTTTAGCCCCTCTCATGATCCTCTCAGTGCTTGGGCTGAGCACACAGTTCACCTCCAGCCCCAGCTTTTGTTGCACGGCCTTCTCTGCCTAGAAATCCGAAGCCTGGCTTGCAGAGCGCCTGCTGAAAAGGTTCTTCCTGGCTGTTTTAATGAATGACACTGCATTTTCCTTTTTCCGTCCAGCTACTTGTCACAACTGGACAAGTTACAGAATTGGTTCTTTTTCTCTGCCTTCTGCAATGGAAGGCCCTTGGTCTACAGAAGTTGTTTAATGATCTTTCTGGAGAGGAATTCTGAATCCTTTCATTTTCCCTCCCCTCCACCTTTCTCTCATTCTCTCCATTTTGCCCTTCTTTCTTCCTTCTTTCCTTTCTTCTTTCTTTCTTTCTTTCTTTCTTTCTTTCTTTCTTTCTTTCTTTCTTTACCCCACTTTGCTCCTGATATGCCCAGATAGAGCCCTTTTAATTGCTATGGTTTGGCTCTTACCTTTCCCCATCAAAGTCTCTTGGTCTTGCCAAAGAGGAAGGCCAAAGCTAAGATGTAGCTGAGCACTTCTTTCCTTTATCCCCTAAGCCTGGGTGTGAATAACATAGGTATGCCTTGGCTACAAGCTCTGGTTCTCTCTCTCCCATGGCCATTTGCACAAGTTATTTTATTCCAAAGATTTAGCAAACGCTCAGACCTGGAGAAAATCCCCATTGGTCACTTGCTTAGTCCACTGTTCCCCATTTCTCTTAATGCAGCACAAGGAGTAGAGGAGCCCAGGAAATAGGTGGCATTGAGAGCTGACACCCGAAGCAAGGTGGGTCATTACGGTCAGTGTGTCTCATTAAAGTAGACAACAGAGGATGTTTTAATGTTTTTAAGCCAGTTTTCTCTCCATGCACATGTCTCACATGGCATACTCTTTGAACCAGCAACTGTCGCTGGTATAATGTTATGAACTGGATAGCAGAATGAGCCATATTATACTGCCTCACACATATATCAGCTTATCCAAGTTACTTTAAAAGTCTGAAATTCAGATATCCACTACAAAAATCCATATCTGACGAGGAGAGGTCAGGTATCAATGGGGAAAAGATGAATTTGGCCTTTTGTATTTGAGGGTCCTTGAACCTTCACTGTGTCAGCCTCTGTCACTCAGTTCACTTGTTTAATACCACCTTCCTGACCTCTAGATGCATCGGTAATTTGTGACTCTGCAGTAAGAGGCTGGCTAATCAGAAAGACTGTGAAGTGGAAATAAATTCGTCATATTTTCCAGCATGTCCGAGCATAGATGCAAAACAGAGATGGAAGTAAACCTTACTGCATCCCAAGAAACTGGAGGATTGAGCTGCCCTGGAGACCAGGGGCATGGGAGCTTTCTAACAGAGGCTGAGTGCCATCTACATCATGAGTGGGAGAAGCTGGGTCTGGTGGTGAACATCTATTATGCAAGTTACTTGAGAGGTCAATATGGGAGGATGGTAAGTTCAAAGCTGACCTGGGCTACAGTGAGTTCAAAGCCAGTCCAAGTGAGACCCCCATGTCAAAAAGAAAGTAAAATGAGATGGCAGGGATACATCTAAGTAGACACTAACCCAGCATGCAGCAGGCCCTTGGCATAAATCTTAGCACCTCAATGACAATCATGTACACACACACACACACACACACACACACACACATACACACTCACACATGCACCATGAAATTAGGAGGGAAACTATTTTGGGTGAAGGGACAGGATCAATGGTAGAGATAGGAGGACAGGGTAATATGACCAAATATGAGTAAGGTACAATGATATATATATATATATATGTGTATATATATGTATATTTATATATCCATAGTAATGTCATAGGGAAGGCTACCATAATGCACACCAATAAAATAAATCTACAAAAAGAGTGGGAGAAGGGACATCTGTTACAACAGAGAGGTGTGGCATTATATTCTTTTAAGACCACTTTAATGAGAATCTTAGGTCTTATTCCCTGTCCGGAAGACTGGAAGCTAAACTGTGGTATGGTCCAGCTGCATGTGTGTGTGCACACATATACACCTGTGAAGGTGTGTAATGTGTATGTGGTGTGCTTTAGCTCATTTAATCCTCATAACAGTAATTTGGGTCAAATGCTGTTATTCTCTCCACTTAACAAAAAAAAAAAAAAAGAAAATGTGGCAAAGTCAGACAATGTGTTTAACATTGAATTCAGTGTTCAGCTTCAGCATCTGAATTCATGTTTCTATCCCCTTAGCATCAAAGCACCCACTTCCTGGTTTGTTGTGGTGTTTCCCAGAGGGTCCTTTGGTTAGAATGATTGTCCTATCTCTCATGTCTCCAGCTGCTGCCAGGGGTTTGGGCTGCACATGGAGCAGGAGCTATGCAGACAAAGGACTGGACACACCAGGAGCACAGGAGTGTTGAACAGAAATGAATATTGTCAGACCACAGACCCAGGGGCTCCAACTCAGGTATCTGTACAGAGCCTATGAATGTGCCACTGGAACAAGTTCCTGGGTTATTGATGTTTAGCAAGAATGGGAACTGAGGCTCTGCTTTAGCACATGGGCCTTCTGGAATTGTTTCTTTCATTTGCACATCCCTTATTTCATTTACTCTGAGAGCTGAACATGAAGCAACAGATGTGCACCAGAAGCTGCTCTGGGCACCAAGGGATGCAGCCACGAACAAACAGACTTAAGTCAATAAGCAGCTGTGACTCCAAGCACGTTCTACTTCAGGGTGTTCTCGCTTGCGTTCACTCAGATTCTATAATCTCAGGTAGAAAAAAAGGCTCAGAACATTTTATAAAGAAGCAGAAAAGATTTGGAAATTTAAAAGTGGTTGATGAGTGATGACTGTACAGGGTTTCTTTATTTCAATTTATAGTTAGACAATGGTAAGTATTTCACTTGTGAGTATTCTAAAAGCCACTGAGTTGTTCAGTTTGAAAGAGTGAATTATATCAGTAAAAACAAGTAATTAAAAATTGTTGGACGAGAATGAAAAGAAACTGGGTGTGGTGGCACACACACCTTTAATTTCAACATTCTGGAAGCAGAGGCAGGTGGATCTCTGTGAGTCTGAGGTCAGTCAGGTCTACAGATGGAGCTGAAAGCCAGCTGAGGTCACATAGTCAGATCCTATTTCGCTCTCTCCCTCTCTCCTTCTCTCTCACCTCTCTCTCTCTCTCTCTCTCTCTCTCACACACACACACACACACACACACAAAGAGTTTGTAAAAACAGCTCACTTCTGCCACTAGGGATGCAAATTATAGCCACTCTGAGAAACCATTACACAGCTCTTTTAAAATCTGAAATTGGACTTTACTGCATGAACCAACAATTGAGCTCTGTGTGTATATTCCCAGAGAATTGAAGGTGTATTTTCTTCTAGAATCTTGTATACAAATATTACTACATATTCATAATAGCCCTAAATTGGAAATTTCTTATACATCCATTAGTAGATAAATTATTAAATAGCTGTGGTACATTTGTTCATAGAACACAGCTCAGGAATTAAAGGGGTGAGTTGTCCCTGAACTCCACACTTGGGTGAACCACAAGAAAATTAAATTGCTTCCCAAAAATATTTCATAAAGAACAATTCTTATCTATGTAATCCCTCAAAATAGCCCGATGAAGAAATGGTGATGAGTGGGGCAAACAGTATGGCTGTAGAGAGACTGCAGCCTTGTGACCGCGCTGTTGAACATAGTGATCTCGGTGGAAGTGAACACGCAGCATAGTTGTAAGGAATTACACACCCACACCCCAAATCCAGAGGGCATTTACAACTGATGGATCAAATAAGAATAAGGCTTGTCTAGGGCTGTGGTTGTGTTGATATGAACCACAGCTGTGAAAATAGCAGTGCCATGGGAGACTGGCAAAGAGTACAGAGGACTTTCTGAGAGATTTCTTTCCAGTTCTGTGGATCTGTAATTATTTTAATATAAAAAGTTGAAGTTAGTAGGGAAAAAAAATCAATCGCTAGTCCAGTGTATTTAGAATTTTTCTCTTTGGGATTGGAGCTGGGGCTGAGTCAGTAGAGTGCTTGCCTAGTGTGCACAAAACCCTGAGTTTCATCTCCAGCACCAAATAAAGCTGGGAATAGTCACATTCATTGTCATCCCAGCACTCGGGAGGTGAGGTCAGAGTTCAAGGTTCCCATTTCCCTGGGTCAGAGAAGATCTAATGGAAACTTGGAACAGTCACTAGTTCCCAGCAGCGATGGAGTCATCTGCAGTGTCCATGAAGGCCATATGGGGATGAACATGTGGCTCCCCTCCCAGACAAGCAGCATTAGCAGGAATGTTATGGTGTCCCCTGAGATGCTCGTTATGTCCATCAGCGGTAAGGAGTCCTGTCTCCACCCAATACCAGCACAGATGAGTGGAAATCCTAAAAGTCTCTTCTAGATGACACTAATTAATGATAGGGTGTCCTCTTTATTCTCCTTAGGAGCATTGTCAGAGAAGAACTGGTAGGAACCCTAACTTAGATGAGATTCAGAGTCTTAACATACTATCCTAAAAGGTCAAATGTTAATGAAGTCACTCACCATACCATTGATCAGAGAGATATCACCTGGACTGAAACACAAGGGCCATCAACAGAATCCATTCCCAAGGAGACACCTTCCAGACTTCTCAGATAGAAATGCAGAGGTGAGCCATATAGAAATGCCTTAGTGAGGAACAGAAACAGCAGTGGAAACAAATGAAGCTGCAGAAAACAATAGAAATCGTCAGCCAAGAAATATACGGTTGGCAAAAACAAAATGACATTTTTATAACAAAATATTGCAAATACTGAAGCAAAACCTGAATAAATTGGCTAAGCAGAGGGATCTCGGAAGTATGAGTATGAATCAATGAGCTTAAGCACAAGTTATTAACCAACCTGAAATACAGACAGGAAATAGATGGGGAAATGAAGAGCGTGTCAGGCCCATGTGGACAAAGCCCTCACCACCAGCTTCATCACTCTCAGAGGAGAGCGAAAGGAATCAGGATGAAAAGCTATTCCGAGACATAATAGCTTAAAACTCCCCAAATCTGGCAAAGGGCTTATGCCTAAAAAACTCAATAAATATAGTCAATTCCAAAAAAGATAAATATATCTATAACAGAACATATCACAAGTAACTTCTAAATTCCAAAGACAGGAGACTCCTTAATATGGTCAGCAAGAAATTAGTATCTTCTATTCCTCACAGGGGAGAGACGATCAGGAAAATAATATACTGCCTATCAGGAACTTGGAGGCTAGGAGAATGTACTGTATTTTTTAAGAAGTTTTATTTTTAAAAACACTTTTTTAGAATTACATGCAATGTATTTTGGTCTTATTACTTCCCCTCCCTTACTACCTAACTTAATGTTCTTTCTCTCTCTTAAAAGAGAAAACCAAAACCCAAACTGAAACTAACAGCCCCGCCACACACACACCCCAGAGCAAAACAGCGAAAACACCATGGTGCTGGCCCTGCAGTGTGGTTGATAGGAAAGTGACTCTCCCTTCCCTGCGGCTGTCAACTGTAACTAGCTTGATACAATAAATATATGTAATTTTTTAAAATCAATAATGCTTTTAATTACAGAGATAGCAACCTGGGTCACATTTTGACAAACCAACACAATTCATCATCTCATGAGCTAAAGAATGAAAGTTAGATTGCCGTTACTACTTGATGCAGAAAAACCACTTGACAAGACACAACGGCCACTCATAAAAACACACACCCCTGAGAAAATTGGAATGCAGGGGCTTCTCTAACTCGTGTCTATAAATTTTTGTGGTTAACATCAGACTTAATGGAAAAGGCCACAGTAACTTTCTGCTGAGAGAACAATGGCACCAAAATGCTTGCTCTACATGCTGGAGCCAATACTTAATGCTGTAGTTCTCATCAGAGCAGGAAAAGGGGAGATAAGAGGAATTATTGCCAGAAGAGGGCACCATATTCCCTGGGAACTGTGGCTACAAATAGGTGTGAGCTGCCATGTAGGTGCTGGGAATGGAACCCAGGTCCTCTGAAAGAGCAGTCAGTGTTCTTAACCGCTGAATCATCTCTGTCAGAACAGAAGAATGATGGGCATCGCTACTGATAGAAAGAAAGGTTTTACTACATAAAACATTCTCAAGGAATTTACAGAAAGATGATTTGAGCAAGTTATATTCACAACAGGCCTAAGTCAATGATGTTTGTGTGTACAAGCAGTGAACACATTGCTATAAATGCAATACCATTTTCAGTTGCAACAAAATTTCTAACAAAATATGTTAGAAATCTGACAGAATATGCTTTAATCTATGCTGTCTATACACTTCTGGGTGTGATGCCATTCAGTCTATCAGAGCCACACCCTTAAGGGAAAATGACTCTCCCATCCCCAGAAGCCATCAACTGTCACAGCTCTGCAATTATGGGTGAAGGCTGGTGAAGCCCTTCCCACTCTGTACTGGGAGGTTGCCTGACATGGCCTTATGCAGTGTTCCTGTCGTCTACAGAGGAAGAGATAAGATATAGAGAACATGAAGTTGGAATGGGAGGGAGCTGGGGGGCATATCTGGGAGGAGGTAGGGTGCATATGATCCAAACACAATACATGAAAGTCTCAAAACTTTAATAAAACTATTTTAAAATTTGCAGAAAATTTATATGTTCGAAACTACAAAACAACAATGAAAGAAAGGAGTTCCAACAAGTAGAGAGATAATCAGTACCAACAGATTCCAGTGTATCAGAAGATTCCAGGAGGTAAAGAGTTTACTGTTCATCAGATTGGTATAAAGGCTTAATGCAGTTTCTGTGAAAATCCAAGCAAGAAATTTTAGATATATAAAAAGATTTTTTTTAAATTTATTCGGGGGCTACAGAGATGGTTCAGTGGTTAAGAACACTGGCTGGAGTTGGTGAGTTCCCATTAGCTCAGGTAGACTGTTTTAGTGAGTGAACCCATCATGGTCTTACCTCTTTGCTCATATTCTCACTCCTCCCACTCTTCAACTGGACTTTGCCAGTTCAGTCCAGTGCTCCAGTGCAGGTCTCTGCCTCTGTTTCCATCAGTTGTTGGATGAAGGTTCTATGGTGATATTTAAGATACAGGGCAAAGCCAGTTTGGGCCCCCTCTCCTCTATTGCTTAGGGCCTTAGCCAGGGTTATCCTGTGGATTCCTGGGAATATCTCTAGAACCAGGTTTCTTGTTAACCCTATAATGGCTCCCTCAATCAAGGTATCTCTTTCCTTGCTCTCATCTCTGTCCTTCCTCCTTTTTGACTAGCCCATTCCCTCAAATTCTCCTCAACCCTCCCCTTCTTCCCTCCTCTTTCCCTTCTACTCTCCCTTTTCCCCCCACCCCAATGCTCCCAATTTTGTCAGGCGATCTTGTCTGTTTTGACTTTCCAGGTGGATCTATATATGTTTTTCTTAGGTTTCACCTTATTACTTAACTTCTCTAGAATCATGAACTCCAGGCTCATTATCCTTTGCTTATAACTAGTATCCACTTAAGGAGTGAGTAATACCATATTCATCTTTTTGGGTCTGGGTTACTTCACTCAGGATAATGCTTTTTAATTCTATCCATTTGCAAGCAAAATTCAAGATGTCATTTTTTTTACAACTGAATAGTATTCTAATGTGTAAATGTGCCACATTTTCTTTATCCATTCTTTAGTTGAGGGGCATCTAGGTTGTTTCCAGGTTCTGACTATTACAAATAATGCTGCCATGAACAAAGTTGAACAACTGCTTTTGTAGTATGATTGAGCATCTTTTGGGTATATGCCCAATAATGGTATTGCTGGATCCTGTGGGAGGTTGATTCTCAACTTTCTGAGAAACTGCCATATTGATTTACAAAGTGGTTGAACAAATTTGCATTCCCACCAGCAATGGAGGAGTATTCCCCTTACTCCGCATCTTCTCTAGCATAAGCTATCATTGGTGTTTTTGATCTTAGCCATTCTGACAGGTGTGAGATGGTATCTCAGAGTTGTTTTGATTTGCATTTCCCTGATGGCCCAAGGATGTTGAACATTTCCTTAAGTATCTTTTGGCTATTTGAGATTCTTCTGTTGAGAAATCTCTGTTTAGTTCCATACCCAATTTTTTAATTGGGTTATTTGGAATTTTGATGTCTAATTTCTTGAGTTCTTTATATATTTTGGAGATAAGTCCTTTGTCTCATGTGGGGTTGGTGAAGATCTTTTCCCATTTAGTAGGCTGCCTTTTTGTCTTATTGACTGTGTCCTTTGCTTTACAGAAGCATCTCAGTTTTAGGTGGTCTCATTTATTTATTGTTGCTCTCAGTGTCTGTGCTACTGGGGCTATATTTAGGAATGGTCTCCTGTGCCCATTCATTGAAGACTACTTCCTACTTTCTCTTCTAGCAGGTTCAATGTGGTTAGATTTATATTGAGATCCATTTGGATTTGAGTTTTGTACATGGGGAAAGATATGGATCTATTTTCATTTTTCTACATGTTGACATACAGTTATGCTAGCACCATTTGTTGAAGATTGTGTAATTTTAGCTTCTTTGTCAAAAATCAGGTGTTCATAGGTATATGGAGTGATATTGTGGTCTTCTATTTGATTCAATTGGTCAACCTCCCTTTTTTTATGCCAGTACCAAGCTGTTTTCATTACTGTAGCTCTATAATAGAACTTGATGTCAGGGATGGTAATGCCTCCAGAAGTTCCTTTATTGTACAGGATTGTTTTTGAAATGCTGGGTTTCTTGTTTTTACATATGAAGTTGATTATTATTCTTTCAAACTCTGTGAAGAATTATGTGGAGATTTTGATGGGGATTGCATTGAATCTATAGATTGCTTTTGGTAGAATTCGCTGAGCTAATGGGAACTCACAAACCCCAGTTGGACTAGGAAGGAACAAGCATGGGACCAAACTAGTCCCTCTGATTGTGGTTGACAGCTGCATGGCTGGGGCAGACTGAGGAGCCACTGGCAGTGGCACCCGGATTTATCTCTAGTTCATATACAGGCTTTTGGGGAACCTATTCTCTTTGGATGGATACCTTGCTCAGCCTAGATACAGTAGGGAGGGCCTTGAACCTTCCCCAAAGCAATGTGTTTTACCCTCTCTGAGGACTGTAAGGGGGGGTGGGGTGGGAGGGGGGTGTAGGAGGTCCTTCTGTCTTTGTGTTGCTTTCATTGGTTAATAAAGAAACTGCTTTGGGCCTGTAGATAGGGCAGAACTTAGGTAGACAGGGAAGACAGAACTGAATACTGGGAGAAACAAGGCCAGAGTCAGAGATAGGCCATGGATCCACCAGAGACAGATGCTGGGAATTTTACCCAGAAAGCTACTGCCATGTGATGATATGCAGATTAATAGATGGGTTAAATTAAGATGTAAGAATTAGTCAATAAGAAACTAGAGCTAATGGGCCAAGCAGTGATTTAATTAATACAGTTTCTGTGTGGTTATTTTGGGGCTAAGCTTGCCAGGTGGCCTGGATGAACAAGCGGTCCCTCCTTGCAACAATTGGCACTCCAATCTAAACCCATGTAAAACCTGAGAAAGCTTGAAAAGGAATTCTAGACAAAAAACACTACAGAGTTTAATACAGCTTCTTACTGTTTGCTGGTGCTTGCTGCAGCTCCTTTGAGAGAGATTTTTCTGATTCAGCCATAGCAGGAAAAAAGCTCAGCCATTTTAAAATTCAGGCTTTCTGGGTCACTGTGGTACGAGCTCTGACTCTTTCAGGCACCAGGTCTGGCTATAGAATATTTGAGTTGGGTTTGTGAGCAGACTGCTGTAGCTTGCTTAATGGCAGCATGGACTGGCTGTGTGCCTAGAAGTGGGGTGGTGAGCATGGCCCAGAGGCTCGAGTAACTCCACCATGCTGGACTGGGTGGGGCAAGCAGGCACTGACGTATTACCCAAGCAATGACACAGCTTAAGTTTTTAAGAAGCGCTTAGCATTTTAAGAAGTGTTCCTGGACAGTAAAGAATTACAGATACACAGTAGGACAGATTCAGAATGTCATATAAGTAGGTCATAGTGTTGGATAAATGTACGTAGGCTTGGAAGAGAGAAGAAAAAGAGTATAGAGAGTCATAAAATAAAGTTAATGCTTTTAAAAAAGGGTAAAGTCTTTAAAGAGACAGAGTATAGATAGTCATAGATTAAAAGGAATAAATAAAAATAAGCCATGTAAAAATGGAAAATTCACAGAGAGTCTGGATTATGTGTACTATTGTATTTTCTTTGAATTTTTTGACTGTGAAGGAGCTAAGTATGGAGAGACATTTCATTGTATGGGCTGCTAAGCTAAACCAGCATGTATATTATATAGTTATCTTGACTTCAGAATTTGGGTCTAAGGATATGATGCTTTGGAAAAGAGGTTCTTCTTTTGTTTTCACAGAAGATGAGCACCTATGGATTGCTTCTAGATCAATATGGTTTGATAGACCACGCCCCCCTGAAAAGTTGCCGTGAACACCCTCAAAAAATTACTTTGCCCAACTGCTGACTGAAATGAACCTAGCACACAGGATGCACTAAAAAAGACTTGATTAACAGCACCCCCAATCAGCAGGAAGCAATATGGACAAAACTATGCCTATATTCCCAAATATTGTTTATAAATGTTCTTTTACATTGAAAGGGGGATATGCTATAGAGATTTGCATTGATATGGATCTTGGTTTATTGATATAAATTTAAGATCAATTTTGTTATATGTATTTCTTATCTTGATTAAGGTATTGTGATTATGTAGTTCATTTAAAAATGTAATGTATAATTAAGAAATATAGGTTAATAGATAATCATTTATAATAGTCAAGACTGTAGTCATGTTAGTTAGATTTTCTAAATGTATAGAGATATATTTCAGTTAGGTATTCTTCAAGTCTTTCAGAGACCTTCAGAATATGGCATTTAAATGTTTTAAAGATCTCGGACTTTTCGTGACAATGAGACACTTCTGCTCCTAGCAGCATCAATCTACTTCAAGAGGAAGATGGGCATTGAAGAGGCTCCTTATGGAGTTGGTTAGCCATTTGGGCAAGAAACTGTTCTTGCCTGGACATGCAGGACCTGCAGAGAAATGATTGCTGAACATGCCTAAAAGTGAGATGATTCTTTGGAGTTCCTGCTTCATGAAAGAATCTGTGAGACATTCTGCAGGATACAAAAGAAAATGACTGAACTGTCTTTGAAATTTCCTTCTTCATGGAAAAGTCTGCTGGATACTGTGGGCCTATAGGCTGAAGATGGATGCCCCAATGGTACAGTAAAACTTTGAGTGACTATCCAGGCAGGGAGATGTCTCTGTCAATTCTAGAGTTTTGGAAGTTGCTTACAATGCACTTCAAGTTTACATAGGTAATATTATATCCTTCTGGAGTCTTTGATGGAGTTGAAGAATTTATAGTTATAATTTTCCTTAGTTATGATAAAAGATAAAGTAGATATAAATACTGTAACTGTAATTCTTGCTTGATAACTGTTTTGTTATATGTAATTTTACTATGTTAAAGTTAAAGCCTTCCTTTTTGTTTAAACAGAAAAGGGGAAATGGTGTAGGAGGTCCTTCTGTCTTTGTGTTGCTTCGATTGGTTAATAAAGAAACTGCTTTGGGCCTGTTGATAGGGCAGAACTTAGGTAGACAGGGAAGACAGAACTGAATGCTGTGAGAAAGAAGAGTAGAGTCAGAGATACGTCATGGATCCACCAGAGACAGATGCTGGGAATTTTACCCAGTAAGCCACTACCACGTGGTGATACACAGATTAATAGAAATGGTTAAATTAAGATGTAAGAATTAGCCAATATGAAACTAGAGCTAATGGGCCAAGCAGTGATTTAATTAATACAGTTTCTGTGTGGTTATTTTGGGGTTAAGCTAACCAGGTGGCTGGGACAAACAAGCAGCCCCTCCTTACAATAGGAGGGTATGTGGAGAGAATGGGAGAAGGGGAGGAAGTGGGAACTTGGATTGGTATATATAATGAAAAACAGATAGTTTTTTTTCTTTTTAAAACAATAAATTAAAAAAAGGAAAAAAAGAACACTGACTATTCTTTCAGAGGATTTGGGTTCCATTCCTAGCAACCAATGGCAGCTTATAACTGTTTGCAGCTCCAGTTCTAGGGGAATTTGATGCCTTCTTCTGGCCTCGCTGGGCACTGCATGCTCAAGGTGCATAGACACATGTGCAGACTAAACACCCATGCACAGGGGCTGGAGAGATGGCTCAGCGGTTAAGAGCACTGACTGCTCTTCCTTCCAGAAGTCCTGAGTTCAATTCCCAGTAACCACATGGTGGCTCACAACCACCTATAATGAGATCTGGTGCCCTCTTCTGGCCTACAGGCAGGATACTATATAAACAAACAAACAAACAAACAAACAAATAAATAAATAAATCACCCATGCACATAAAACAAAAATAAAATTTACATGCAAAGGAAAAGTAATTAGAATAGCTAAATAATTCTGAAAATGAAAATCAAACGGAAGGGACCCTGTGTCCAATGAGGACATCTGTTGCATTAAACAGCATTAATCAAGTCTGTGTAGTATTGACAAAGGAACAGAAGCATAGGTCAGTGGAGCAGAGTAAGCCACAAATAGTTTCACACAAATATGGTCCATTTATTTTTTGGCAAAAAATAAATTAATTCAATGGAAGAAGAATAGTTCTTTTGACACAAAGTTCCAGAACAGCTGGAAAATAGGCTAAACAAATTGACTAAATCTTTACACAAAGTCAGTTTAAAATGAGCCATTGACTTGAATGTATAGTACAAAACTGTAAAATATTTTGAGATAGCATAGAATTTTCTAAATATAGAACTTATTGAAGGTCTTTTCTTAGTCATAATGCAAAACATACATATATATCATTTAAAAAAACAAACCAATTCACTAGACTTCATTCATCAAAGTAAAAAAGTACCTGGTAATAGGGTGATAAAGCCATGCATTGAGATTAAATATTTACAAACAATAAATGTATAACCAGGTATTAGTAGCTACAGTATATTTTTAAATTGGCAGAATGAAATAGTAATTTAAGAGTGCAATTAGAACAAACACAAAAGGCAGGGTAGATATTCTGATGATCAGTTTGAAACGATGACAGTTGACCACTGGGGAAGTAGCTGATGTCACAATTGTATTAGTACATGTTTCTGTTACTGTCACAAAACACCCACAAGAAGTGGCATAAGGAAGGAAGGTTTTATATTGGTTCCTGTGTTGGCAGACACGGTCCATCATGGAGAGGAGCCATGTGGTGATGGCACCTTCTGCCTGTGGCGGTAGATGCTTTATCGTCTCTTGGTGGGTTAGGAACCAGAGAAAAGGGGATGCTAATGTGCTCAGCTGGTTTTTAGTCTTGGATCATGCCCTATGGGATGGTGCATCCACATTCAGGGCAGGTCTTTTCTCCCTTAGTTAATCTTTCTGGTAAATTCCTTACAAGTTTATTCATCATTGCCCAAAGGCTTCTCCTCATCCAGTCATACTGTCAATCAAAATTAACCATCATATTGGGCTGTTGGAAAGAACAAATTAAGAATGTAATGAGTTATTACTACATGCCTATTAAAACAGCTAGAATATAAGAGTAAGAGTAAGCACAAACTCAAAGGGAGGATGGGAATAAACAGATCTAGTCACATATTGTTGGTGAGGATGTGAAATTGCCCAGTTACTTTGATGAACAAGTTTGATATCTTAAAAAATAAAAACGTTTACCATAAAATCAGCAATTGCACTCCTAGGTATTATCTAGAGAAAGCAAGAAGTTATATGTAAACACAAGGTTATGCATGGATGTTTGTAGCAACTGTATTACAGTAATTAAAAATCAGGGATAAATAAAATGTTCCTCCACACTAGCATAGGTAAATAGGCTCTGGTAATACATTAAAAATAATATCTTACAACAATGAAAACAAATTGTCTGTGGATCTAGTCAATAACAGCAGTGAATCTCAAGGGCATCATACTGAACAGGAAAGACCAACATCAAAAGGTGACATACTCTATTCATGACACATTCCATAACATATCAAAATATCTGAGATTGTAAACTTACAGAGAAAGGGTCATGTTATAGAATATTATTTTAACTATGTAAAGATATGTTACATTTGTTTCTACTGCCTTTGTTAGTGACTTAAATATGTATTACATTTGTTTCTGTTGCACTTGTTTAATTATGAAAAGATGTGTTGCTGTTTCACCTCGCCTGTCTAAAGCACCTGATTGACCTAATAAGGGACTGAATGGTCCATAGCTAGGCAAAGAAAGGATAGGTGGGGCTGGCAGGCAGAGAGGAGAGAGAAGAAGAGAAGAGAAGAGAAGAGAAGAGAAGAGAAGAGAAAAGAGAAGAGAAGGAGGAGAATGAGGGAGATGCCCAGGCTAGCCAGGCAGCTGCTAGCCAGCAGACAGAGAGATATACAGAAAGGAAAGATAAAGAAAGATAAAAAAGCCCCAAAGCAAAATGTAGGTTAAGAGAAACAGGTTAAGACAAAGCATAGATGAGGAGAAACAGGCTAATTCGAGTTAAAGTAAAAATGCTAGCCAGAAACGAACACAAACTAAGGAGAACATTTATAACTAATAAGTCTTTGTGTCATGATCTGTGAACTGGTTGGTGGCCTAAAAGAAAAAGCCTGGTACAAGTTCACTTTGGCTATAGGTTTGGAGGTTCCAGTTCATGATCTGTTCATCCCATTGGGTCTCTGGTGAGGATGTTCATGGCAGGGAGCATGTTATAAATTAAAACCAGTCACCTCATCACCAGTCAAGAAACAAAGGGGGACAAAGAGAAGACTGGGGTCCATCATTCCCTCAAAAGGGCATGATTGCAATTACCTAACGATGTCCCAGGAGGTCCTTCTTAAAGATTCCACTACTTCTCAGTATTGTTACCTGGGGGGACATGCTTTTATACAAAACTCTCTGGGGACATTCCAGATCAAAACCACACAAATGCTCTGTTATTCCATTTTAACACCATCAAACTGAAAAGAGATTAATGACCATCTGTCACTAGGATTCTTGCAGAGATAGAGGTGGTGGCAGCAGTGGTGGTGGTGGAGGCTGTGGCCACAGAGGAGCATTGGGGAGGGGTTGCCATGACAGACTCGTTCCTGATCTTAATTATGATGACTGCAGGAATCTACACACAAGAGATTACATCAGTGTCAAGTTGCTGTTCAGGTACTGTACACCATCAAGGCAAGATGGTGTGAGGAAAAATGGATGAAAAGTACACAGAACTTCCTTGTAATTTCTGTGACCTTTTATGAATTTAATCATTATTTCTGAAATAAATTAAACTCAGTCAACGGAGTAATGGGTGCTGCGGTCCAGCCTATTTCTTCATTTATTGTTGAGCTCAGTGCAGCTCCTTAGGCTGAATTCATCCTCAAATAGGATTTCTCTTGGCATTGACAATGAGTTTAGTGGTCCCCAAATCTACATTTCTCACCAAGAAGCCTCATAGAAAAGGGGAGTCTCCCTTTACAAATGCCTCCCAGAGGCCCAGTGCAGGTTACTGGTTTTGATTTGACCATTATCCTGACCCTCAGTTGGCCACCGTGAGGTGATGAGCTGATGTGGTGTATTTTGGTGGTGGATTTAATCCACAGTGCTGATCAGTGGGACTCTACACAAATTATGGGACTCATGAGTGGGAAGAAGAGGAGCCCCAACACCTACAAGAAGAATATAGACATTTGGGGTAGTCCACAAGACCCCTGATAGGAGGAGGGCAGTTGCATGCAGAGAGGAAAATGAAGCCAGTCCCCAAGGGAAATCAGAGACAGAAGATCATGGTCACACAAGGAGAGGTAAGGAGGAGACAAAAGGAAGAAAAGAGACCCTTTCGCTATTTGTTTACTATACCAGCCTTAGTTCATTACTATAACAAAATGCTACAGGCTCTGAGTCTAGTGAACAGTTATAGTTGGCTTTCACACTGAAGGCCAGACGTCCAAGCTCAAAGGGTGGCCATACTAGCTTCCTGGTCCATAGATGCTGTTTTTGCTGTGTTCTCACAAGGGAGAAGTGAGGAGTTCTCTGGGCTCTTTTTAAAGGGCACCAATTCTACCCATGAGGGCTCTACCCTCCTGAATGTGCCTCATCATCATCATGTCCCAAAAACCCATATCTTAATGTTGGATAGAGGTGTTTAGGTATCAACCCATACATTTTTAGGTACACGAGCATTGGACACACAGCACATTCCCACCCTGGGAAGTCCCACAATAATTTGTAGAGTATTTTGGAAGGTTCCTGGGATCCAAGCCATAGTCTCACATATGCTAAGCACATAGAGTATCACTGACCTACACCTCAGCCCCTCATCCTGGTGACTTTCTCTTTCTTACCACCTACAGCCCCTAAACTCAGCCTGAGAAACCCCCAATTACCCTGGGAAGGGCTACACATGGCCAGACTGATTCTACAGTGAGGTGGACCGCATTCGAGTCTTCATGCGCTTGATAGATGAATTGGGAGCTCCCTTGATTTCAGCATTAATTTCTCCAGATGCAATTGTCTCCCCAGTTACTAAGTACTGTTAGTCCTAATTAACCAGTTTGCAGGCAATTTTTCAACCTATCAAGTAGTGAAATAAAATAATGAGCTTAGCTGAAGAGGACAGACAAGGCAGGGATTCACAGGGGAGTCCACGTTTTATTACCGATTCTGCTTAGAGCTGGGCTGCAGATGGCTCCTTCCTTTTACATCTTTCCCCCATTTTTTTTGCAAGTTCCATCCTCATCATACCTTGAAGTCAGAAGAATCCTGTCAGTATATTAAGATGAAAGATGCTTCGGTGTGTCCCTTATGAATGAGCTGGATTTAATTCTTGATCACACCCAGTTAATTTGAATACTTTAATGATCCTGTCCACGGGGAAAGGGAACCAGATGAATGTGTCATGCCCACCTCATTTGGTAACATCGCTAAGGAATTTCTCTATCAGCAAACTAAATATTCAGAACCCTATTCATTCATTTCCCTAATGGGAGGACTTCTTGACATTATTTTTTTTTTCTGGTGGTTTCAGCCAATGGCAAGTGGGAGAAGATGTTAAGAAGAATCACCGGTTAAAACCCCCAAGCTCCTCTGTCCTCCATAATGTGACCTTACCTTTCTTATCTTCTCCCATGAATATTGCTCAATAAATACTTATTAAGGAAGGTGGGTCTCAGCACTTCCATGCTGCTTCATCTTGCTGGACCTTGGGGCCACTGTTCTCCCTCAAATGCTAAGTCCAAGTTTGGGGTTACCATGTCTGGCCCTGCCTTCCTTCAGCTGCACTGAGACTGGCTGCCGTTTCCCAAAGAGTGTGGTTGAAAAATGTGTGAGGGCTGGGAAAATAGGGAAAATGTGCTAGTGTGTAACATGTTGTTTCCTTATGATCTCCAGACTCCAGCCAAATGGCTGATAGATCTGCTGGGCTCATCTTTGCCTGGACTTTGTCGGATATGCATGTCTGACTGAGCCTCTCCCCTCCACAGGTCCTTGTGGATCTACCAGACTTCCACAGCGGAAAAGCTGTCTATTAGACATTGCCCCATTCCTAGAGCTCTCTGAGAAGCTCTCTCCCACCCACATGTTTCAATGCTTCCTCAGGTCCAGTATCCTTCCCTGACACCAAGAAGTTTTTGCTTGGGTCCAAAGCATTGTTCTCAGAGCGAAGCTTTGGCAGAGCAGAACGGCTTATCACTGGACCCTTGCCAGGAATGCAGATGCCCAGGCCCACCCAGTCATGAGTAAAGGCATGTGTGAACAAGTTCTCCAGAAAATGCTGACGCTCCCTGGAGCTCGGGGACCAGTGGTATAAAGAAGGTGTGGGGTTAGGGCGGAAGATGCTGTTCTGTGAAGGTGGGTGGTAGTCACAGGCCTGGAAAGAGTGGCCATATCTGCAGGTATCCCCCAGACTATGTAAGAAATAGTGCAGGAAACAAGCAGTTCTGGGCCCCAAACCTGGACTTTTGGCTTGTATGTCCATCTGTCCTCAGCTCATAGCTGAGATCTTATAACCCTGGATGTTAAGAGCCGATTTATGGCTCAAGTAATATGTCAAGTGAGGTTTACTTATCTACTTGGAAAATTGGAAGAGCTCATGTGAAATTTTGGATTTGCTGATACCCTCTCAAAATCAGCTTATCTGTTATGCCCATCTGCAGTTGGTACTCCACAGTGACTTTGACTTTCCTACATTCTCTACATCCCAACTTCTTTAACTATGGGTCAGACCCGTTGGATTCTCCATGTCTGGCCCTGCTTTCCCTTCAGCCGAACTGAGACTGGCTGCCATTTCCACAAAGAGTGTGGTTCAAAATGTGTGAGGGCTGGGAAAATAAGAAAAATTCACGGATGCATAAAGCATTATTTCCTTATGATCCTCAGACTCCAGCGTGGCTGACAGATCGGCCATGCTCATTTTCTTCCTGGACTTCGCTGGACACTCATGGCTGAGTAAAAATGCCTTCCCTCCCCAAGTCCACTGTGGAGGACCAGTAGATCCCTTATTGCAGTGCGGTTAATGCAGCATAAGCACTGTGCACTGTGCATGTTCTGTAACCAGAGATTAGCATCCAACACCTGGAACATGAGGCTCTGGCAGTGTTATTACTGTACACATGAAGATTTCTGCTCTTAAATAAACATAATGGTTTAATCATTCAAACAAAGGCCTATAATATCCCCTCCCTCCCATGCCTTGACATCTAAGCATCGAATATTACAATTTTTGATTGTATTGTGTTAAAGTCTTTGATTTAAAAAAACTGTTTGAGTTGCTAAGAAGTTTCATAAACAAACAAACGGAAACAGTTAGGTTTTGGTATAGGACAGAATTTCCAAATAGCATTAATATACTTCTGTTTTTGTACTAATAATTAACTGAAGTAGCATTTTCTGCATTGATGACTATAAAATAAATTGATCAATGTTGAAGAAGCTCTGTGTCTTTCAGTATCAAATTTTCAGTCAATATTTAACTCATTATGTAAAAATATACATACCAATTAATTAGCATATATATTTCTTTTCATTTTTCATAAATGGTAACATTATTTTTATGCAAAATAATTGTTTTAAAATAAATTTAAATTACTTAATATTAGTTAACATCTGATTTTCATACCTAATTTCTATAGCTATATGCCCAGGGATGTATAAACTTTTCTTGGGAGAAACAAGGTCAGAAGTAGAAAGGTAAGAAGATTTGATTCAGTTCTCACTGCTCCCTGTCATCTCCCAAACAGAGGATGGTTGTCAAATGCTGCTTGAGCTTGTCCTGTTGGAAAAGATGCTGACTAAAGAGGGTCAGGGGCCAAGAAAAATGCTAAGAGATAATTGCTTTCTTAATTAGCATATGTTACCTGTGCAAATAATTAGTGTTCTATGTGTGCTCTCTACACAGGTAGGGAAATCACCTTGTTCACATCTACTCATCACCCTCATGTCCCTTCCTCTTTCAGCGGAGATAATGATCATAGTGGTCAGAGTCTCCTCCATTTGAAATCCCCGTGTCATGGCTCTCAGGATCTGGTCATTAGGTCTCGATGTCCTCAGTCCTAAAGACTTGGGATTTTCATCTTGGTTCTGGGATCACATTTGCATTCTCCTGAAGGATCTGAGAAATAGATGCCAGATTCTGAGGAGGAGTGTTTGCCATGAGAACTAGCTGAGACAGTGGATATGGAAACACGATCGTTCCTGTGCTATGAGTCTGTCAATATACAAAAGAGTCACCGTGCATGGTTTAGAGGGAGGAGGAGGGGTGCGGAAGAGGATCAGAGAACTGAATGGCTGAACAGTCAGGCATACTTCTTGGACCTTAGAAAAAGTTTCGACTTTCATGATGTGGAAAAGGTACATCTGTGGCTCTTGGGGCTAGCTTCTCTTGCAGCCCTCACTCAAGAACTAAGCTTGGTAGGATGAGAACCCAGGAGGTCAGGGGGTGCCTGGGGAGACGGACCACTGGACTGAGGTTGCGAGGAAAGCTTCTTCTGCTCTGAAGTGCTGCCAAGACGCAGGGAGCCTTACTCCCCGGGCAGCTCCGACTCTACCCCCTTTTTTTGTTTCTCTTCTCTTTTAGTTTGTGGAGTAAACCGATAATTAAGCAATTAAACATCAAAGGGAGGCTTGGAGAGCCCTGGAGCTTGTTCAGAAAACCAGTAAGGAAAC
This sequence comes from Ondatra zibethicus, assembly GCA_004026605.1. Classification (NCBI taxonomy): domain Eukaryota; kingdom Metazoa; phylum Chordata; class Mammalia; order Rodentia; family Cricetidae; genus Ondatra; species Ondatra zibethicus. Next base: position 97,433 of record PVIU01002084.1, on the reverse strand, counting down.
TACTGTGGAGATAGGACTAGCTAGTCTGAGGACTCCTTGCAGCGGGTACTCAGATCCCAGGAGGCCAAGACTCTGGGTGGCCCAGTACAGGTGTCAGGGTTGCTGTAGTGTGGCAGTATGAACTGACCTTCCTAGGGCTTGCATTCTTAGAGCTATGATCTCTGCAGTTCCAAGAGTGTGCTAACGTGGAGACACAGTTCCGGGGGTTGTGTATGAACAATTGTGCATGTGTGTGTGGCAGGGGAGGGAGGGTTGGAGGGTCGTCTGACTTGGACTGTGCTGGTAGGCTCCAAAATCTCTTCCTGCTGTGTCACTTGCCAAAGCACTGAGATCATAGAATTAACATGATTAACTAATTAAAAAAAACCATTAAAACTCTGAATCAAACACCTGTTTGTCAGAAACATTCTGTGAACTGAGAATACCACAGCACATGAAACAAACATGTATCCTGGTCACGGAAAGCTCATTGTCTAGTCAGCAGTGACACATAATAAACAACATAGTAAGTGAAGAAACTGGGGACACAGGCGACACAGGGTGGGGTGCTTACTGGGGTTAAGAAGAAGCTGCGGCATTACCGCAACAAGGCTTGTGAAGGTTCCCACCTTGATCCTCCAGCAAAGCCCATCTCAGCCCCCTTCCCACCATCTGGAGTTTCTGTTTCCTGATTTTTCTCCTTCCTGTGTACCTTCAGCATAGCTTTTACCTATGCCAACCTGTTTACATTGTTCACCCGCTCACAACACCAAGATGACCCCATGTATTGAATGGGATAGGAGTGGGGAGTGGGCATGGTGGGATGGGACTAGACAGAATAGGCAATGGACCTAAAGGGACAGCTCCCCAGAGCATCACCCAAGAAGCATGGAGAAATCTGGGCAGATCATTGTCAGATGTAAGATATTTGTTAAATGAGTATTGAAAAACAGACAGGTAAAGATCATGCTTTTAGGTGTTGGTGGCCAATTAAAAAGAATTTTAAACATTAACTGGCCAAATAAAACATGTCTATGGGCCAAATTTGGACATCTAGGGTCACTAGTTTGCTAGTGAGAGGTGGATCATAGAATATAATCTCCTTACTGAAGCCTCTTCCTGTCTGCATAGACTTAGCCTCTGACCCGCCCTAACCTTGGCCCACCACCTCTCTAAACATATGATCCAGAGGCTCCGTCACTTCTAGCACACTGCGCTGTTTACTCCTCCCTGTAAAATGGCGAACTTCTATCCTACTTGACCCAGCTCAAAGTCACCTTCCTGGAGACCCTTTCCTTTCCAGCCAAACCACCTTCTCCAGAAGCTTAATGGGCCTGGGTAGATGTGTTTGCCCTCAGGCACTGCCTGCTACATAGTAAATCCTTAACAAGTTTGGCTTCTGCACTGTCTTAGGACCCTCCTGAGTCAGGGACAGGGGTTTGCCTGTGCTTTAAATCCCTCACAGGATATTCCAAAGCTTGCAGTACCTGGATGGGAGGAAAGCCTAGCACAGTCTGGGGGGGGAATGCTCAGGCTCCCCCCCCGATTGAAGTCATAGCCCCCCCACATCTCCACTGCTCAGTGTCTTCACCTGTAGAATGGGGGTGACGTCACAGGAACTACATCCGTGAATGGGTGTATTTGATTGTTTAGGACAGAGATTTTGCTATGTATCCCAGGTTGATCTTGTACTCATTCTGTATCCCAGGCTGGTCTTGAGCTTGTGGTGATGCTCCTGCCTCAGCCTCCTGAGTGCTGAGATTAAAGTGTGTTCCATCACGCCTGGCCCTGTGAAATGCTTCTAGTGACAGAAAATTCATTCTCAGACTGAAGGAGAAAGCCCATTTCCAACATGGGCACAACTTAGGGAGACTCGGGGGAAGAGCTCCTGTGGTGGTGCAGCTGGAGTTCTCAGACAGGATCTGCCCTTCTCTTTGCCACAGACCCTCTCTTCTTTCCTCCCAAACACAATAAAGTTATTTCAGTAACTTTATACAACTCTCCTATAAAATCCATAACTCTTTGTTCTACGCAGTAAAGCGGAAGCCTATAAACTCCGAATGCTAATCTCTAACTTGATCTTCATGACAGTTTGCTTAAATAGTACATAGTTCTAAGAGTTATCAGCTGAGCTGTCAGATGTCCGGTGATTGCACATGGAGGCTTTCTCCTGCTGCTTGGTAGAGCAGGTGATGGAGCTGGGTCCAGCGTGCCCTTTCACCTGTCCCCCCCCTCCAGTCATAGGATCAGGTGACCTTCCCCTCACACTTAACGCTGTTGTGCTGAACTTTGAACTCGGCTGAGCCACGGTGAGGATTTTTAGAGGAGCGTTGCATGTTTGCAAGAGTGAGGCACTAGAAGAGCAGCAGCCTTGCTGCACTGAGAATGTGTTAGCTTCCGTGCATATTGTAATGCTATACGCCACATTTAGCCATGTTTACAAGCATGGCTCACTAGAACAGTAGTCTTGCTACATGACTACTCCATCTCCATTTCCTCCTTTTCTTCCCTTTCCCTCTCCTCCATTCCTTCTCTTTCTCCCGTATCTTCTTTCTTTCCCTCCCCTCCCGCTTTCCCCCTTTCCCTCTCCTTCTCCCTTTCTTTCTTATGAAGCTACCCTTTAACCTACCACAGAGATCTTCACAGAAGACCTGCTTACCCTGGAGAGGGAGGAGGAGGGCCCTCTGCCGATCTGGAAACTTGGGACTGTATACAAAAGAATCTTAAGGCATTCCTCTTGTGACAGACCACTGCTCACCCCCCAGGGACCAGAGGAGGCACTCGTCTTGTGTAGTGGCTTCTGCAGAGGGGAAGGCAATCACCCCAGACTCTGGGCATCTAGAGCCTCAGAATCTAAAGTGAGATCCCATCTATGGAAGCACCTCAGCAGCAATCAGTGCAGCAATGGGTGCTGGTCCCCAAGAATGGTGTGTGCTGACAGAGGGAAGGGGCTGGAAACAGGCCTGCTCCTCACGGCCATACCTAGAATTCATCCCATTTTTATGAGTGAGCTTGACTTCATTCTACGGGAGTGTAAGTGCCAGGACCAGTCCTGTGTGATGAGTCTTCAGGAGATTCAGATGGTTCCATGCCTCTGAGCACAGCTCCTATGATTACTTGAGAAGTTGGGTTTTGCAGCAGCCAAAACTTCAGGTTTGGAGTCTGCTTTCCTCATCCACACAGAACTCAGACCTGGAATGTGGGCTTCAGGAGACGAGTTGCTTCTGCTGTTCACTTGGGAAGTATCTTTCTGTAGCAATGCTGTGTTCATTTCCGTTCTTCTTTTCAAAAATAAGGAGAGCATTTTAAAACAATACCTGTTCATTGTAAGTCACCCAAATAGCACAAAAGTGAAATGAAGGAGGCTAACCAAATTACTTAAAAAATATGAGAACGTAAAGATTTCCATTGTCTCAATAGCCCACATGCCACTCTAGAAAGCATTCTGGAGTGCTGCTGTGGTTAGGATAGGAGTGTTCAGGTTGATGTTTTATGTACCTTGGTCCCCAGTCAGTGATGTTGTTCTGAGGGACTGTGGAGCATGCGGGGCTTGGGCCTAGCTGGTGGATATGGGGTCACATAGGTCATATAGGGTGGACTTTTGGAGGTTCCACTGCCTCTGTCTCTGTTCTAACTCTGCTTCATGTTTGTGCCTCCCTACCATGATGACCTGAGCCCCCCGAAACTGAATGAACACAGATCTTTTCAGCCTCCAGTTTCTTTCTGCCAGGTGTTCTGTCATAGTGGCGAAAGAAGCAGCTAAGGCACAAATCTCACAGGAAGACAGAAAGGGGGAGCAGAACAAATGTAGTTATACACTTGATGTTTTCATAAAAGTTGTTCAGTTGAATTTTCCTGATTTAAATGAAGCAAAAGCAATTGAAGGTGAACTGAGGAATTTGCTAAGATGTAATTCTGCACTATAGAATGTATTGTTCCTCATCAGAGTGAAAGATAAAAACACTGGCAGAAGTGGTGTTAATTTCTTCTTTAATTCTGTTTTAATCTTGAGCTCTATAAATGCCTCCTAATGAAGGATGGGGAAACATGAGTACTCATATATCTAAGTCGTTATCTCTAGCTCCCTTGATTTGTTAATTGTGTCTTTATTTGAACTTCACTGTCATTTAACTTAAGCTATTTTTGGAGTGTTGGTGTCCCAGCAACTGAATAGACTTCGGGTGCTAAGAAGGCTGTCCACCAGAGTTCGGCGTTCTCCGGTTTCTCCTTTGCTTTAACTGGTGAAATGATTTGTTTGGTTTTATTTTTTGAGACAAGTTTTCTCTATGTCTTTCAGGCTAGCCTTGAACTCATGATCCTCTTACCTCAGTCTTCCAAGATCTGGGATTACAGGCATGTTCCTCCATAGCTTGCCAGGAAGCTGTGCTGTTGCCCTTTTATTTCAGACAAATCTAGGAGAACCATTGTCTGTATTGTCGTCAATGACACCACAGACTGTTCTACAATTATAGATCCCTTTCCTCCTGTCTATATGAGTATTACTCCATTTTCTTTTTGGTATTTGTGTGAAAATGATAAAATCTTACTCCGACTTTTCCTCTTGTGCATTACCTGCTTTTGTTTTGTTGCTTATAGAGTGAAATGTTTCTCTAGTTTTAAATCCTGTAAGGTATAAGATGTGGGTTGTAGCTGTTTGCTTGCATCAGCTCATCCTGGAATGGAATGTGCATTTCCATTCTATGAACTCCGTTCTTTCTGACTGTAGGAATTTTTCTTCTAATGTATTTAGGAGAATATGTGATTCTTTTTCCTTGTAGTTTTGTTAGGTTCTGTGCTACAGCTACATCAATTTATCTCAACACCGGTTTGTCTTTGCTCTGCCTGCTCACCTAACACCTGACTCCAAATACTTTGATTGCACAGCCTTATCTTTGTATTTCAACTGTAATTATGTCAACATTTCCTTCTGTGTTAGGAAATCAATTCTCAGCTCTATTTTATTTTTCAGTGGTTCTGACCCGGAGCAACGATTCCTTTTTAGGCCAAATGATCTCTTCTGGCCATGTTATCCTTGATGTATGATGAAGTATAACCCAGGCAGGTGTCACTTCCTCAGTAGGCAGAGCCATCATGCCTGCACATGCTCTCAACACTCGCTGCATACCATGAGGAAACCCTCAGCTCAGCACACCCTCAGAAAATTCTTGGAACACCCTCAACAGACCCTCAGCCCACAAGCAGCACACCCTCAGGACACCGTATGCCACCCTCAGCACACCCTCTGCATACCCTCTGCACACACTCAGCACACCCTCTGCACAGGTGCTCTGCACACCCTCAGCACACACTCTGCACACCCTCAGCATACCCTCTGCACACACTCTGCACACCCTCAGCACACCCTCTGCACACCCTCTGTACACCCTATGCACATCTTCTCTCACACCATCACCACACTCTGCACATGCCAGGATGGGTGGAGGCCACCTACTTCTTAGTTGCATAACTTCATGGGATCTTCTCTGTGTGTTTCCCTTGAGTCCTTCTGACTTTTATATTGGGGATCACAACCCTAATGCTTAGGAACCCAATGAAAGCACAGAACAAGGAAACCCCATCTTAACATCTCACTTCATTCCGTGCAGATTGCTCAAGGCTGCTGTGATCCCATTTCCTGAATTCTTCCAGGTACCAGGGAGATCCTAAACCAATCAACTCTGCCTGAACCTTTGAGCATAAGATGGTTAACCCTGCTTGTCTTCTTGGCTGGATTGAGAGGCACCTAGGGGTAGTAAAGCACAGACGTCTGACACATTTCCAGAGAGGATCAAGTAGGTTGAAGGCTCAGGTGGAATAAAATGGGAAATAAGAGGCTTGCTAACATAGCCCTTCTCCTTCTCTGGTTCCCACACAGTATGCTGTTCATTACCCCACAGCACCATGACCCCAGCCACAAAGAACCTGGGGCCGTAAGCCAAAATAGCACCCCTTCAAATGTGCTGTGTACCCTCCCAGACACACAAACCCTCAGTACTGCTGCTGTGGATGTGACTCTGTGCATTATGTTGCACCTTGAAATCTGGCCTCTTTCTGCTTTCCTTGTCCTCCATGTCTCAAGTCACATGGAAATCTAACCCAGTGGCACATGGGCTTTCTTTCTGGAGATGAGACTGGTTTGTTTGAGTTCTGCCTCCTACCCTCATGTCTTGCCTCTTCCTCTGCCCATTGACCCCTTGTGGCTCTGAGGACAGAATCATCTTACCACACACCAGTAACCACATCTCCTGTTGAAGGTGATGCCGAGATGAGAGCAGGCCATCAAGGAAGGACTCTCTACGTGTCTGATACATACCTTAACTAATACACACCTTTAATGGGAGTAAAAACACCAAGGGAACAATGCTCCATGGTATTCAAACATTAAACACTACAGCATGGGTTATTCAAACATTCCACACTACAGTATGGGAACAAGCTGTTTAAGGCGGTGTAAAGAAAGAACACGCAAGCAAAAGGTCCAGGCAGTAAGTCCAGGCAGGAGACATGGGAATTCACCATCCCTGGGAAGCCTTGAAGACTGCTTATGTAATATTCTCATGCCTTTTGCAGGTAGAGGTATAATTATTCCATTATGTTTTCCTGTGAAGTGTGAAAACTCTCTTTACCAATCCTCTTAAATTAGTAAAATATAATATTCAGTGAGACAGGAGACAGAGCAATGTTAATTGAAAGTGGAGAGGTGTTTATAGGTTGATGTGGTGCAGCCAACTGTGACTAAAATTAATGTCTGGGGGTTCCTGCAACAGCGGGATGCCCTCAAGTTTATCCTGCATTTCCAATAACAAATCCTGGCACCCAGAGAGTCTCGTTTAGTGTGTCATGATTCCAGCCTTGGAGAAGGTTTCCTTAAAATAGGTCTGAGAATTTTAATTACATTCCATTTGTAAATTTCTTTTTTTGCCTGATGAGGTGTTGAGGATGATGCGAAATTTTTCTAAAATTTGAGCTTACACCAAGTGAGTTACCGGCGGAAAGATTGCTCAGCCTGTTTGTGGGCTTCCTCAGAGCCCTTCCATGCTGGGCCTGCTCTCTTCCCAGCCAAACCACAGTTGGGTTCTTTTGCATTATGGAAAAATTGGAATCATAAGACAAAGGCCAGTTAATGGACTTGATTCTGTGTCTTCCTTTGCCATTGGCAACTGTGTGAACAGTGCAAAGTTCTCTTATTCACTTTGCCGAGAGAATAAACGTCAGGTCTGGAACCCCAGACACCCGGCTGAGCCCATCTAGCAGAGCTTGACCATGGTCAGCCATCTCAGCAGTGTGAGCAGACCTGTTTTGATCCTTTGCTTTGTTTTGCTAGGACAGAAATTATGGGTCCATGCTGGCTTCCAGTCACATGTTTGTTTATTTCAAGTGCCCAGCTCAATGGTCATAACTCTTCTTTAAAGAATGGTCTGACTGGTCTGGTGGAGACAAAAGAGCACAGGAAATGGAGAGATGCTTTTGTTCTCCCCCTACTGGGCAGATGCTTTTATTGTCTGGATTTGGAGAAGAAGCGTAGTTATTAGCATAGCTGGCTGAGGTCTGCTAGCTAAAAATCACAGTAGTTATACTGTTTATTTCCATAAACAAGAAAATTGTTACACAGTAATGTCACTGGGTCATGTACCCAATGGGATATTGTCCCCAAAGGTATCAAGGCCACATTGCTTCAGCTTTGTACTGACTTTAGTTTTATGCTTAGAACAAGGGCATTTCTTTCCCTTTAGAGGGTTAATAGACAGGTTACTGATGCAATCAACTTTGGGACATCTTCTCAGCCACACTTCTACTTCTGAAGCATTTTTATCCTCCAGACTCGCAAATGTTCTCCTGTCTACAGTTAATTCATTCTTTTCCCCCTAAAGATACATCTCTCCATTAGTAACATAGCCTAATTCCCAATGCCACATTTGAGTGCATTTTATTTTTGCAGAGACCTTCATAGGAGCTTTATTTACTTGTTAATTTTTGTTTTCTTTTCACTAGAGTGCAAAGCTCATAGTCTTTGTCCAAATGCGACCCTTAGTCATAGGTGTTTCCATCTTGGCCTCTTACATGAAAATCACGGGATAATTGAATATGAATTTCTCACTGAGGAGCAAACGGGAAGAAATGAAGGCATTTAAAGAGAAAGCAAACTCCAGGGAGAGAAATGGGGAAGCTCTGGGATGGCCTTAGAGAGATGCTATGTGCAGTCCATCAGTGGAGGACACATGTTAGAAGGTTCAGGTCTGGGCCAGAGATGCGTCTACAAGAGCCTCTTGAAGCCTAGAGGTGGGTACCCAAAAGACCATAAAAACTAGACTGTTGGAGGGTCTAGTAACTCACTGAAGGAATAGCACAGTTTAAAATTAATTCAAAAGCCACATTTTTCATCTATAGAAATAAAAGCATAAGGACACAATCAGTTTCTTTTCACTCAGCAGTCTTGGATGGTGGAGCCCAGACAGCTGTCTGTAGGGAACTCATTTCATACAAGAGACTGAACCATCTAGATTGCTAAGAGAAATCAAGAATTCCTCCATCTGCTGTTGCCTTTATCAACACAACTGACCCAACATTTATCTAGCTCTCTGTGTTCCAGGTCAACCCACAGGCACCTTTCTCTAGCCCCATATTCCCAGGCCATTGCTGTAACCAATTCTCAGTAGAGCAGCCATTTGTAAAGATCTGTTCTACATTTTGGCTAATACCTTTGCTTGTTTTTTTTTCCCCTAAGCACTGGACAGGATGCCACTCAGGCTCACTATGTATTAATGCCCAGCTTGGGTAGTTCTTTGGGGTTAGATCTAATGCCTCAATTCACAAGTCCACACAGATCACAAATATAAACGTATTGCTAATATCTTATTTCGTTCGTCTTACACTATTCCAGATGTCCTTGAGGTTATCTTAGAGAATGCATTTGCATTGGTATGTTTAAGAATTCTTACTGCTTCTTGTCCTTGTATATTATGAGAATGTTCTGGGGTTTCTACAAGGTCTTCTCAGTAGCTTCTCTGTTTCACTTATGTGAAAGGGGAGGCCCACTCATCCCTTGTCCTTCAGGGTCTTAGATACATCACCTCTTACTCCATGGATGTATTAATAAATGGAAAAAATTTTCAAAATCTTTTTCTAATAACTTCTCTATTGCAGGTATGTACCCTACTTCTTGCGAATTGTTTTCAGGTCCAGCCTCTATTTGAAATTAGATATGATATGAATGTAAACTGTTCAAAAGACATTAGAAAGTCATAAAGAGAGAGAGAGAGAGAGAGAGAGAGAGAGAGAGAGAGAGAGAGAGAGAGAGAGTTGGAAATCTGGATCACAAGACAAAGAGGTGACTCTGGAAGACTGGTAAGCCCTTGTCCTCCAAATGTGAACAGTATCTCTTGGGGTGAATAATGTGACCATTGCTCTGGTCACCAGAGGGTAAACATGCTATGTAAACCTTTAGAATGATGCCTTCCAAGAGCCTCTCTGGGTATAGGGTGGACTTTGTTAGAATGGGAAGCAAAGTCCAGAGGTTCCATGGTTGTTAGAAGGAGCCTTTCACAACCTATACCTACAATAGTTCATCTTGGTGGTTAACGTGGTTGGATTGATCCCTAAGACTTTAGTAAACGTCTTCATGTGTCTTTAAGAGTGCCTCCAGAGATGATAAGCTTATGAGGCCTCTGACTTCATTAACAGTTTAATTCCTTGATGCATTCAGAGTTTGAATAGATAATAAGGAGATGCTAGCCCTTTAGAAGGTAGGGCCTGGTTGGAGGAAGCAGGTTATTGGGTGTATGTCCTTGCGATCTATAATATTGCTCTGGTTGCTTCTTGTTGCAGTTCACCTGTGTTTCACCAGTTTCATTGGTGACAATGAACTGAAACATCTAATGCCACAAGCAAAATTAATCTTTTGTTCATTAAGTTGTTCTTCTATGAATTGTTCACAGCTATGATGAAAGTAGGTAACAAAGTGTCCAACTTGTATCTCTAGATTCCTCCTCTCTTTATCCTCCAGCCCTTCATCCAGCTAAGTTCCATCTACACCCAGCTTTTCCTGACGGTGAAACATCTTTTCACAGCCCCGAGAGCACATTGGCTACCTGGCCTACCTTCTTCTCCTCTCTCCTACACACTCATTCCTTATGAATTCCAGTTCCCTGGAAGACCATCTCATATATTTCTTATGGTGTTTGAATATAGTAGTTTATTTAGATATAATGGTTACTCTGTCAGCGAGTTATGTCTATAGAGGTTTTGGTATTATGGAGACAGGACTGACTGACTCTGTCTTCAAAGCCTCATCTTCTCTAGTCTTGTCCAGCTGTAATTCCCTCCTTTTTTCCTGTAGGCATGGCCAATCCCAGTCCCCAAGCCTTTCTGATCAGACCAGGGGCTCCCATTTGGAGAAAGGCCACTGGATGGAATCTTGCTACTGTAGAGCTGCCTGACCAGCAACTTAGATCTCTGGCATGCATTGAGCCAAGTGTTCTTTCAACTTTTAGCCATGGCTCCAGCTCCATGATGGCAATAGTGACTCTTTTCCTTTTGGTTCTTATTCGTATCTGTTCCTTGAAAACTGATAGGAAAAGCCTTCTCCTTGCACACTCCAACCCTGCCTTCATGCCTGTTCCAAAACCACTATCTAGAGTCTTCCAATAATGAAGAGACTGCCCTAAACTACTGCTCTCTGCTTTCCTGCGAGAACTTGAGAATTTTCTTTGGACTGGCCTACCTTCCCCTACACAGGCAACCTTGGATGATGCAGTGTCTAAGCCTGGCTCTGCTACCTAGAGGCAGGCATACCTACCCTGGATTTGGTATCTGGGGGATCTTAGGGAATCAAGGAGAAACTGTTGCAAGGATGGAAGTAGGCATTAGAAATATCTAGTTTCAAGTCCCATATTACAGACTAACTTTGTGACCTCAGAGAATTTCCCCAAGCCTCAGTTTCCTTACCTATAGAATAGGAATAGCATCTGTGCACGCTATAGCCTCATGTGGTGATTAAATGATATAAAATACTCAGTGTGGTACCCAGAATTAAGGTCAAGGGTGGGGGAATGATGATGGTGTTGATGACAATAATGGAGATGGTAATTATGATGATAGAAGTAGCGGTGATAGTGATGATGGATACGGATAGTGGTAACAATGGCGGTGGTGGTGATAATGGAGGTGATTGATGGTGATGATGGTGGTGATGGTGATAATAAAGAAGGCGTACTATTATTACCCATCTTCCTTTGACCACTGCTTTCTGTGGGCCATGCGGCTTTGCTTATTTCTCTTCTGCCTTCTCTGTACCCATACTTTTGCTTTTCCTATTGTTTGGGTCAGTTGTCTTAATTTGGAACATGCCTTCATCACCCCAGGTGTCTCACAGCCTGTGGTCCCTCAGTTAACTCAGACTCTTGTGTAGGTGCATAGGTCCACCTTTTGCTCAAGGCCAGTGCCATTTCCTGTTCACAGCTGCTCTCCACCGTCACTCTGCTAGGTTTGTATCTCCTTGTATATCTGCTGCTTCTTCTCAGGCATTGCAATGGGAAAACTCAAGGTCAGAACAAACAAACACATAAAATCAATTTTACCTTGGGAACTAACTTTTTTTCCAGAGCAGCTGTCTGATAGTCATCGCCTTGGCCCTGACTCTGTTCTCGGTGTGATGGCAGTGCTGTGAGGATGGCTGCTCCCAGGACCTTTGCAGGAAAGCACATTACAAACAGACCCACCCACCAGAGGCTGTACACGCTCGCACATCCATGGGATGTGTATGCAGGGAATAGCTTGCCTTTCCCCCCTTCTCTCTTGCTTTTTGCCTTCCTCTGTGTTTTCCCTCTCTGCTCTGATTCTTTGAGCCATCTCTCTGCTTTTTCTTTGTTTTCTTTCTCTCTCCCCTGAGTTTCCCCCTTGATCTCTTCTCTCCAGCTCTCTTTGTTTTTTGTCTTCACTTCTCTGTTCTTCTCCTTCTTTCATCCTTAACCTCTCCTCCCCTCTTCTCTGGCTGCTGGTTTTTTTTTCACTCCTTTTTGTCATAGTCTGTCTCCCGAGACATTAGCTGTTTCATTTTCAACAATTATCATGATTTTTTTTCTCCTTCTGGAAATGAAAAGAGTCCTGGATTTCCTGGACCTGAAACTGGGGTATGCTGGGTTGTCTTAGCTACACTGAAGAGGCTAGTTGTGTGTGAGATCACTCCACAGATAGCAGGGGGGCAGACTCGGGCCTTGCAGAGAGGGACAGACATGACCAAAAGCATTTGGTGCCGTGTGGAGACTTAGGCATGATGTAGCTGGGTGGACGGCTGCCTTCTGGTATTGTATCACACAAGTCAGTCTGCATGTGTAGCCATCTCCCACCTGCCAGGTGGGACTACTGATAGTCTAAACCACGACTGCTTCCCTGAAATTAACTTTGTTCCAAATGAGAGGTGGGGCTATATGAACTTTGAGATCAGTTGAATCTTTTAAAGAGTTGATTAACCTCTATACCCCTGTCTGCAGAATGGGACTCTTTGTCTCTGTTTCCCTTCCAGGAGATCCTACTAGCACGGCTGTTGATACTACAGTCTGTGTTCACCTTTAATTTCAGAATCTGTGATTCATTGGTTTGAATGATCGATGTGTATTGGGAAAATGGGTGACTGAAATAGTCAAACTCTTGAGAGAGGTGTTTTCCTGGGATTTTTATCAAAATTAAACATGGCTTGTAAAAATATATGCTAACAAACATATATTTTTATATGAGCATACTTTAAAACCTCTTTCTTCACATATATTAATATATAATTAATACTTTATGCATAGTATATATGTAGTTTGGGTCTGTTTTTATAGTGTTGGGAATTATATTTCAAAGTTCTATCTCCTCCAGGAGTGATACTGCTGGGCTGGAGAGAGGACTCAGTTGGTAGGTGCTTGTCATGTAAGCATGAAAAATGAGTCTGAGCCCCATCATCCACATGAACAAAACAAAGCCAGTGTGGCAGTGTGCAGCTGTCCCCAGTACTGGGGACAAGAGGATCCCAGCAACTGCTGGCCAGCCAGACTAGTGAAATTCATGTGCTCCAGATTCAACAAGAGACTGTCTCAAAATATTAGGAGGAGAGGACTAGAGGAAGACACTCAATACTGATTCAATACTAATCTCTGACTCTACATACACTCACACATATGTGCACACATGCATGGGCCCACCACACACACACACACACACATACACACACACACTGTCTTTCCAAAGGCCATTTCATCACCAAGGAAGAGGGGGTAAACATGACTACTAGAGCTGTCTAAAGGTATATGCCCATGTTAGTGATGGCCCCTTCTCAAGAGAGGCAGACACAAAGAGAGCAATCAGCCTCACAGCCAGGCTTGACCCTAAGTGGGCCTGCGTTCAAGTTGATGCTGTTTCCAAGTTGGCACTAACTGGAACTTCCTTTGCAGGGAGACTGGCTCTGGTCTGCCCCCTTTCTTGACCTGATTAAAGAAATCAAAGGGGAGCTAAGCTCCCTGGTTGGAGCACTTATCATTGTACTGTCAGGAGCCGGCTTGTGTCTCTGCTATTCATTCAGAGGCTACAAGCTGGCAAAATGTCTCAAAGAATGACAGCTCTGGTGACCTTGCGCTGCAGACACTTTCTGTCCTTCACGCCTACCACTTACCTCTCCATGATCTTCTTTATAGCCCTGAACCCTGGATACAATTGAGAACTGCGCATGTTCAGACCCCACGGCAGACATGGCGGAGGACTTTTAATGGAATCCTGTGCCGGGACCGATTATAGATGATGCCAAAGCCCTGCTTCTGCTTCTGAAGTGAAGGAAACAAAACTAGAGTGAACAGCGTTGAAGTGCTGGTGTCCTTACATTCCAGTCATAGCCGCTGAGACCTAGAGAGCAGGGTGGGGCCTCGTGCCTATCAGCGCAACATTTTGATACTCTGTGTGTTCGGCTCCCCTGACCCTGCCACAGCATGCACCTTTCAGAGGGGAGTGCAAACAGAATCTGCTTAAAACGTTGAGAGAGAGGGAGAGAGAGAGAGAGGGAGAGAGAGAGAGAGAGAGAGAGAGAGAGAGAGAGAGAGAGAGAGAGAGAGAGAGAATAATTTGCAAGCCTGGATGTGAATTGTTCCTGAAGTGACACCCCCTAACCCTTACCCATTTCAAGGCTGCCTGACATGGCTGGAACTCAGGATATGGCAGGGGCTGTGATGAATGGTTTATTCAATGCTTTGGCTCATTTCTACTTTCCAGAAGCTTCAAGAAGGGGTCCTCTTGTACTCTGTGTTGAAGATGAGGAAGTAAAAGTCCAGAGGAGGGCAGTGGGAGCAAGGCAGAGCTGAGAAAGGAAGGTATATATCCTAAGGTCAAATTCCAAGCTCCTAACCACTGCCCCATACATACCCTCCTACTGCCCATTGCAGTGTGTGGCGATTCCACAGCTGTGGTTATCCAGAGAAACACAACACACTTATGAACACACACGCGCATACACACACACACACACACACACACACACACACACACACACACATATGAGTGCATTGGTCTTTAATAGGAAGTGCCCCCAACAGGCTCATGCATCGGAAAGTGAGGTCCTTGCCTGGCAATGCTGTTTTGGTGGGCTGTGGAAGCTTTGGGAGATGGGACCTGTCAGTCAGTCATGGGGGACAGGTTCCTGATAACTGTTCTCTCTAGCCACTTCCTGTTACTGTCTGCTTCTTGCCACTATGGTAAGACCTGAGCATCTTCAACATGTCTTCCTCTATCATGATATCCCAGGCCAGCGCTGGTCACTATAAAGAAAGTAACTAGTACAGACATCATAAATCACTTAATCTACTATAAGGAATTGACTCATACTGTTGCGGGCCCTGTGAAGTTCTCCATTCTGCTGTCTACCAGCTGGGGAGACTCATGAGAGCTGGTGACATAGTTTGAAGGACTGAGAGCCAGAGGACTGATGGCACTCACTCTATCCTAATTCTAAAGACCCGAGAACCAGGAATGACAAGGGAGGAGACGGGCACTCACTCCAGCCTAACTCTAAAGACCAGAGAACCAGGAATGACAAGGGAGGAGATGGGTCTCCCAGCTCAAGCAGTCAGACAGCTGGCAAACCCAGCCTCTCTAGTTTTTACCCTGTTTGGGCTTTCTGCCTTCCCTGCACTGGACATTGCCAAGGCAAGCTGGGATTCTGCTCCATTCTGCCCATCAATTCCAATGCTAACTGCACTGATGTGCCTGGGAATAATGGTTAAGCAGCTATCTTGACATACCACGACTTAGTCAAATTGACTCCCATGGTTCAGATCTGGCATGTTCCCCAGAAACTCATGCACTGAAGGTTTGGTCCCAGCTTAGCATGGCTGGGAGGTGGTGGAACTTCTGAGACAAAGGGTCATGTAGGAGGTGTGAAGGCCATTGGAGCAGGTCGGTGAAGAGGACTGTGGAATCCTCGTTCTTCTCTCTTTTCCTGCTCTGCAGTGAGGGGAATGACTTTCTCTGTCACGTGTTCCCACCATGAAGCACTGTCTCATGTCTCTCACAGGCCTAAAACCAGGGGAGCTGCATGATCATGACCTGGAACCTGCAGGAGCCTTTCCTTGATAGTTGATGAAGTATTTGATACAGTTACAAAAACTGATGACCACACTCATGTACAATAGCCCCTTATGGCAGACTTTTACCCGGCAATGTATGTATGAGGTGAGTGACCTATTGGAACGTGGCTCTGGGGGGCAGTCCTGGGTTACATCATGAGAGTGTGCATATATGAAACACTATTGAGGACACTGGTGCACCACGATATACTGTAGGCAGCTAGATACAGAACACTGGTCTCAAAGGATAAGGAGAGGAAAGCACGATAGGAGTCTAGGTCTCTTGGGATGGTCCAAGTCAACATCCAAGTACATTATGAAACTCTGACGTCCCATGCACAGATTTGCTATGGAATTGTCCCCTGACAACATCTGTAAGGTCACAAATGTCCCTGCTGCCCCCCAGACACTGGAAGAGTGCCATCCTGGAACAGTAATGTTTTTCCCTTCCTCGCCAGCATACCAGGGAATCTCTCCTAGCCTGTGTATCCTTCCTGAGCCTTGTCTGAAGCCAACAGCCAGGGACCCCAAGGATGGTTACCAGGGTTCTAACAGTGAATGCAAGCCACCCAAATCTCACTCTCTTCCTGAATTCTCCCTCTGCTTAGCACATGGAGTTAATGAGGTCTTAGTGTGACCACCAGAGCCTTCTGCTTCCCACAGCTAAAAAAAAAAAAAAAAAAAAAAAAAAAAAAAAAAAAAAAAAAAAAAAAAAAAAAAAAAAAAAAGAATCCTGAATGCTTCCTCTCTCTCCTGCCAGCCCTGCAGGCCTGTGGTGGTGCACTGAGTCGGCAAAGCCAGTGCACCAGCTTCTGCTGCTGTGCAGAAAGCAAGAAGGTCAAGGGTGTCTATGGGAAGGAGGCGATGCCTTCCAGGGACATTAATTTTTCAGTTTGTGTGTTCAGATGCGTGGCAGCTTAAGGCTGACAGGCTTGCAGGCTTCTGTCAGGCTCAGAGCTGAAGGATGGCTCTGGGTCTAGAATGTAATTTAGTTTCAAGCAGGTCCTCTGGCTGGCTGCTGAGGCCAGCACTGGTGGGCAGGCAGGCAGGCGGGCAGGCGGGAGAAGTGCACCAATGGGGGTCCCTACTACCAGGGGTATTGCACAGAATTTCACTGGGGGAGTCATCAGCACTTCGAAGAGGTAGTCAGCATCAACTCCAAATTAGACCTGAGAAAACTTGAGGTTTGGGTAGGTCTTCAACATGCTGTGCGATTGCTTATAGCAAATATTGATGAGAAATTACTTTATGCCAGGAAGCATGTCAATCATGGGAGACCTTGGTAGTGTGAATCGTCTTAGTCTCCTGTTTTATCATACATGATCTTTGAAATTTATATTTTTTATTTACCTATTTGTGGGTATCTCTGTCAGTGTATACGTCTCCTATACGGGTGCCCACAGAGGTCAGGAGAGAGGGTCAGATCTCCTGGAACTAGAGTTGCAGTGGTTGTGAGCTGCCCCATGTGGGTGTTAGGAACTGAACATGGGTCCACTAGAAGAACAGCCAGTGCACTTCAACTCTGACCCTTCTCTCCAGCCCCACACAACCCCATTTTAAGGGTAAACCGTTTAAAGGAGGAAAGATTTGTTTAGTCTCATCCATTCGTGGTCATTAGGCTCTCTTGTATCTGGGCCTGTGACAGGATGGGACATCATGGCAGGGGAGCATGAGAGTGGAAAGCAACCAAGAAGCAGAGGTGGAAGAAGCCAGGGGTAGAACACAGTCCTAAGAACATGTTTTGATGACACGGTACCTTCATCTGGGTCCTACTTCCCAAACGTCCACTATGAGCCCCCTGATGGACTATGAGATCAGAGTTCTCCTACTCACTTCTCCAAAACCAAACTTCCGGACAGTGCTGTGTTGGAGACTAAACCTTCAGCACAAGATCCCTTGAGTACTAGCTCAGCTAGGGTCTTGGTTTTAGTCTCTATTCTTTGATAAGACACCAAGACCCAAGTCAACTTGGGGAGAATATGGTTTATTTCACTTTACAGCTGGTGGTCTATTATCCAGGGAAGTCAGGGCAGGAACTCAAGACAGAGAGCTGAAGACAGGAACCTAAGTAGAGATTGTGAAGATTGCTGCTTACTGGTTGCTCCCCATGGCCTGCTCTACCTGCTTTCTTAAACAACCCCAAGGGCAAAACACCACCACAATGAACCTCCCACCTCAATTGCCAGTCCAAAAAAAAATAATACATCAGTCTTGCCTACAAGCCAATCTTAAGGATAGATTTTCTTAATTAATATTCTCTCTAAGCATGTGTCTCTAGTGTGTTTCAAGTTGACGCTAAACTAGCCAGCACAGCTCTAAGCTATGACTTTTCCCTATACAGATGTACAAAGAGATAGGTGATGGGCATAATGAGCACAACTTCTCAGAGCCAAAATAATGGGAGGAAATTTACTTTACAGGGTCTCTCTGGTGGCCTCTGAGAAGGTGCTGAACTGGGGAGGGGCAAGCCCATGAAGAGAATGATCAACAGGAGCAAGAGCATAGGAAAGGGAAGACCCTGAGAAGCCCATGCACCTGGAGGAAGATCCACGTGACTGTTTACAGTGGGCCTGGGGGAGCCGGGAGGCAAGCAGGCTCTGAACACAGTGTTTTAGAGACAACCATGACCAGCTTGGGATTATTTGGCATAGCATCCAGTTTGGCGGAAGATTTCACTTAGACTTGCTGAGTTCAAAGCTATGCTTTTCCCCATGACAGTAGTGATTTTCAAAGCGGTAGATTTTCAAAGCAGTAGAGCCCTTTTATTGATGAAACCTTATGATCATCCTTCCAAAATGCAAAACTTGTCTGAGAGGTGTCAATCGGTTGAAGCATGGGTTCAGGGATCCCTGGATCTACCAATGCTTCCTCTGCCTGACCTCCTGTAATGGGCCCTGACACACCAGCGTCTGGTAGGTAAGAGGAGTAATTCATTCATTTGGTTGTTTATCCATGTATTCAGTTGACACATTACAATGTGCAAAATGTGTGTCAGGCACGTGGGACAGTACAATGGACAGAGATTCAGTCTTTGATGTCTTAAGGGCAGGGTTCTGCAGGAAGATCCTGCATTGAACAAGGTGTTTCTTGGGGCGCAGAAGGGGCAGAGTGTTTAAAGGATTAGGATCCAGGGCTGACTAAAGTGGACTGGGGTCCCCAACCTACACTCCAGGGAGGGGAAGACTGGAATCAGGGAGCCATGCCAGCTGCTTCCCTGCTATGCCTTCTCTTGGGAAGCCACCATTTCCTCATTTCCTGCCCCATTCCCGACTCTCTTTCCCATTCATCTTGAGTACCACTTCCCCCACAAAGCCCACCATGGTTTCCCACGCTGAGTGTACCTTCTGTTTGTAATGTAAGGTAACTATATCCATTGGTTGCTAAATTGTAACTGTGTCACCTGCATACTCTGTCCAATTATTATTTAACTGTCACAATAACTCAGTGAGGACAGTGAAGTCAAGAGAGGTATCACTTGCTCAGTTTCATACAGCTTTAATGAGGAAACATTTTTGGTCCTGATTAATCCTCAGAGCCCATTACTAACTG
This sequence comes from Ondatra zibethicus, assembly GCA_004026605.1. Classification (NCBI taxonomy): domain Eukaryota; kingdom Metazoa; phylum Chordata; class Mammalia; order Rodentia; family Cricetidae; genus Ondatra; species Ondatra zibethicus. Next base: position 78,318 of record PVIU01002084.1, on the reverse strand, counting down.
CCCTGCCTCCTTGTCCTTTACCCTGCTTACTACCTGAACTCATAAGCATCTACAGGCATGGATAAGTCTTGGCAGTATCTGTACCCTGTGACATTTCCCAAAGCCCAGAATATGGAGAACTGTGCATAGAATTCTGCTAACACAAATCCCATGAGTGATGTCTTCTGAATGCAACTTGGCCACTTATGACAACAGCCCAGTTCATTAAAAATAACCTCCCAGGTTATGTCCTGGGCCCCATCCATATCCCACCCCCTGCATCCTCAACTATACCCTAGGAACTAACAGTGTGGATAAGGTATCTCAATCCAGCTCCTGTGCTTTGAATGCTTTATAAAAGGAGCAGGAAAACATGGATTTTAGATGACTATTCTGAGAAGTGTTGGGTTTGCAGGGAGAACATGAAGTTCATGTTGAGCTCGGTTCTCAGAACCTCTGGTTCCCAGGCTTTGAAGGTAGACTTAGAGAAACCCTCAATTTGTGACAGTTTTTGGGTAGGAGGCATGAATGCTAGGCTGCCTACATGCTCGGTACCATTGATTTGGTAAGACGTGGGCAATGGTCAGACTTTTAGGTAAGGGCCTTACAGAAGGTGAACCTTGAGAAAGGTGCCAAGGGCCATGCTAGGTAGACGGCTGAAGGCAGCCAGGTCTGCTCTGGGAGAACACTGGAAGGATTAGAACCCTTTGCTGGTTATATGTTTACTTAAGCAAGTGTGGCGCTCTGACTCCACTGCAGAGTGTGGGGTAGACACTAGGTCACAGTGTAGTGACCACGTGGGAAATAGGAAGGGTCGGGTGTCTTCACAGCAGTGTGACCGTGAGCACGTGGTGCCACAGACGAAGGAAGGCTGCTAGTTTCTTTTGCTCCCTCACTCCTCTTTCCCTGCTCCCCACTCTATCTAGCATACAGATCAAGATGAGCAGATACAAACCTAGGCCCTGAGTCCAAGAACTGGACACATGGGTTAGACCTTAAAAAGCTTGGTAGAAGGTAGAAAGGGCTTGTTGGGGTTCTGGTTTCCTGAAACCTTGAGTCCTGGGGCCTGAGCTGGGTCTGAACCATTTTTACCTCAACCTTTACTGCTTGGGGGATAGCTTTTCACTCATACCCACAGCCAGTCCTTCAGATCACTGGATACCCGTTAGGTGGCCCAGACAGTAATTATCCAGGACCAGGACAAACCCCCAAATTGCAGTCTCAGACTCATGAAACTTCTGACACTTATTGCACTTTTCAAGTTGCTGCGTTCCCTTTTCACCTTTAAGACCTTCATGCCAGAAGTCAGGGATGAAGGTCAAATGTGGGCTTTGTATCATTGCAGGCATTGAGACCAGCTGTGACAAAGAAAGATGAAAGTTAAGTAGAGGCCGCATTCATGGTCTGTACTTACCAATCAGATGTAAGGAACCAGAGGCTGCAGAATGGTGCAGTGAGCTGCCTAGGAGCGGGCTTTCGTGGTTGATTGGCAGTAGGAACTTGGGCTGAGTAGACTTGAGGCCTGCACGTTCCTTAGTCTGTGAGTTCCTCAGTCCACAGACCCTGTCACGTTCTTTCTTGGAGGCTTTGCATTTTCTTTGCATCTCCCATGGATGCAAGCTCTGGTGCTGGGGTAACCTGGAGAATGGGATGGAGCTTCCGTGAGCAGCATAATTGAACAACTAGCCTGTGGGGTTATCAACTAGCCATGAAGCCGAGCGCTGTGTGGCTGAGATGACTTGGTGGGTGATGGCCTAGCTACCTATGCTGTAGATGTGACAGCAGTGGTCTCTGCCCTTTTTCTGGTTTCCTTGGGAAAATCAGATCACTGTGGTGATGGGCGGTTGTAGGCATCACCCAGACAATCTTCTGGGCTTTGTGAGGAGACAAAGGTCATCCTGTGAACTCACCTACACCTCAGGCAGGACTCCATGGACTGTGCGACCATCCTGCTACCACCCTGGCTCGGCCACCAGCCTGCTTTCTCGTCCTATTTTCACACCCCCTTTGCCACACACAAAGCGTCCTCTGCAAACAGAACCAGGGCGGCTTCTGCCTTCAGCCACTCATCACTTCCCCATCGACAAGTGTGCACTCACTGACCATCTCAATCTTTGCTCATACCTACCTACAATAACAGGTAAAATGCGCATTTGGTCTCAGCCACTCACACAAGCACCCAAGAGTACATTTTACTCACAAAAATCCAAACACATAGAAACAGGCATGGGCCTCAGTCAGTCATGTGTAAAATGCCAGCCTGGCCTTCCAGAGAGTGTTTAAGACAGGGTGGGAGCCCTTGATGAGATGCTGGTAGTATTGTTTCAGGGAGCTCTAACACTCACACACACACACACCGCCTTTCCAAACAGTGAGAATCTTCCCTCTGCAGCGAGAAATACAAAAGCATGATGTTTATTAGGTGGGAAGTATAACAACCAAAGCATATTATGTTGGGGAACCAGCCTGCTATTGCCATGTGAAGCTGTCTGAAAACCCTATTTCCTGTTTGGATTTTGAGGGGGGTGCATCAATCTCCCTTTTGTTTGGAGAGACGAGGCTGTGTCTTCTCCTGTGCCAACATGGAGATACCCCCTGCTGAAGGCCATCAGCAACACCATTTATCCAGTTCCCTCTTCCAAACACAGAGTGCCTTTAGCGTTCAGTTTGGTAGTCTTCAACGCTAATTAGCACCATGTGCTTGGCATAGTTCTCGGCATTGTACTTTGCTGGTCTGTGTGACTTTTCCTGGAGAGACAGAAATATCTAGTCACCTGAGACGGAGAGGGTAGAGACAGACCAAGAACAGGATCCTGTCTAAGTCCAACTAAGTGAAGCAGTGGGCTCACTGGGGCCACATACAGGAGTATAGGTGACTCACAGACACCCCTGAAAAGTCTCATCCCCATCAACTGTTCACTTTTTGTATTCTCTTGGGGAGAGGGTTAGACGCCTCATGAGTTTTGGAAGCTTCTCTCTCCACAAAGGGATGCTAACTGGCCTGATCTTGTAAAGGTCCCCTGTGGTCCTCACAGCTTCTCTGCTTCAAGACAGCGATGACCTTTTCCAACCTGGAAGGAACAGTCATACTACAATTGCATTAAGTCATTTCACCCTGCATCATCCCATCGAGGTTATTCCTATGATTACAAATCCATTCTGTTTGCAGAGAAACTGAAGCACAGAGAGATGAAACAGCTTTGCCTGCAGAAGCAACAAGGATGGAAATCGACTCTGAGAATCTGGCTTCAGCATCTGAGTTCTTCAGTGTGCTATAATGTCTTGATGGATAGGGGGAGCTGGATAAAGGTTGGACATCTCCAGTGGTGCGGAGACAGGGCTTCTCTAAAATTGCCCCTCAGGACTCCTGGACATGAGCAGTAGAGACATATATATGAATCCGTCCTGCTCGCCAGGAGTTGCTTGCAGATGTCAGCTGGCAGTTGGAGGCAGCAGGTGAGTCCTCTTCTTCTGCATCTTCTTTCTCTCATGCAGAACTGCTCCAAAGAAACCCACATGGTTATATTACAGCGTCTTGGAGACTCCAGTTGTCCTGTTTTTTGGGAAGGCCACTTTGGATGAGGTTCTAACAGTGTCTCCCAGGGCCCAAGTTTGGCTCACTTCTGCTTTTCTCTGTTTCTGCTGGGCTCTGGCTGTCACTTGTGTGCACCCTCAGGAGTCCAGGCAGACTCACGCCTGAGGACCCTGTGAGACAGAGTCTAAAATCACCACGGAAGCACCTTTAAGAGTCTTCCAGTTTGACATTTTTACTCATTCTGCTAAAAAGCACATATTGTTGCTGTTGTTGTGGTTGTTAGTAAAATTGAATCTTCTTTTCCAGCCAAACTTTGCTGAAAACAAAGGTCAAGGGATGTCAGGGAGGCATGTATTGCCCTGTGTGGCCCTCAGTACCATCTTCCATCTGGGCTTCTGTTCCCCCAGAGTAGCTCATGGAAACTCTGGGATATGCACAGATGCTGCTGGGGGCTGGGTGTGGTGGTACATCACCTGCCATCTTAGCTGAAGCAAGAGGAGGCTGAAGCAAGAGGATCTCCAATTTGAGACTAGCCTGGTCTACACAATAAGACCCTGTCTAAAAAGAACATCAAAGACGTGGGTTCTGGAGAATAGGATCATAGGTTCAAGGTGTCTATTGCTCTTGCAGAGGACCTGAGTTCAATTTCTAGTACCCACACTGCTGGCTTAGAACCGCCTGTAACAAGTTCCAGGGAGATCTGATGCTTTTGGCCTACAATCAAGTGCATATACCCAAACACAGGCATACACATGAACATGATTAAAAATAAAATAAATCTCAAAAAAAATAAAACCCAACAATAAACACTGCTGCTCTCTTGATCCCAGGCTGCCTGATTCCACATCCTCTGAGTATGACATGCATCATGCATGTGTTGCAGTTTTTCGACCTCATGGGCTTGGTCTCCTGTTAACTGACTCCTGATCTGTAGTTTAACATGGCTCTCGGTTATATGACACAATAATGCCGAAGGGATCCCTCTAAACTGTGTAGCAGACCACACTCCAAGTGTAGTTAAGAGAGTCACACTTACCCATCATTTCTCTCTGGCCTGAGGTTCAAGAAAAAGTCCTCAGTGAAGTTGAAAAGATGCATTTGTTTGGGATCAGATTTTATGTCACCCAGGCTGGTCTGGAACTCTCAACCCTTACTCAGTGTTCTGAGTGCTGTGATTATTAAATTAGTCCTGGGCTGTGTCTTTGCCAGAGCATACCTACTTCTTTGGGAAGCAGTTCTGATCATATCCAGGTCCTGGTCAATTACCTGGTCTTAGAAGAGATACCTTAGTTCCTGATGCTGTGTTCTGCTCCTTCTCACCCCAGCAGCCATGCACAGGCCACTTGGGAAACATCAACCTTCTGCAAGAGAGAAGAGTTCAGCTCTTAGGAGGATTTATTGCATAGATTAGATGCTGCCAAAACCTTCAATATCAGCTCCCATCTGAAGGCAGCCAGGAATAGGAATGGGCTCAAGCTGACTCTTTAGGAGCTTTCGTGAGCTCCTGGAAGCTACTGCCTGTCTGAGAAGATTGATTTGAAGGGCTGTGGCAAGGAAGCCTGGTCATTCAGTGATGAGGCATGCCCTTACCAAGTGTTTTCAAATCAGCAGGCACAAAATCCACCAAGGCAATGTCACCTGAGTCACCTTTGTTCATAGTTGCAGAGTCTCAACCATGGTGATTCTCTATTATTTCCTGTTTAAAACCATTATTTCCTACTTAAGATGAAGACAGTTTTATATGAATGAGCTCACTATGATAAAAAGTATCTTTTTAATGATAAAACATCTTTATTTTTTTTTTACAAAAAGAGAAATAATTTGTAACATGTGCAGGAAATTTAGCTAAGAATTTGAGGGACACTGACAAAATGAAATGACTCACAGGTGCCAACCAATAAAGTTCCTGCAAGCAGGGTGAAGTGAAAATAGGGTAAAAATTCTCAAAACTAAAGCAGTTGGAATTGAACCATTCTCATCAGAGAGTGAGAGAAAGTGTGTCAGAAGAGAAGTTCAACTGTGACCTTAAACGTCATGTCTCTAGGCTGCATCTGTGCCTATCTGTAAGGCAGGCTGAGACATTGCAGTGTCCTTTTGACTTCACTGCAGAATTTCCCTGGGGAAAAGTCCCACTCTGGTTCATTTCTGGAAGAATTCAGCTCCTGTATGCCTTTAGATGTGATCATATGCCTTGTATCTGACCCATCCCATGTCACCGAGGGCAGTGGAACTCTCCTGGGCTGCCACTTCTTCCTTGTTCTTTCATGCAGTCCAATGTGCATGAAATGGGGAGCATATTTCTGTATCCTGGACCTTAGTTCTTAGTCAGACACATGCAAATGATGGGGATCTTTTTTTACTACTAAGGCTGGTACCCCTGTTGCTCTTGAACCTCTGCCATCACCATTGACAACCTGTTTATGCTGTGTATTGGAGGAAGAGAGATGCAAGCAGACCTGGCACACTGTCATTGCCTCAACTTCTAGCTAATCATGTTTTAGACAAACCAATGATAGCCCATTAAGACTGGCAGAGCAACTGGCTGACCCTCAACTGGCCAGCTACATGATGAGTGTGTGTATTTTTACTGCAATGCTGTAGCTCAATACCTTTGTGACAGTAGGCTGCTGGTGTACTCTGTGACTACATTTCCTGCACTCAGAGTTGATATTGGATTCTTCTGGAACAATCAGCATAGAAAGTGCCGTTTCTTTTTCTGCTAGTATTGTTTTGATAAGACTGTAGCCAAGAACAACAGACTACCCTGACAGCTTAGAGAAAACCCAAAGCTGAAGCCAATACTGAAGAACTGAACACAGAGATGGGAGGGGAAAACCCAGCCATGTCTGAAACAATTAGAAGTGGCTTTTCTATGGAACATGAATGGTGTTTTCTACTTTTTTCTCCTAGAATCAACTTACTTTGGATGTTTTTTGACCCTTGCAGTCAAGAGTACCCAACTGTGGAATATTTTGAGGGCTTATAAGCTGTACATGTGCCCCAGTTAAAGAGCAGAGTCTAAGGAAGCATTGCTGTCTCCCTGAGGTTTCATGAAACAGAGACATTTATTTCTGTAGTTACTTTCTAGGGATTCTGGCGCTCACGTGAGTTCACCTGTCACCGTGCTAGTCATAAAGTGGCAGTTATGACTGTTGCCCACACTAGATCTCAGAATTCTTGGAAGTGCGTGATTCATTCCTTACTCAGACTTGGGGAACACAAGGGCCCAGTGATTCTGAGAAAGATGTGGCAGGATGTTCCGCTGAGCCAGAAGCTTAATTTATGCCCTTGAAGAAAAAAAGAAAAGAAAAGAAAACAACCATTTTGTATCTGGTGAGACGGCAAAGATGATTTTGCTAAAGACTCGTGGCTTACCAAAGAGGGAATGGAAGCTAGAAAGGGGTTGGGGAGAGTGCTGCGTGCCATTCTGTGCAGGAGTTGGGGGGAGGCCCTGGAGGTAGAGAGGCACGAGGTGTGATCCTGAGATGTTGTCTATAAACTTATCTGTCTAGGGTTCAGAACCCCTTTCACCCCCATTCCCTCTGCTGTAAAATAGAAAAATGATGCCATACAGGAATAGAAGAATTCATTCGTGGCTGTTTTAGGAGCTGCTCATGGCAGACTGCACTTGACAGTTTTGTTCCAAAAAAAAAAGTGCATGAGAGGGGAAATGCTAACTCTGTAGACAAGAGCCTGGTGGAGGGGAGAAACACTGACTCCGTAGAGAAGAGCCTGGCAGACTACCGGAACCCTGTGATGGACGTTAACATGTCCAGTGTACTGTATGGTCACCACGTGGATGATATGATGTGACAGGGGACACCCCACCTTCACAGTGCTCTTCCGTCAAACCCAGCACCCTCGAACCATGAGGAATACTCCAGTGAACTCAGATCCACAGTGCTCTGAAGAGCACTGGTTGGTGCTGATGAAACTGACAGTCCATCCAAGAACGATCAGAGGAGATGACATATGCCACGGCTTAGTGAAGTGGGGTGACTTTAAGTGGACCCCAGAAAAGAGAAGTGATGTTAGCAGAGAAATAACAAGGAAGTGTAACATTGAATTGATAATTCTGGACCAAAATCACAGGTTTTTCAGTCGTGATTACCAAGGTCACGTGTGATGTTGACAACAGGGAAACTAGGTGAGTGAGTGTATATGGCAAGGGTCTGTGTGATGCCTAAAGCCATTTTGAACATCTATAATTATTTACAAAAGAAGAATCATGTTTTTAAAAATAAAAATTCAGAATTATTTGGATATATTCATTGCACAAAATGACTTGCTTCGTTTTAGCATCTTTACACCTGTCTATCATGTACTTAGCTCGTACTTATCCCATATTGACCTCTCCTTTCTACTGTCTGTGCTTTGCATTGTCCCTTCTCTTCCCAAATAATTTCCCATCTACTTTGACGTCATGGATATAGTAGTACATAGTGTATATGCACATAGAGACACTCATGCATATGAATGTAGACTGCATGCGAGAGAACATGATTCTTCTCTTTCTGAGCCTGGCTGACTTGGCTTTAACATGATGATGTCAATTCTAGACATTTTCCTGCAAGTAGCATGATTTTGCTCTTTATGGCTAAATAAAACTCAATTATGTATATCTACAGCACATTTTTGTGTACTTAAACTCAGACAAAATGTTGAGTTGAATGTGATCCAATTACAGTGGTAGATATTAGTTCCATTTTCTAGCCACACACACTCACATCCTCTGTATCTCCAGTGATTCAACTCAATGGCTGCACTTGTCCTGATGTAGCTGTTGGTAAATCTCTGTGCCTACTCTATCCTGGACAACATTCCTCCAGCAGAATGTGCAACCAGAAGGTTGGCCAATGACTTGTTAGCTTTGGGTCATTTGGATTTATGGACAAAGTATGCCATTAACATATCTTGGTGAAGGCAGAGTCATAATGATTGCATTGTTGTAAGTCCCCAGGGTCGTGTTTTATTCATTTATTTCCATGGAAATCCTTGTAGTGTGGAACATTACGGGAGGGGGGCCTGAGCCCCTGAGAGGATCTTGTCCAAGACTACACAACCAGAAATGAGGAGAGGACAAAGCATGGCCCTCATAAGCTCTGTGCCACATTGCTTAAAGAGAACGCCCCAGAACTTGGGGAGTCCCTGAGATATCATTGAATACAGAGATCTGAAATTGTGACTTATGAGCTACCTATACTCCTGGCTAACACCAGGTTCGATCTGCCATCCTCAGATATTATATGGTGCTATGTGGTTGGTTTTGTTTGGTTAATTTTATTGTTACTGCTGCTTCCATTTTAGATGGGATCAATTGCTATTTGAGAATAGTGAAATTTGACTTTCAAATCTCAGACAAACAAAACGACAAGGGGAAAATGGGACACTGGCCACATTAGGTGCCCATTGTTGTCTTAAGGTAATGGAATGTGACTCCCAGTTAGGTTGGGGCTTATATTCTAGTTTCAACCCTCCCTTATTCCCCATCCCAGCACACTCTGTGTTTCTTCTCTTAACCTAGCTCCTGGTTAAGAGAACTTACTTAGGCTAATTTATTGTAGAGAAAATTGCCCATTGGAGGGGTGGTGACTGGTCAGAAGTTACCCAATAGGCATGAGTAGACAGAATTCCAGGGGATACCCACTAATATTGATGGTAGATCCTAGATTCTGAGATCTTTGGCTTCCTGTCTTTGGGGTCCTTCTGCTTTCTTTGCAGCTGACTTGCTTAGTTTCCTATCACCAAAATTTAGGTCACATCTTTCTCTTTGGGGCACTCTAAGAAGGGTTGCCTGATTGCAAATATATCCCCAAAAGCAAGAGGAAAGTGATTCCCATTAGGAGGATGGGAACTAACTAGGGAATTTGGAAATTTAACTCCATCTTAACGCAAAGGATAGGAGAAAGAGGGTGAAATAAAGGAAAAGAGAGAAAGGAAGGAAGAAGGGAGGGAAGAAAGAATGAAGAAAGGAATGGAGAGAGGCAGAGAGGGAGAGGAGATCAGGACCTCAGTTGAGGGCTGCAGAGATGGTTCCTCACTTGCTGCTGAATGCCAACAGGCATTCAGTTCTCAGCATCCAAGAAAGGTGGCTTACAATCACCTGTAACTTCAGCTCCAGAGCCGCCAAGACTGTCAGATATGCCTACAGGCCAACATGATCTGAGCAATTTCTCAACTGAAATTCCTTTCTCACATGATTTTAGGTGGTGTATAGCTGACGGTTACAGTTGACTAAGACGACAAGGACTGTGCTCACGGACGCCACGCCTGGTTCCAGTGTCATTCACACACTTCACTGTTACTGCATCTTTCACAGCTAGAAAACCAATGTTAACATTATTCTCGGCTAAGTTGTTGCCATTATTGGGATTCTCTTAGCTTTTCTCTACCATGCCTTACAGTGGGGTGGACGTGGAGAGACAAGAAGGAGAGGTGGGCTCATGGGGAAGAACAAAAAGGGAGACAATCCCTGACCTGATGCTAAGCAGGTACCATTGTCCTGTGTGTCTCGCTTTCCATTACTTAAGGCTGGGCTCAGTAAAATTGACCCAATCCTACACATTAATCTGTGATATTGAAAAGATTGCATTATTACTTTTTCTTTTAGACTGTAGCTGAATGAGTTTCCTAACATCATTAATTTCAGCAGGACTCACTTAGCAAAAGACTGCACGCATTGGATTCAAGACATTTCAAAATTTGGATGCTTTTACAAAGTGTTTGATTTATCTTTGTAATGACCCAAGGTTTAATTTCAGTTTTCCATTTATTCATTTTTTAAAAAGCAAATGGATTATGCCATTAGCACACGAAGTGACACATGGATAATTTTTTTTTTCAGAAGTTGGTACACACACAGAGAAAAAGAGAGACAGAGGCAGAGAGATAGAGAGACAGGGAGGGACTAACAGTGAAATCTTTATTAGGCCATTCCCATCCTCCTGATTTCACTACTGTTCCACAGTTAGGGAAGACATAGAGTGAAGAGTCAGCTGAAGCATATACAGGACGATCCACTATGGTTTCTTTGCAACTTCCTGTGAATTGATACTTACTTCAAATTAACAGTTTAGAAAAATTAATTGAAATGATTCATGTTCTGGATTTTGTAGCCAGGATAACAAAATAAAGAAAGGAGTTAAAATTTTATAAAGGAAGAGACCCAACAGCCATTATTTGTAGATAACATGGCTGTCTACACAGAAAACCGGATAAAACATGTTTTGGGCTCATATAAGAATTCAGCAAGGTACAATATAAAAGATTAACAGATGCTATTCCCAATAATAGTAGCAAAAACAAATGGAGATATCTAGGAACACATTTAAGCAGCATTGCACTGGACTTTTGAGAAGAAAATAGTGCTGTTCGCTAAGCGTCGGAAAGACAACGCACACGGAGAGCAGGAGAGGAGGTGGCAGCGTCATTTATTATTTAGAGTTTTAAAGAATAGCCAAGTATCAAAGGACAGTGTGAGATAATTGACTAAATCTGAATAAAATCTGGGAGTTAGACAGGAGTGAGATGCTACCTAATTGCTTGATTTTGGTATTTGTAAGGTGTTTTTTGTGGGAGAATGCTCTGGTTATTAGGGAATAAAGTGTGTTTAGGATCAATGGATCATCTCATCTCTACCCCAGCCCAAAGGGTTTATGGACTAGTATACCTAACACCAAGTTACATGCCTGTCTCTAGCCACACAAATGTTATATCCATGTGTCTGTCCCTTACATCTATGTTGATGTTTCTTATTGGGTAGTCTTGACTACCTTGGCCTCCTGGGAAGTGGGATGCCATGGATGCACCACCATGACTATTGATAGCTATATATTGGACAGAGTGATGATGCTATTTGGGAATTCTAGGTTAACATGCAGGAATTCTTTTAAACTACATTTACAGCTTTTCTATAAAATTGGAATTATTTCAGAGTAAGACTGTGTGTATACATGTATGCATGCGTATGAGTGTGGTGTATGCATATATGCATTGTGTAGAGGGATATGATTATCTATGTGGGCATGGGTAGAGGACAGAGGTCAATGTTTGCTGTATTCCTTACACCACTTTCCACTTTATTTTTGCATTTATTTATTTTTATTTATGTGTATATGCTAGCTTGAGTGTACAACATGCATGTGTAGGTACCCACAGAGGCCATATCCCCTGGATCTGAGTTACAGGAATGAGCCTCCTGATGTGGATGTTGGGAGCTGAACCCAGGGCCTTTGGAAGAGCAGCAAGCACTCTTGACCACTGAGTCATCTCTCCAGCCCCTTCACCTGGGGCTACAGCAGGCAACGCTGCCCCTTTTGTGTGAGTGTTAGAGATGGCACTTGGGTTCTCAGGCTTCCACAGAAAATACTTTCCCACTGAGCCACCCCAAACCTGGAGACATGTATCAGTAGTCAATAGAGCTGGAGGGAATATAATGGGACTGACACACTGGACCCAGGACAGAAAAGTAAGAAACAAAGTGTAAGAAACACAAACCTTGGCTCAAGCAGAGGCACAGTATTACCAGATTCCACAATGTGGCCTGCTGGTAAGAAGAGTGTGTGCCTCTTTCTGTCTTGTGGAAATAACCATCAGATATGGCTCTGAGAATTAGGAGGTAAACAACGGGACCCTAGGGTGCAGAGGAAAGGGTAAGGAGTGGGCTTTCTGCTGTTAATTCTTTTTTTCATGTTGGGGACTGAATCTATGGCTTCTACACACCAGTCAAGCACCATGTGCCCACATGTTGTGTTGAATAAAGCGACTATGACCTCTCATTTGAGGAATGTTGCAGAAGAGATACACAATACATACAAATAGATGGACATATAACCTCAAGTTGTCACGAGTGTGGCCGTAAGTGGAGCTGGACCCAGGAACAAGGAACACTGTGATAACTGAAAGGGAATGGAGCATGCTTATCCCAACCACACCGAACTTGCTTTTGCTGCTAGATGGCTCAAGCAAGGGCCAATCCCAGGGTCTTTGCACTTGCTGCTTCCCTGGGGAATACTGTCACCCAGATCCTGCCTGGTTCACTCTCTCATTAGACTATATCTTTGTTCAAAAGTCGCTTTTCCAGAGATACTTTCACTGGCTATGCACTCAAAATACCTGCCTGCACTCAGAGTTGGCTGTCTGTGCCCGGGCTCTGCTCTCTCCTTCACAGCATCTGGTGCTTTCTCTAAGCATGTGCTGGTGTTGTTTCTCTAAGAATGTGCTGGTGCTGTTCCTTTAAGCATGTGCACATGTGTTTTCCTACTTGGACACACAGCTGTATTCTCAGGAATAAACTACACATGGCCCGAGAAACCACTTACCGAGAATTACAGGAGTCTACGAGGTTAGAGGGTGAACAAATTATCTGCTTCACACAGTTTCCTTCTAGTTCAGGAGCACAGTTCACTGATGAACTTGGTAGATTTCAGGAAGGGCGAGCATGGAAGATGATCAAACTAGAACAAGCGCTGTGAGCGAAGAAGGAGGGTCTGCGAAGCGCTCATTGAGAACGGTGCCGGAGAAGGCGCGAAGGGTGGGGCTCTCTCTGGAGGGCACTAGAAATGGGGAGATCCCGGTGCCTCGCATAAGGTGGCCTAAGGAAACAGCAATGGGGCTGTAGCAACTTTCCCAGGGACTCCAGGATTCATTTTGAATGACATGGAAAATCTTACGAGATGAACAAAGGATTTTCAAGTCAGTTTTACTGAGGTATAATTTAACTTCAATGATGTTCTCATGCTGAATGCTCAGTTCAACAATATTTGACAAATGAAGATGACTATGTAACTGGCACTCAAGCTGATAGAGGATATTTTCATCAGACCAAAAGTTCCTGGGTGCTATTTTTCAGGTGTTCCTCACTCTACTTCGCACAACCACTGGTCTGATTTCTGTCTTTATAACTGAAATTGTGTTTTCAGATAAACAGAATCATATAGTGTATAGATCATGTGTATGGCTATACATGTGCATGTGTGTGTGTGTGTGTGCTTGTGTATGTGCATTTGTGTATGTACACATGTGGTGTTTAAAGATGGAAGCCAGAGAAACGACGCACCAACTAGGAACTCGCCTGGTACCATAGGCCACCATGAAGATCTCTTTGTGATGAGGAAGCATAGCCCAGCATACCACCTAGGTGACCTGAGTGGGACAAGGAGACCTACATACAGGTCTGAAGCTATACGATTCAGGCTCCGGAGGGAATAACATAGGTCCATCTGGTACCTTACAGCACCAGCCAGCCAGACATTATTGGTGTGAGCAAAGGTATGGTATGGTGGTTCATGGGAGAGAGAGAGAGATAAAGTGGCTCATGTTTTATGGACAGATGCATATCTGAAGATAAGAGAGGAAGGGAGTGGGTTGAGACGGTGAGGGAGCTGAACCCGTGACCCGCAGCAACACATGGGAAAGCTTGCCCTGCCCTTTGTCTGGGAATCACAGCAGAGATCACTCTGTGCATGAGAGCACAGCTGCCCAGGCCCAGACCCAAGGATAGGACTTGACCTGCTCCCTCATTCACCCCGTCTATGATCTGCTGGAGCATGTGAAGGGACCTGACCTGCAGACCCAAAGTTGCAGGATTTCCACAACACAGGGCAACAGCAGGATATCCAGGAGGAGCCCAAGCGAGTGCCAAGAATCAGCAGGGTAGTAGAAATAAGAGAGCTTGAGCCAGACCAATGACTCTTTGCAATGAACACTTGCAAGGAAAGATACGTGGGAAGGGGTACATGGAGTGATTCATGGTGTCACACTGCAACTCCCATGATGAGAGTTTTAAGTTTTTCCCATTTTATTTTATTATTCTTATCTCTTTTTTTTCTCTTAAGTTTTGTTTTATTTGGGCGGACTCCAGGGGTGGAAAGATGATGTGAAAGATCAGAGAAATGAATGGGATCAAGATATATGATGTAAAAGACACGTAGAATAAATAAAATTAAAAACATAAAGTTGGTATCCAGAGCCTTTCATGTGCTAGGCCTGTGCACTGAGCAATACTCTAGTCCTAGTATGTGCACTTTTGTATCTGACCTCTTTCCTTCATATTTCTGAGATTCTTCCATGTAACACATTCAATCTTTTTTCTTTATTACTAGGTGTATTTCTTTGTAGGAATGCACCATAATTTGTTTTTGTGTTGGTAGATATTAAGTATAGGAATATTATAAACAATACTACACAAAGAAATGAAGAACTTGCCCAATGGAGCAAAGTTGGTAAAGAAACAAGAGGTGAACCCACTAGACTGTTTTGAGTGTCTATGTACAGTGCATGGCACTGAATACAGATATTTTCCTGACCTGCTTTAATTAGTATGTGTGCATATGTGCCTGTTTGAACAATATAACATCAATATAGCTTAATTGCCCAGAATCCATCAATCCATCAGGTTTCAGGCTTTTGGCCTCCACCCATTGGCAAAGCACAAGCACACACACCCTGTCACACACACAGAAGAAATGGAACAAGAGAAGAAAGAATGGGAGGACAGAGGGAGAGAGGGAAATTACAGGTGGGAATCTAGAATTACTCAGCGTAGTTTGTGCACAGAGACATCAGTGTTTCTGCAAATAAAACTGATTCAAGAATATGACCCCTTCTGCCATCTCCATTACATTGAATTTCCCGAGTGCCATTTACACCTTAAGTCTGTACCCCTATTCTTTCTGACTAGTTTTTTTGGCATGTTTAGTGGTTGACACTTTGCCGCATATTAATTCATATAGTGTTGTGAAGTGTCTGTGTTTTCCATGAGGATACTGAAGCCCATAAGATCACCCTTCTGTGATTTCCAATCCTGCCCAGCAACACTGACCACACCTGCTTTGTGAGCCAATGGGGAGAGACAGTGAGAGGAGGCCAACCCCCACCTCCCGCCTAGTCTCTAGGCCCTTTGCTCCATCTGTCAGCCTCACCACACTCTCCGCTCGCGGGTCACCGTGCTCTCCACACCACCAAATGCCAGGCAACTGATTGACTGCAACACTCAATTTCAACCCAGCAGAGGACCTGGCAGGCTTTTGATCAATATTTTGCACCACAGACCACTTCCCTATGATAAATGCACTAGTTGAGAGGAGGAAGAGATTAACCTTCCAGCACGGGTGGCAGGCAGCAACTAGGAAAAAGATGGCTCAATTCTATCAGGAAAAGAGGATGGGGCCTATTTCCTGGGCTCCTTGTGACCATATTTCAGTACTGGACAACCATGAATGCGAAGAAGGCACATTTCTAAAGCGTCTTGGAGATTTCTGCTGCCAAAGCCAACCGGGTTACACATCTTCTCCATTAACCTCTACCTGTGTTTGGCTCAAAGGAAGCAAGGGAGGAAGAAAAGGCATCAGAGGGCGCAGGTGGGATAATATATATGTACTTAGGGCAGCTGATGGATGGGGTCTGGGAGGAGGGCTGGGGGCGAGCCTATGCGCACACAGAAGATGAAAGTCTCCAGGAAGAATTCTCTCCCCCCATAAATCCTTCCTGCTGACAAACAGAGCAGGAACAAGGTAATTCACCACAGCGATGGAGCCAGCTGATTGCACCAGCAATCTCACAGCCCAACAGGCAGGGAGGAGGGGCGCTAGGACAATGGCGGGAAAAGGTTCAGTGGTGAAGAGACCCTGCAGGAACCCAAGGCGATGGGAGGCAGGTGCTCTGAGGCGCCTGGGAACGGTTAGATGTGACGTGGAAACTACAGCGTGCATGTCACTCATTCATTTGTGCAAAAATAATTGAAGGCTGATACGGAAACACGTGCTTACCTTCTGAGCATTTAGAAGGCTGAGCTAAGGTGAACTGCAAGTTTGAGGGCAGTCCAGACTACACGGTGAGACCCTGCCTCAAATACCAAGGTTAATTAATAAAAAAATTAAATATTTCATTTGGCAGAGAGAAACCACAGCAAGGGTTATTGCTTTCAGGCTCTCTGGGAATAGATGTGCTTCAGCGGTGAGCAACGGACAAGCACCCCGCATCCCGCAGGCACTTAGCTTTCAGCAGCTCACACGCACAACACCCACAATCCTCTCTGCAGCTGAGGTAAGCAATGCCTGGAGACATCACCTGACTTCCCCAACTGCACACAGCTGGTGGCTGACAGGCCAGGTATCATCCCCAAGGCAGGGGACTGCAGCACCTGTTCTTCATGTGTAGCTTTGGGTTTTTGACTCTTAACTGCTCTATCTTCTCTGAGGACTGGCGAACCATCCCAGCGGAGCCAGCAAGTCAGCCTGGGTGGAGCTGAGCAGTCGTAGCGGAGGGTACAACAGTGCTGATTATGGGAATGGCGTGGGAAATGGACTGATCTTCCTGAATCTGTTCCAAAGGATGTGGCTGTTGAGTTAGGAGCGAGTCTGCCTGATGTCATCGGGGAGTGTCCAGCTCAGATACGATCCCTTAGAGTATCCAGTTTAAACATGATCCCTTGGTGTGTCTGTGATGCCCTTCAGAATGAGACAAGCATCTGACTTGGTGGAAGCTTCCCTACTGGGATGGGCAGCTTTCAATCTTCTGGGGACCAAGAGTAGAATAAAAAGCGTCTTAAAGCAGACTGCCCTTTGTGTCCTGCCTACTGATGGGGACACAGGTGTCTTCCCTTGGCCTGGTTTGCACATCTCTCACTGATCTCAGGGCTCTGCACAGCCTGTACTGTGCCACTGCTTTCAAGTCTCCAGTTTGCAGGCAGTAAATGGGACTTTGCGGCCTCCATCAACAGGTGAATTAGTTCCTCAGAAGTAAAGCTGTGCTCCAGCTCTGTGACACTAAGCCCCTGACATTGTCTGGTCTGGGGGGTAGGGGTGGGGGGGCAGACACAGGCACGGGCATGTCTTAGGGTTAAGGTGAGGTCTTAAGTTTACATTGAGATAGGTACTGAAACGTGATCTAAAGTCAGATTCCTCCCACAAGAGAGCCCCAAAGGAACCATAAACATAGGGAATTAAAAAAAAAAAAAAACAAGACAAGTTTAACAAGACAGGCTGTCAGTCACAGCTACTCTGGAGGCTGAATAGGAGGCTTACAAATTTGAGGTTAGCCTGAGCTTCAGAGCAAGTTCAAAGCCAGTTTGGGCAATTTAGGGAAACCCTGTCTAAAATAACAAGTAAGCAGGGCTGGCCCTGCAGCTCAGCAGCAGAGCATCCACCTAGCGGGTGTGAGGCCTGGTGCATCTACCAGTACCACGGAAATAAAAGAAAGAAACAAGAAAGGTGGGGCTCAGTGGGCAAAGCACTTGATGAACAATTGTGAGAACCTCTGATTGGATCCCCAGAGTCCATGTAAAACCAGGTATGGTGGTACATGGTCATGATCCCAGCACTCCTATAGGATGACAGGAAGTAGAGACAGACAAATCTCCAGAAGCCTGTCTGTCAGCTAGCAGCCTCAGACAAGAGAACCTGTCTCGAACAGTCTGGAAGGTGAGGCCTGACTGACACCCACAGTTGTCCTCTGTCCTCCGCCCACACTATCACATACTGTCATGAGCAGTGTTCCTAGACCACATTCATACACACAGCACACAATCACACACAGACACACACAGCAGGGGCAGAAAGAGAAAGGGAAAGGGGAAGAGGGAGGGATGGCGAGGGAGAGGATGGGGAAAAAGGGAGGTGGAGAGAAAGAACAGGAGTAGGAGTACTACTCGAATTTATAAACTGGACAT
This sequence comes from Ondatra zibethicus, assembly GCA_004026605.1. NCBI lineage: Eukaryota > Metazoa > Chordata > Mammalia > Rodentia > Cricetidae > Ondatra > Ondatra zibethicus. Next base: position 60,136 of record PVIU01002084.1, on the reverse strand, counting down.
GATTCTAAGATCCCACGTCATAATTGTGGGTAAACTAGTCAGAGCCTGTAGCTTAAGCTTTTGCTCTCACCAAGACCTTCCCTTTTCCTCTTCCCCTCGATGGATGCTTGAACATGTGACACCACCACCTGGCTATTCTAAGGAACATCAGACAGAGGTGTGCGTGCGCACAGCACAACGGAGACCAGCTGAGCACAGATTCTCCCTTGTAGCAATAAAGGTCAGGAGAAGAAGCACGCACTGGCAGAGTGAACCTGTAACCTTTTATCTCGCCTATTGACAAACATGACCCAGTTGCTGCCCTAGACAAGAACCTAAGGAGATTGGAAATTTCTCATTGTAAGAGAAAGATGTGGCTGTGTAAGATAAGTTGAGGTACAAGCATTAAGTTTCTGGTTGCTACCATAACTAGCCACCAAAATGGAAGGGCTTAAGCCAACACAATTTATTGGTTTTATAGGTCAGAAGCCCTACATGGACTAAAATCCAAGTGTTAACAGGGCTGTGTTCTTTCCAAGGGCTCTAGGAAAGAATCTGTTTTCTTGCCTTTTCTAGCTAGTCTTTCTTTGATTTATGGTCCCTTTCTTTAAAATAAGCAAACTCTGGACATATCCTTTGCACCCACTCCCCTTCCTATCTCCCCCAACTAACCACACTTACAGGGAACACTGGGATTATTCAGGGTCTACTGAGCCGCCCAGGCTGCTTCCAGCTCCAGGTCTCTAATGACTAACCTCAATTTTATCTTTAATTTCAATCCCCTTTGCAAGGTAACATAATGCATCCTATTTCCTCTGGTAAGGATACATATATTGGGACCAGGGACCAGGGGCTCTACTGTCTTGCTGTTCTTTTCCGTGTCCACCAACCAGACATTTTATCTCTCTACCATTCCCCTTGAGTCATGGGCAACATAGACCAGTTAGGTTGAGGAACCTTTTTCAGATGGCAAAACTAATGAGCTACCTCAGTGGGGAACTGAGACACAACTACCAAGTGTGAAGCTGAGAGCAAGCTCTTGGAACCCACTGTGTGTTTCATCATCCGCAAAATGAGGATGAAACCAGCCCCGAAGGGTAAGAGTGAGATTTAAAGGCTACAAACATGGACTACACAAACACAAATCCCAGCGTGAGGACCTCTGCAACCACCATACCCCTCCTGTCTCTTCTGTGCTCTCTACCCACCACTGTCTCTTCCAGACATTTCTCACTAAACACTGGAAGCAAAATAATCACTTCTGCCTTTAGTTCCAGAACATTCATTGTCTTGTGTATGCCATGCAATTTTCCAAATCATAGGCTAATTAAATACTCCAGCGAAGGACTGAAAGTAGATTAAACATTGATGTGGGCTTCTATTGATTAGTGCCTTTCCTTGACTCTTAGTGCAATGTTATCAATAACATTAAATAATCTCTTAATAAAATTTCCTCATCATACCACTGTCCTTCCTTGTTTGAGCCTGCCGGAAATGTGATTGCGCAGGGAATAAACATTCCTTCTGAATGGTCGTCAATACATGCCAAATGAAATAGAACAGAGGAAGGGAGCCAGCTCAGGCAAAGACTGTTTTGTGGCTGTTGATTGTATTACAGTTCAAATAAATTCAGACAAACTAACCTAGACAGCACAAATGCAGGGTGTGGATCTCTGAGTTGTTTCCGTTTGTTTGTTTAATTTTGAACAGGATCTGGCTGTTGGGCTCAGTAGCAATTCAGAAGGCATTTACTCAGTGTCTAATTGTGACAGCTAACATTTATGCAGCTGCTTCATGTAGGCACTATACTGAGATGTGACATGTAGACACCCAGTCTCTTCATGCGGTCCTTCTAACCAGCTGTGACATCAGTCCTATAATCATAGTATGCTGTAGATAAGGAAATTTGGGCCTGGAGAAGAGAAACCTGCTCATGGCCACACCAGTGGTGATGGGGAAGCGGCAGATTCAGGACAGGTCTCCCTGACGTGGGAATCCTAACCACTGGGCAGCATGGCCTTCTTCATGGCAGAGTCTGCTGAAGGACTAAGAGGCAATTGTGAAACAATGAGATCCTTACACACTGAAAGCTGAAAGCGGTGGTGGTGGCAGGGAGGCTAGCGGTGGCATTTGCACTTTAAAAACATGGATTTTAAAATAAGTTATGTGATCCCAGACTTCTAAGACACAAAGGGCAAAATGCAATGGGGTAGCAGGGATCTCTTTTATTCTTGTCTCCACTTCTTGGTCATCTGCCACTCCATTAAAGGCTATATTCTATTGTCTCTCCAACATATCCATTTTAAAGCAAATGAAACCTGTAAACAAGATTGAAAGTGTTTAAATCCCTGCTGTTATCCATGCTGTTGGTATTGGACAGACACAGCGAGTAGAAGGCAGGGGCTAAGCCCTTGAGTCAACTAAAAGGGCTCAAGGGTAAAGACCAAATTGAAGACCTCCCCGAAAGAAGATGGGGTCTGTCCGCCAATGTGGATGCCCTACTGGACTGGGCAATTCCAAAGCCTTAGCAGACAGCCACGGTAAGTTTGTTTACTTGGATCAGCAGAAGGATCTGCCCCACACAGTCCTTGGGGATTTGGTCTTTTCTGTCCTGTGCCTTCCTCGCTTATCCTCTTGGAAGATTCCTCCTTCTTCACCAGACATCATGGACAACCCCACTATATCCAAATCATCTTTCACACTAGGAGACAGAACTTCATTTCTTGGACCTAACCCATCCTTAAGGGGAGTAGGAAAGTGGGATTGGGCTGTGTGGTCAGGAAAGAAAGGAAACAGTGTAATCAGAACTACATCACACCTCTTCTACTTTCTTCATGCACTTTAGGGCCCAATTCTGTTGGTGCAAAGGGAAGGCAGAAAGTCTGGATGGGGTATATGGTTGAGGTTTCAGCCAGGGGAAACCCAAGCTCCTGACTGAACATAAGTTAACAGTCAGACCTTACATGGAAGATGAGACATGTTCAATCCAATGGTGTCATCCTGCAAGTTAACTCATATTTCATTGGTATTCCTTTGAACCCAGGATGCCACGATGATTAAAATTTCTAAACTATACATGAACTTATGAAATTCTCAAAGAATTAATAAAAATATATTAAAACATCTAAACTAGATAACAGCTTCCAAACAAGTGAATTTATGAAACACAGGGAACTAAATTACTTCTGAAAGAGAAGATTTTTGTACACCTAAAAAAACTCCATAGGTTATATGGATCAGTGGGTGGGTGGATGGATGAAGATAAATGATGATGATGTTGATGATGATGATGATGATGATGATGATGAAATAAATAAATAGAAGTTAGGCAGATCATAGATAGATAGATAGATAGATAGATAGATAGATAGATAGATAGATAGATAGATGGTTGGATCAACGGAGACACATAGCCATCTCTTCTTGCAGCCGCCCACCATGGTGTTGACACAGTGGTCTCTTCCTGAACCAGGAACATAAAGTTTCATTGAGAACAGCTGGCCAGCTGGCCCCTGGGACTCACATTTCTGTCCCCCAGTGCTGAAGTCCTAGGCAAACACAGCTGCATCCAGGGTGCTGTCAGGCGTGTCACTGAGTACCAGTAGGAAAGAGGACTTTGGAGGACATTGTATCTCCTCAAGTGGTTCCCAGTCTTCATTCTTGCGAGCAGGGACTGTCTCTGGGATGGTTCTTTACAGTTTTTGGCGCCTCAGACTGAGACAACAGAGAAGGCACATGTACTTTGCTTAGGGAGAGCAGCACAGCCAGGTGGACTTTAGGGAGGGGGTGGTTTTTGAACAGTGGCTTGAGGAAAAATTAAAAGTACACTGGACTGGTGATGAAAGTATGCATGCAGAATGAACCACCTGTGCAAAGGAGCCTGAGGGTAATTTGGTATGGCGGATCTAACAATCACTAGCCCAGAGAGTAAGAGGAACCATGTCATTAGCTATGTGCCAAGTTGAGGATGTTATTGCAAGAAGTGAATAGGATCATGTAAGTAAGGGCTTACTTACCACGATGTTTGGCAGGAAGTATGTGCTTGAATAGTATCAGTCCCTGTAGTAACTGGGATAATTGGTTGTCAACAACAGAGAGCTAACTTCATCATCCAGAGTCTCACATGAACACCTGATTTGGGGTATGAGAAGGAACTACTTACTAAAATGTGAAGTGGCAATTAAGGCAACCCACAAGTCACACACAGTGTGGCATCCTGAGGAGTGGCAAGTTTGGGAGAGCATTACTTCATCAAGCCTGGAGGAGAAAGAGGAGGGAGCTATTGTCAGATTCCAAAGAGAAAGAGGGGGAAAGGGAGAGGGAAAGAGAAAGGGAAAGGAAGAAAGAGGGAGAGAGAAAGTACCGTGGAATAATCCTCTTGTACATTGTAAAGATTTGTCACTTGAATTGATTTAATAAGACACTGATTGAACAGTAGCCAGTCAGGAAGTATAGGTGGGGCAATCAAACTAAGGATGATGGGAAGGAGAAGGGTGGGGTCAGGAGTCACCTGCCAGAAGCAGAGAGAGCAAGATGGGCATGTTGTAATGAGAAAAGATACCTCCACGTGGCAGAGCATAAGTAAGGAATATGGGTTAACTTAAATGTAAGAGCTGGTTAATAATAAGCCCGAGCTATTGGTCGAGTCTATATAAGTAATATTAAGCCTCTCTGTGGTAATTTGGAAAGTGTCTGCCAGGTATTTGGAACCGAGCAGCCCTGAGACAGGAAACTTCTGCCTACAAGGGAGGGAGAGAAAAAGGGAGGAATGGGGGAAAGGAAGATGGAGAGGTGGGAGAATGAGAGCTGGGCTGATCCTGAGTTTTGGGTGGCATTGTGGCAGCCCACTCTTCATAACACCATAGTCAGGGCCAAGAAAGAAGTCCTTGCCTCCCCCTTCTCTCTCCCTCTTGTCTCTACCAGTGCTTGCTATCGTCAAGGGATGCAGGGAATATGAAGTCTTGGGAGCTAGAACCTGAAGTCTTATGGCCAGAGCAAATGAATGAAGAAGACACCCTTCAGTCTCCCAGGTCACTTCCAGGTGACACAGCTGGGTAGTTGATGCAGCAAGTACTTGTCAGGTTGTTTACATGTTCAGTAAAGTCAGGGGTGCTGCCTTCAGATTATAGGCACAAGACTGGCTACAGGAAATGTCAGCTCTCAAGTTTCCTTCTCCTCTGCTATCTGAGGTGCTGGCTGGACTTTCAGACCATATCAAGGTCCCATGATCCTGAATAGATCATCTCTATTCAACCAGCTCTGCAACTATGACTTCCAGCCTGAATTGGATCTTACTTCTCTGTGGTTAAACCACCCTCACTTAAGTATTCTGATCCTTGGTTTCCCTGTCTTTAAAGTGGAAGCACTCCATGATTATAGAAAAAGGAAAACAGCAGCTAGAGCAGGGACTTTGGAACTACACTGCCTGGTTTCAAGTCCTGGATCATTCCCTTAAATGTGTCCCGCTGAGCCTCACACCCCACACTTGGAAGGTAAGGGTAGTATGAGTAGCTACCGTGTAAGGTGGTTAGACGGTAGATTACATAAAACACTGCGTGAGGATTCTTAGCAGAACAAAGCATAGTAAGCCTGTTAAATGCTAACTGATAGGATTTTTATTATCATTAATAGCACCATAATCACATCATCACTGTCCCTTTGCTTTTGAGTTTTAGAAGGAGGGCCCGTCCATATCCCTAGAAGCTCTCCTCAGCTGTGCTGAAAGTGGTACCCAGGTACACACTTCCAGCCTCCAGTCACAGGAGGGAAGAAGTACATCAGTTTGTCTCACATATCCCATTCATTTTTCCTCCTCCGTGATTTTGTTTCTTGTTGATTGCACACTCTCTTGAATTGCTGTTCAATTGTAATAGCCAGTTTCTCTTGGTCTGTGGAGATCAGGTAGCAGCCACTCATTGCTCTTACCCATGGTGCTCAAACTCCCAGTGCCCACTGGTTGAGATACAGCCCTGACTGTGCCTGGAGAGCCAGAGGGTAGATGGCAGGCTTGTTGACATGGTTAGGGACAGGGGATGTGGGCTCCCAGAACAGCCTCCCACATTCTCACTCCTTTCCCAGAAAACATCTATGCTGAGAAGATGGGGCAACAAACTGCTTTTTATTTTCTTTTGCTTTGTGAAACAGCCAATTGTCCATGAAATCAAATAACGGTGAAATACATATGGAAATACCATGGGCCTGCTAAAATCGGTTAGATGAAAAAATGAAACTCAGAAGTCCTGCCAGTCTATGCTTCTAAGATTTATAATCATATTACATTGCTTGTAGTGTGGCAGCAACAGCCACAGAAACATGAGTGTGTGAGTTTAAAATACGACTCTGGGCAGCCTAGCGTGGTGCAGAAACCTTTGCAGCCGAGTGAGGTGACCGGTACAAACCACCCACCTCCAAGCTGAGGGAGCCCGCACTGCTGGAAGATCACGTCCTACAATAATGGTGCAGTGTGTGATACTTTTTACATGCTGGCCATCATTATTTTGATTTTCAGCGATTGGTTGCCAAGGACGTTCAATTGCATTTTCTATTTTGAAACGGAAGCAATGACTAAAACCAGTTGAAAACTCTGCCAGCTACTGAGACTTCAATGATTCTCATAGGTCTTAAGCCTATGAGACAAAAAGGAAGATGCTTGCCACTGGTGCTGTATGGGGAATATGAAGCCTGGTACTTCTCCACACATGCAAACACAGACACACAGCCACACACAAACGTGTGTGCTCATGATCACACGTGCACACTGCTTTCAGGTGGTGCCTGTCGGATACCCAAGATATAGTATCTAGTCCTTAGAGGTGAGGTGTGGGAGGCCTCTGGATTGTAAAATGTTCTGGCCAGACAAATCAAAGGGTTGAATCATGGAGTAGATGGTGGCAACACTGTTAGATGCTCTGTTGACTGGCTCCTGCTGAGAACAAGACATTATCTCTCGGTGCCTCTTGTTTTATTTCTGTGATAAAAACACCATGACCAAAAGCAACTCAGGAGTAAAGGGTTTGTTTCAGCTTATACCTCCACATCACAGTCCATTACCAGAGAAAGTCAGGGCAGGAACTCAAGACAGGAGCTCAAGGCAGGGACCTAGAGGCAGGAACCATGGCAGAGGCCATGAAGCAACACTGCTCACTGGCTTGCTCCCCGGTGGCTTTCTTCGTCTGTTTTCTTAGCACCCAAGACCACCAGCCCATGAGTTTCACTGTCCACCGTGGGCTAGGTTCTCCCACACCAATCACAGCCCTCTCTTTAAGATGGTTGGTCCTCTAACTTCTGACCCCTCCTCTCCTTGAAGTTCTTTCCAATCTTGCTCTGATCCTTGTGCCCATGCCCTCTCCTCTTGGATTAGTTTCCATACTGTTGCTATGACAAACAGGCCCAAACTTGTTACATTAAGAAACCCAGATTTATTATTTCATGTTCCAGACGTCAGAAGCCTAAAATGGCCCTCATATGGCTCAAGTCAAGCTGCTCACAGGACTGCAAGCTCTCTGAAGATTCTGGTGAAGAATCCGTGCTCTGGCCTTTGCTAGCCTGAAGATTGCTTCCTCTACCTTCAAAGTCAACCAACACAGCCTCTGACCTCTGCTTCCATCACCAGACTCTGATATTTCATTATGGGATCCGTTTTACAGGGACCACCAAAATGATCCAAAATCATCTCTCTCTCTCTCTCTCTCTCTCTCTCTCTCTCTCTCTCTCTCTTTCTCTCTCTCTGTCTGTGTCTGTGTGTGTGTGTGTGTGTGTGTGTTCTCTCTGAGCTTTAAATTCAATTAAAAATCTTGCTTATTTTTTGAGAATGTCATGCCTGTGTATAAGGAAATATTATCACACCTACCCCTCATTTCCCTTAATTCCCTCCATATCTCCCCCAGTCTTCCCTCTTTATCTCCTTTCCTGTCAGAAACATCTACTCCTGGATGTTTAGGGTAAATGTAAATCTTACAAATACTAGAACCTTCCATAACCTCCTAGTCTGTGTAGACAACTTTGCTTTTCTGCTCTTGATGCTGCACTGTCTGTCCTCATATTCGGAGTGCAACAGGATGACAGGCAGAGGGAAAAAGTAACCACTGGGGATGGACAGGTGTTAGTAAATGTGCTACCACACCCTCCCAACAAGGGGCACATGTCAGTCCTGTTTGCTCCCCCTCTATTCCATCTGGAGAGAAGAGACTGGATTCTGAAAGTCCTTGCTGACAATTCATGAATCAATCCAGCACCTTCAAGTCATGGTCGCTCAATCATTTTAATATGTGCAAACTGTCTGTCTACAAAAGGTGGGGCATGGTTTCAGGTAAGACAGAATTGACTTGCACCACCAAACACCACCAAACACCACCAAACACCAAAATGGTATATGCTGTGGGAGCTCCTTCCACTCCTTTAGCTAATAGCCTTTGAGATACCAGCCCATTGGGGTGTGGTCTCTTTTACTTTACAAAGCAGCAGCTGTCCTCCTCTCGCTCTCTTGCTTCAAACTCCTTTCCTGGTAGAGGGCTGTTTTCTAGGATGGTGTTCTGTAAGTTTTTTCCCCTCAAATAAATAACCCTTTTAATTATAATTCCAAACTGGTGTGGGATTGTTTCGCGCATTATCTGGCGTCCAACATTTGGGCATCCCCCCACCCCCCACCCCCTAGCCCCCTAGCTTGGCTGCCTGCCACCAGCATGGCTTGGCTTGAGCCCAGGCGGTCTGTGCATGGAGCCAACAGTAACCTCCATACCTCCTGGGATCCATGGGTGGGGACAGTCTCTGCCCACCTGATTTGATCTTTTTTGAGCGGTTTTTAAAGGACCTCCTACACCAGGTATACTCAGAGGTTGTCAACCTGTGAGTCATAAGCCCTCTAGGGATTGAATGATCCTTTCACAAGGGTTGCCTAAGATAATTGGAAAATACAGATATTTACATTATGATTCACAACAGTAGCAAAATTACAGTTTTGAAATAGTGATGAAAATTATTTTATGGTTTTGTGTCACTACAACATGAGAAACTGTATTAAAGGGTCACTACTGGGGTTGAGGATTTAGCTCAGTGGTAAAGTGCTTGCCTAGCAAGCCCAAGAGCCTGGGTTTAGTCCTCAGCTTTGAAAAAAAAATAAAGGGTCACAGCACTAGGAGAGTTGAGAACCACTGATCCAACCAAAAATGACAGGAAATACCAAGTGTTGCTGAAAACTCAGGCATGTGGGTGTCTCTGTCACAGCTGGAGTGTGCATTTGCTCAAGGGTCACTGCAGAAGCTAACATGATAATACACGCCTGTATTCCCAGCATTCAAGGGGCCAAGATGGTGAGAAGAACAGGATTTTGAGATCAGCCCCCCTCACAAGAAGACATGTTTCAAGCTTTACATGCATGCCCCATGGCCTGGCTCGGTCACACAGATGAGTGTACATGACCATCAGAAGACACATTCGGGAATGCTCACAGGGGCAGTGTTTATGGTGGCCCAGATATCAAGGACTGCATGTCTACTCTAGTGCCATATATAAGGATACCGTACAGCACCAGAAATGAACAAAATATAAAGACTCACAATACCATTAGTATAGCTAATGAAGCAATGTGAGACAGAGGTAGCATGGAGAACACCCTGCACTTCCTGCATTCACATAAATCCCAAGAGCAGATAGAACATCTTCCGGGATTGTGAGATTAACACTCTTCCACCAAAAGGTGACTCCTTATTGTTCCTGACTCCACACAAGCTATGACTGTGCTGGGAGGGATGGTTAGTGACTTCTGACCTGGGTCACAGGCAGGCTGCAGCTTCAACCTGGGGTTCCTCCTGGGACACATACAGTGGAATTCTGAGCCCTCATGAGGAATTCTCCTACCAGCACAGGCTGGAGCACAGAGAGCACACAGGCATGGAGGTGTTGGAGGGTCCCAGCTGTTGTTTGACTTTCCCTTTCCTAGTGAATTCAGTGCTGAGCCTTTGAGTTGTCCCCACTAAAACAACAGAACAAGGCTTGCATGCCCAGGCTGCAGGGGCTATAATAAATATAATAAACCAACCAAGAAACAAAGAGTCAAAATTAATCAGTGGTGTCAGAAGTGAGGAGAGTGGTTCACCTGGAGGAACAGCCAGGAAGCAGAGAGAGGGGGCCCTAGGCTTCAGTGCTCTCTGCCTTTGCCTGGAAGCTGGCTACCTAGGTGAGCTCATTGGTGAATTCGTGGACATTTACTGGGTTGCACACCAGTGTTTCTCTTCCCTTGCCGCCCTCCATCTCTTTCTCTCCTTTACACCCTCTCATTCTCTTCCTAGACAGACATTTCTATATATATGTGTCATGTTTCTATAAAAAGAACACGTGTGATTGAGCAGGAGTTAAGTTTGGGCCCAGATCTGCTTAGACAGAGAACTTGAGCTGTTACGTGTACTCCTCAGAGCTAGTTTGTTCCCAAGGAACGCAAACTTACAAGTCAAAAGAGGCTTCTGGGGCTCTCAAAGGAGTGAAAAGACCAGGGGTCAAGCATGGCTGTATTCAGAGGCTCAAATAATGCATCTGTGCTTTATTCCAGCAGTCATGACTCTAGTCTGACTTCCCTATGGAGTGTCTACTCCTAATCTCCCCACTTGTTCCCACAAAAGAGGTGAAATCTCTTATCTCATAAGTCAAAGTGGGCCATGCGCACATTCCTGGGTCAATCAGTTCACCCAGGAAAATGTAATGCTGTGATTGGCCAGGACATTGTCAAATGCCAATCCTGCGAGCAGGGGCGCTGTCACCAACACTCCAGTCACACTAATGTAAGTGGGGGAAAGCAAAGTATGGAGAGCACATGCTGGAAAGGGGTGCAGGGCCTGAGCCCCACTTTCTCTACCTGTAAATTGGGTTGAATACTGAACCTGCAGTGTTTCCCTGAAAGTGAGATGACATGCATTTTTTTAGTGAAATGTGACCCATGTATTTTATTTCAGTGAATAATTTTATAATTCTAGAAATACAAAGGTATCAAATTAAATCTTTCAGGGTCTCAGAATTTTGAATACAATGCTGAAGGATTTCTTAGTGCAAGATGGAGTTTCTCAGGGATGTGGGTCCTACAACTAGCCACTAGGCTTCTCTAGGCTTACTAGGGTTATAAACTTCTAGATGTATACATAATTGCTTAAAAAGGAGGAAAGCGGGGAGGAAGGGAGGGAAGACAGACGGAGGGGAATGGAGAGAGGGCTTCACATTCTCTTTCATATTCTTCTCACCTTCCATTTTAAAGATGATGATGACAAACAGGGCTCAGAGAAATTATGTGACACTCCTCCAATCACCTAGCTGTGGCCAGGTCCAGAGGTGCAAAGGCTTCTCTTTCTAGCTAACCACACACACCTGGGTTTCTGAAGCTTATTAGGAAAATGATTCTGTATCCCAGTTCTGCGTGATGGGCTGCCTTTTGCATTGTAGGAATTTACCAGCATCTTGGGCTTGTATTTGGTAGTTACCAGGAACTACACCTCCATAGCCCTCAAGATGTGGCAACTGAGCTGTCCGTGGATCCTGTTGAAAGTCCCCCCAAGAGCAAGCATCCTAGCTGAGAACCATGGTTTCCACAGTTGCCACTGTCCCACGTTTGTCCCTCACCAGCCCTGTGATTGATGGGGGACCTTTTCATTTCCTTGAGCCTCAGTTTTCTTATCTGTAAAACAGGAATCCAAGCCACAGAGGTATGGGCGTGTGGTTCCATGGCAGAGCATGTGCCTGGCATGAGTGAGACTCCAGCTTGGCTAGAACAGTGTCTGCCTATATCATATGAACATGACAGTCAGCAATTAGCTGGTATCCTAAGTACTTCCTAGCTGGCAGGTGAGGCAATCTCTCACCATGCTGCATGTGATTTTCCAGAGAGGATGTTTTATATTTGGCAAATTAGAGACATGCTGAATTGTAAATGAAGACAGGCATTTCGGGACACTCCTGTTGCCTAATTAGTACAACTCCATTGACAGCCCTGCCTCCTTCAAAGGACGTTCCCTGGGATGTGGGCTTTCCGCAGAGCTGGCTGAGAACTCAGAACAGAGTCAGATGTCTGATATCAAACGTTTCTGTGTTCAGAAATGAGGCCAGGTTCTCCAATTCGGAGCTCTCTCGGTAAATGGTCCCTCGCTTATTAAATTCCTGCAGTGGTCACTTTAATTGGAACCGCCTCCCCTACTTCACTAGTCAAGGCTGTACAATGCTACTCCGGTTTGGTGTTCAGAGCAGGATCCAAGTTGGAGGTAAATGCCTCTTGTTGCCCAAATTCCTCAGAGATGACTGGATGGATCCTCACTGACTTCTTCTACCTTGAACACATACAGATGAATAGTGTCAGGTTTAATCCCAGTGTGATTAGAATAAACCCACACCCAAACAAACATTTATCTGTGTCACAGCTATGACTAAGACACATATCTCTGTTCCTGGGGCCTTACATGGAATAGCTGCTCACTAAGAAGTGATGGGGAGCTGATTGGCTACCCTCCCCCCAGGAGGGAGCCCTAACAGGTTGTTCTACCTGAAGTCCAAACACTCAAAGTGGATCCTAAATATCCACACTGGTCTCATTTTATCTGGCCTGAATCCTCATCCTGGCCCATTCATCATGCAGCTGGGTCCCGCTTTCTTCCCATCTCTCCTCACTAGCATTCCAGCATCTGATATAAAAATAAAATAACAAATACTATAAAAATAAAGTCATGACATCTTTGCCTTTCCTCTTGACTCTGTCTCTGGTTCTTTTGGAACTCTGGATGGGGCTGGGGGCTTCCTGAGTGAATGACTCCAGTCACACAGGTGCTGAGTACCGATCCAGTTCAACACAGTTCTGCTCCTCCCCCAACCAGGTCCAGGGAACACCGCCCCCAAGCAGGTCTTGTAAAGTCACAGCGCTGTGCCATATGACCTCATCAACCTTCAGATTCTGGTAAGCAGGATCAGTGTGGCAGAGAGATGCAGAATACACACAAAGGTTCCCGGAGATGCTCTGATCCCTGCTGATGTCAAACACAAGCAAATTCTCTGCACCACATCTGAGAGGAGCTTATTACATAAACCAAAGCTAAGGCTGTGGAAATGTTTGGAGAACACATGTCCCAGAGAGAAAAAGCTTTGCTCCAGAGCAGGTAAATGCAGCTGAAATCCCATTTCAACAAGCCTGAGGAATGTGGAATTCCTCTGTCACCGAGAGTGCCACACCTAGGGAAGCAGTCCTTGGTATGTATGGAGAGTATGGTGTGCATGCCCGGCAGGTGAGTTTCCTAGGTTACAGAGGCAATGGTGTTCACAAGGCCCTGCATTCCAGCCATTTATTTTGGAACTAGGGTAAATGGAAGTATGAGGACTCCAGGCCAGCATAGACATGGGAAGAAGCTGGGAACCCTGCTTGGCCACATTGCTCCACGGCCTTGGAGGAAGGATGTCCTCCCTCTGTGCCTCCATTTTCCCATCTTTAAAATGCATACAGCACAACCCAGGCTCGGAAATTCTAAATCATAACTAGCATATTCTATTTGTCCTACTGACCTCTTACTGTTATTAATCTTGATTCTGACAATTTCATACTTGTATACAGTACACTGTGATGGACATTTACCCCACCCCACTGTCTTCTTCTGTTCCACTCCCATCAGTCTCCTGCCTCCCAACTAGTCCTCCACCTTCCTCACATCTTGTCTCTGTTTTTCTCTCCCTCTCTCTCTCCTTCCTTTCCTCCCTACCTCTCTTCCTCCCTCCCTTCCTCTTTTCTTCCCCTTCTCTTTCCCCACCTCCTTTCCTCTCTTCTTCTTGACTCCCGTTTCTTTCTCTGCTAAGAGAACTTGAAGATGGCTTCTTGCTGAAGTGGGATTTGCTTGGCAACAGCAGAAAGTCACCCCTTGGTAGGAAGCAGAATCCAGTGAACTCCTTAGCCCTTTCGGCATGTTCCTGCAGGTGGTTTCCTGGTTACAGGACATGTGTGACTGCAACAAACACAGCAGAGGTCCATGCAAAGAGCATCTGCAGGCCTCCACGGGACTCTAGAGGGACGGAGAGCAAATGTCTGCAGAACCTTTGCTTCATTAGGCCTAACAAACTTCCCAGGGGCGCATGGATTCCTGGGTTATAAAGGGACAAGATAGGACCACCCAGGAACACTGGACATGGAGACGATTCTTGGGGGGAGGTGATGGGAGGGATCTGCAGAGTGATTCTTGGAGATGTTAAAATCGCAAACGGCTGATTCTCAGCAGTAAGATGAACAAAGGAAAAAGGGAAAATGAACTAGACCAGGGTGATGCCTACAGGCACTCAGCTGATGACAGAGGCTGCATACAAATAGGGCAGTGTGACTTGAGGGTCAGTCCCCAGTCCCAAAGGGGCTGAAATTTTGGAAAATCACAAACTGTTTCTGTCCTAAGGATATAAAAGTCCTCTGAGGTGTTTGCTGTGTGCTCAGAGCTGTATCAGGTGCCACCCACACAGCAGCAGACATTGCTGACACCTCTCTTTAGTCCTTCTCCTATCCTTCCTGATTAATACCATTGAATTCTAAAGAATGGCAACAGAATCCAAAAAAAAAAAAAAAATAACCCTCAAATTCCTGTGGCTAACGGTGTTCAGATACCAAGACCCCGACCAATGAGACACGGACAGAGATCTATTTGACAGAGCACTGAGAAAGCTGGCCATTCACCTTTCCTTTTGCTTTTTCTCTTCTTGGAATGTAGATTTAATAGTCAGACTGCAGCAGCCACCTTGTGCTCCAAAGGGAAGGAAATCCACACTAAGACAGCAATGTGGGAAAACAAGAAAATTGGCTCTGGCTTTCGTGGCACAGTGCATGCTCATCAAAGCACCCCCTCATTTTATGAGGGGAAATCTTCGACTTTAACTAAACCGCTGTGGTATCCACAGGAGCATCCTCTTTAAAGACGTGCATTCTGTTACCTAGTTCTCACAGCACCCGGGGGGGGGGAGGAACTTGGCCCTTGTCCTAGTCTGCCTTCTGATCCATGGGCTGGGAAATTTATATAAGAAAGGTTTGCTTAGCTTGTGGTTCTGTTTCCCTTTTAAATTTAATTAAACTATAATTGCATCATTTACTTATTCCTCTCCTCCTTTCAGCCCCTTCCACATCCCCCCCCATTCCCTCCCAAGTGTATGATCTATTTTACTTTAATTATTGTTGATACACATGCAAATAAATATATAAATGCAACTGACTGAGTGTGCTGGCTGGTTTCATGTCAACCTTACACACAAGCTGGAGTTGTCCAAGAGGAGGGAGCCTCAATTGAGAAAATGCCTCCGTAAGATTGTAGACAAGCCCATAGGGTATTTTCTTAACGAGTGACTGATAGAGGAGGTGGCCCCAGCCCATGGTGGGTGAGGCTACCCCGTGGCTTGTGGTCATGGATTCTATAAGAAAGAAGGCTGAGCGAGCCATGGGAAGCAAGTCAGGAAGCAGCACTCCTCCATGGCCTCTGCTAGGCCCCTGCCCTATTTGAGCTCCTGATCTGACTTCCTCTGATGGTGAATAGTGATGAAGAAACATAAGCTTAAGAAACCCATTCCTTCCGTTCTGCTTTGGTCCCCGGGTTCCATCAGAGCCATAGCAACCTTAACTAGGACATCGAATCAGACTAGTGTTGCATGTATGTCTATGCTTTGAGGGCTGAACCACTTGGTATTAGATAACCAGGGTGTTCACTCCTGGAGAAGTCTAATTGCCCTCTTTCAGTAGTCACTAATTGTCTATAGCTCTTTATCAAGGAATGGGCCCACCTATGTTGGGAGGTCAACTGGTGTTGGAGTGTTTCAGGTCTTGCTTAAGCAACCATGTTTCATAGGTGTAGCTTCTCTACCATAGCTAGAAAGCACAATCTCAGAGCAGACTTTCTAGTCTTTTGGCTCTAAAATCTCTCTGCCTTCATTTACATGGTGTTTCCTGAGCCTGAGAAATTGTGTTGTAGAAATTGTGTTGCAGATCTAGCAGCTGGATCTGGGACCCTGAAACCGGGTTTTCCCTGCATTTTGAGCAGTGGTATCTTTCTGTAATGGTCTCTGATTCAAAAAGAAGCTTCTGAGATGAGGGGTAAGAGTTGTGCTTGTCTGTGGGTATAAGGACACGTGTTCAGAATGAAGTCAGAAGCTACACCAGTTTCGAAAAGTGGCAATAGTAAGCTCTCTTTTACGATTCATTGTCTCCCTAGCCAGGTGTAGTTGGGTAGTGTTACAGTAACAGGCATGATTTCCTCTCCTGTTGATGCAGAAGAAGGTCTAAAAAGCCCAACATGCCTTCTTGATAAAAGTCCTAGAGAGAATATGACTGAAGAGAGTATACCTCAACAGAATAAGGGTTGTATATGACAAACTCACAGCCAACACTATCTGAAATGGCAAAAAACTTGAAGCAACCCCATTAAAATCATGAATGAGATAGGCCTGCTCACTCTCTTTGCTCCTCTTTAAATTAGTGTTCAAAATACTAGTTAGAGCAGTAAGACAAGAAACATAAAGTAATACAAATAAAAAAGAGTCAGATTACATCTATTTGCAATACATGCTATTATACATAAAAGATCTCAAAAATTCAACCAGAAAATTCTAGAAATAACCAAGAATTTCAGCAAAATAAAAGGAAACCATCAGTTTACAAAAATCAGCAGCTATTCTGTACACCTAAAACAAATGTGCTTAGAAATAGATCCTGAATACATTCTCATTCATATCAGTGTCTAAGAAAACATGTAGGAATAAGTCCAATCAAGGAGGTGAAAGACTTCTATAATAAAAACTTTAAACACACATAGAAAGAGACTAAGGAATACTCTAGAAAATGGGAAGACCTCCCATGCTCATGGTCTGACAGTATTAATATTGTAAATATGATCACTCCACTAAAAGCAATTTTGCAGATGCAATGTAACCCCAATCAAAACATTCACAACATTCTTCACAGAAATAAAAAAAAAAATCCCCCAATTCACATAGAACCAGAAAAGATCCTGGGTATCCAAAGTAGCCCTGAGCAAAGGGAATGATGATAGGGATTAACATTTCCTATTTCAAGATAAATTACAGAACTACTGTAATAAAAATAGCATGGTTCTGGCATGTGCACACACACACACACACACACACACACACACACCAAGACAAATGGAGCAAGATATAGGACCCAAACCTGAGCACACACAACTATACCCACCTGATATTTGACGAAGATGGCAAGAACATACTCTGGAGAACAAGCATCATCTTCAACAAATAGTGCTGAGAAAAATGGATGTCCACATGCAAATAATGAAATAGACCTGTGTCCACCACTTTACATAAAACTAAGCCCCAAATGGTTGAAAGGCCATAAATGTGAAAGCTGAAACCCTGAAAGTGCCAGAAGAAAACAGTCCCCTGAAAAATGCAGTCTTAGTAGAGAACTTGCTGAATAGGACTCCATCTGCCCAAGAATTAAGAGCAGCAGGTGACAGGTGGGTCCTCACACAATTACTGTGTGGTTCTTCAGACTAAGAGATTCAAAAGCATGGTGTGAATCTTGCTGGGCATCTGGTGAGAGAGCCTTACCCTGGATCGGTACCGTGGAGGTGTCACATGTAAGAAAGAGCAAGTGGCTCAGTTCAGGTTCTCCTTCTTCCTCTTACAAAGCCACGGATGCCATCACAGGGGCCCCATCCTTGTGATCTCATCTGAGGACTGACCTCCAAATGCCGTTAATGAAATGAACTGGAGGGCTAAGGTGAATTTGGTACATAGCAGGGTGAGCCAAACTATAGCAGCACCTGTAACCTGTCCACTTCACAGGCACAGGAACTATAGATCAGAGAGCTTCAACTAGCAAGGAGACACCTGTAACCTGTCCACTTCACAGGCACAGGAGCTATAGATCAGAGAGCTTCAACTAGCAAGGAGACCGTCTCAAGTTAACTTTGTCTCTTTTGTTCTGTGTCATCCTGTCTCTTCAGAGAACACGGGGAAGAATTTTTTTCTAATTCTCATTGATTAATTAGATCAATAGAGTCAATGGGTGTGGGATGGAGGATGGTGGGAGAAAGGAGGCCATGTTAATTTTCTTGGTTTAGTCCTGAGGGGTATAACATTGGCACTGCAGGTCCCTTGTACTTCTCTCATCTCCTGGTCAGCCCACTGGGTGGAGAATGACTTCAGAAATTCCAGGCAAGGGGGTGGTGGTGGGAGACAGACCATTGCTATGACAAAATATCTGACCAAAGCAACCTGAAGGAGGAGAGGTCAGTGCTGGCTTGTGACTTTGGAGATTTCAGTTCATACTCCACTGCTTTAAGCCTGTGGTGAGGCAGAAACATCCTGCAGGAAGGACATGACAGAGAAAATCTGTTTGCCTCATGGTGGCCCAAAAGCAGAGAGCATTTGAGAAAGGCACCGTAGCAGGATATTCCCCAGAGAGTCACTTCCTCTAACTCTACCCACCTTTAAGGCTTCCACCACTGCTCGGCAAAGCCATCACATTACCAATCCATCTGTGCATTCACTCATGGTTCAGAGTCCTCAAAATCCAATAATCTTCCCAAAGTTCCACCCATGAACACTTGCTGGGGGAACCAACCTTTCATACCTTTAGGGGATATTGTACATGAAAGCGCTAACAGGGTCATGCAAGTACTTAGAAAACAAAGACCTTAACTTCCCTCTGAGGGGCTTCAAATGAGAAATGGAATGTCTCTACCTCCATTCTTTCTTTCAGAAAGAGTCATGTGACTCCCAGAGCAGTGGTCCACCAGACATGGCAGACATCAAATGCTTTGCATTCTCAATGGATTTAAGGTTTTCATAAGGTCTGAGAGGTAGGATTCTTATCTCACATTATACATAAAGCAAAATCAAGGCTCAGGAGGCCTGGGTGATTTGTCCTTAGGTGCAGAGTTAGAAAACGGTGGAATTGAACTCAGATTCCAGTCTTGACTTTCAGCCCTCTTGGTAGTCAGCTTCCTATCAGGAACCTAGAAGTTGGGTACCTAGTACAATTTAGATGCCAGGATCTCACCATTGATCAAAGGGGCAGCAAACGCACACTGCTCTGTTTGTTACTGTCGGAAGAGACCAGAAAAAAGTGATGATGCCCGAGACCCTGCAAGTCCCAGTCTCTCTATACTTGCCCCATCTCCTCTCATCTGCCATGCTTCTCTCCCTTTCCTCCCTCCTTCCTTCTTTCCTTCCTTTCTTTTTCCTGTCTCTTTATCTCACGTCTATCACTCAGAAATATTTAGAAGCCCCTTCTGCTAGGTTCCAAGGCCAGTGCATGGTGACTATTATCTTTCAGGTGTGAGGCACTACTTTTCAGAATTTAAAGATTCTCTGGGTAGCAGGACACAGCACACAGACACTCAGGTAAAAGGAAGAACTCTAATATAGTTCCAGATGGGTGAAGTCTAGGGAAATATGTGCATATATACATGTCGAAGTCAACATTAAGAATCTTCCTAACATTCTCTATCTTATTATTAATGTTGGTCTTGAGACAGGGCCCCTCACTGATCCTGGGGCTCATGTGTTTGGCTACACTGCCTGACCAACAAGCCCTAGGGATCTTCCTATACCTACCTTCCTGACATTTTTAACATGGGCTTTAGCCATTGCAGTCAGGCCTCATGCTGGCATGGCAAGCTCTTAACTGACTGAGTCGTCTTCATCACAGCATTGCTTGTGCCAAGCTCTCAAGTTTTCTGTGTCTCAGTTTTGCATCTGTGTATTGGAAATGACGGTAACGATTGTCCCCATTTCATTGATCAGAATTAAGAAGGAAATGAATGAATGTAGCAAAGTATTTAATAGAGTTCCCAGGAAAATATTTCTATTCAGTAATGTAGAGCTACTACTATTACTATAATTGTCCTTATCATTAAGGTGCAGAGCTTGCTGTGGGAGAAAAGTTGGACCAAGAAGTGTTCACGATGAAGTTGCAAAATGCAGCTTACCATTATAGAGCGTGCTGTACAATAGATGTATCTGAGAAGAGGAAGAGGCAATCTCAACTGAGGTACTGCTTCTACCAGAATGACCTATAGGCAAGTCTGTGGAACCTTTTTAATATTTTCGAGACAGTATCTTATTATATAGCTTTGCCTGACCTGGAACCCACAGAGATCTGCCTGCCTCTGCCCCCTGAGTGCTGAAATTAAGGGCATGCACCACCACAATTATCTTAGGGCATTTTGTTACTAATGATTAATGAGGGAGAGGCCAGCTCTCTCTAGACAGTGCCATTCATGAACAGGTGATCCTGGGTTGTACAAGACAGAAACTTGAGAAAGCAATGGAGGAGCCAGCCAACAAACAGCATTCTTCCATGACTTCTGCTTCAGTTCCTGCCTCCAGGTTCCTTCCTTGGCTTTTCTCAATGGACTGTGACTCCAGACATTTAAGCCAAATACCCTTTCTCCTCACGTTACTTTTGGTCACAGTGTTTACCATACTGATAGAGACCAAACTTCAGTCACAAGATCGTAACTAAAGAGCATGTGTGAACCCTTCTGGCATTGGATGGGCTAGCCTTTTTGGAGAGGTAAAGTTCATCCTGCCATAGGAAATTCAAGGCAGCTGTATGAAGTGGCCTAGCCGACCCTTTGGCAGCATGGAAATGCACGCTGTGGGAGGGGACTGGAGATGGACTTTGGGAGGATGCACTGCCCCGGACAGAAAGCAGGGCTACTCTCCACAGAGGCCAACTCAGGAGTAGCTTTTAGAGGGTCCTCTACGGAAAAGGAATCCCACTGAGCTATGTTACTTTAATGCCCAACTTCAGCATTTCTATATGATCACTCCTGTAAGCAAGTGTATTTCCACAGGACCATGGCACACGTAACCTAGGAGGGACTAAGTAACTCCCCAAGAACAAACTACAGGGATGACAGGGGTCCTGACCTTCCAGGGTTCCACTGGTGGCACTGAAGAACTTGATCTGGATGGGTACTTAATTGTCAAAAGCGTTCACATTGAGCCTGCCTGCTTTCACCCAAATTTTCCAGGGCAGTCTTAAGCAGTTCCTTCATTAACTAATTGATTGTTTGATTGATTGATTCAGTCAGTCAGAGAAATACCTATAAATAATTTTAATGCACTAGGCCTTGCACATAGCACAGTTTTAAGCATTCTTGCTCATCTGGTAGGGTAGATGCACATCCCATAGCTGAGCGTGGGCAGCACAAGGTCGCAGGCTGAGACTGTGTTTGGGCAGGGCTTGATCATTTGGGATCCACATTTTGTAGCTCTGCTTTGCTGAGATTAGCTTCATTCTTGGTCAGAGGCAGGGCCTCCTGGTGGTACAGATTTTAATGACACCAACTAGACCAGCTGTCTTGGGAAGGAGCTTTGCTCATTCTCACATAAGGCTCCTTGATTGACTGAATAGACCATGGTTGAGTTCCATGGCTTCCCACGCTGCTCTGGAAGGGGTAGAGTCAAGTATGCCTACATTTCCAGAGTGCACTTGAAAGCCGGTTCCCTAAAACATGGGGTGCTCCTTACTAGACAGTAGCTGAGTGATGACAACATAAAGCTATGGGAATAGAAATATTTTCTCCTTGGAGAGGGAATATTAGAGACTAGAGAAGTGGAAGGGATGCATAATAGTTCATGTATCATCCGGATCTTACCCTTTGTGTCGTCCATCTCACAGATTACAAGACATTGAGAGATGTATGTTTTAAAAATGTGTCAGGGAAAGAAGGCTCGGGTACCATGACCAGTGCACATCACATGTATACATAGCTTTGTCACAGAGAATCCCTTTAACTGGTACAATTTACATTTATTAATGCCTGTAATAATAATGCAGAGGAAAGAAAAAAATAATTCTCATGGATTTCTGGCAGGAGTGGGATGCTGCGATAGCCTTTGTGAGTGGCTGACTGCTGGAGTGTTAGCTCTTCACAGGCTAGCTCTACAAGTGGTTCTTACATCATTTCTGTATCAGGATTGTCATCCTTTCTGTCCCTTGTGGCTTCTTAAGCTACCCAGAGTTGTGCTGAGCCATACCTTGCTCATGAAGCTCGAGTATGCAACCGCAATTACAGCAATGGGAACCAGGATGACACTCAGCTTCTAGGGATCATGATACAAATTATTGCTTGGTATTCTCTATGAAGCATTTCATTGGCAAAGTGTTACTTGGGATATAAAGAGTAGGGATAGAAATATGACTTAACTTCTGAGTACTTTGAAAATAGCCTGTTTCCACACAGGGAAAAAAAACAGTGGCACATGCCCTGATTGACATGTCAGAAAGCAAGGAGTACTTTGCCAGTGCTAAAGAAACTTCAGCTCTAGGGAGGGGAAGAGAATGCTGGTGATAAGAGAAGGAAAGGAAAATAATGGATCAGGAAGGGCTAAATGGGGTGGGGTGGGGCAAGGTAGAGGAGGGCGTGTGGGAAGGATAAACTAACACTAGAGACCATTTACAAAGTCACATGGAAAGCCACTACTATAGACTCTTTCTAAAATACATACAGATATAAAAAGGAGTTTAAATAGAGTTATCCTATATGGGGTAGGGCAATGCCTCTTTCAAATACCATGGGATCAAATAAAGAATCCAGAGCCAACTGTGGGTTGCCTCTTTTTGAGCTGTTGGTCAGTGAGGTCCCGTAGATTTTTCTCAACACTACAGGCTGATGCCCTTGCTCTTGGTTACCCTCCAGAACTTGACAGTAAGACCATATTGTTGAAGACACCGGATATTTGAGTCACAGGACATGAATATATGTCAAGCTGGTGCTACCCTGGAAGCTTCATCCCTACTGGCTAGATGTCACAGGGTTGGAAGGTGCTATGCAAATATGGAAGAAAAAGTTAGCTAACTGTGAACCCTGCTAAGTACAATAACAACTGGCCTGGTAAGTTATGTCCACTTGTTCAGTAGTGGCAAGGAAGTCAAGGGAGCAACCACTTTCTGATTGGATTGCACAAGACAGAGCTCATGCCTGGTACTGTTAATTGAGTCAAGAACCTATTGTCTGGGTATGTCACAGGCCTTAGGGGAGTTCTTGGCCTTAATTGAGACGTCTGGGTCACCATAGCTTAGAAATACTATGGCAGAGGAAAGAGTCTAACAGTCAGAGATGGTAGAAGATGGCAGCGACGTATTTTTTTCTGGCATGGCACTGCCACTGTGCTCATGAATTCACAGCAGCCACGACCTTGTGCACAAATCCAAGCCAGCCAGAAACCCAGCATAGCCTGGGGAGTGAGTGACTCCTGAAGTCTCACTCCTAGCTGAGGAGCTATTGGCATTCGACAGCTAGGGAGGGCAAGTCAAATTTCTTCAGGAATTTGGCTCCTGAGAGGCTGCCCATGCTCCAAACAAGTGTCTATACTCGTAAACACATGGGTAGCACTGAGTGGAATAGTACTGAAGTAACACTGTGTTTTGAAAAAGAGCACCTGTGTTTGGGAGAAAAGGATGGCTGGGAGTATGGGGGAAGAACTGGAAGGGAGGGGATTAGCCGTGGGTTTGATCAAATTACATATACGTGTATGAAATTCTCCAGCAAAATGACTAAAAGAAATTGCAGTTGTAACATGGAAAGTATAAAGTGTTTTGTTTGAAATTCTTGAGATCTTGTGTAGTCTTAGATGGGCTCCAACTTGATATGTAGCTGAGGATGACCTTGAACTCCTGACTTTCCTGAATCAACCTCTCAAATTCTGGGATTACAGGCATGAACCACTGTGTTTGGTTATAAGTTCTCATATATGTGAGAAATCATGTGACATCATGAAGCATTTGTCTTTCTGGGCCTAGAATATTTCACTTAATGTTATGATCCATGCTGCCTCGAGTGACAGGAATTTATTATTTGTCTGGCTATATGATATTCATTTTATGTTTGCATGCACAGGTACCCAGGCACGCAAAAACACACACACATATGCACACACACACACACAGAACTATTTTACATGTTCATTTGCTGATGTTTGACATCTAGCTTGAGTCCTTATGTCGAATGGCTTTTTACAATGTGCTGTAATAAACATGCGGTGTGGAGTCTAAAACTGCTGAGCCCATAGAAGTGGAGAGTAGCTGTGTGGCCACTGGAGGCTGGAGAGCAGAGGGGGACACTGGTGAGAACAAAGCAGCGGCTAGACAGAAGGAATGTGTCCTGCTGTACACAGAGGGGAGGTGATAGCTAACAATGGTGTATTCCATACCTTAAAAAGAATCACAAAATAAAAGTTTGAGTGTTGCTATGGCAAACAGATGATAAAAGCGTGAACTGAAGGGATAGCCTGAGCATGCTGAGTTGATCATCACACAATGAACACACATGCTGAAATGTCATACTGTGCTCCATAAATATGCACTAATTGTAAATATCTGTCGAGTAGCATTTTAATGAAAATGCATCAATGGCATCGCAGATACGAGCTTCTCTTCTTCAAAGAAGCTTGTCCTTGATGTCTGCCTGGCCAATCCAATTTGTTCTTAGAAATTTACAAGGTATTTTCTTTGAACCACACATCTCTCTCATATTAATAGAAAGGAGAACATTTTGTAAATATAAGCAGGGACTTTTCCAAGTTTTCACGAATCCCAAACAGATAACATCTCCTCCCACCGCCTGTTTCTGCACAAAAGTCTCAGTAAAGAGTCTAGTAATTCTTGGAAGTCAGGAGTGTGGTCTTGTCTTTTTGACATGCCTCAAGGAACATCAACAATGATGTGGCTAAGATGAGACTCTAGGATACTCATGGAGGCCAACTGTCCGTTAGACATTTAGCCCAGAGGTCACACTTGAGGAAATCACCTTCTTTCTTCTATCCTATCTGTGCCCTGGTCTGCTGTGGGAAATACCCATTCAAGGAACAACCCCCCTCTATCATTCAATAGGATATTCTAAAGCTATTATCAGGGGTAAGGTGGGCTTTAGGTCAACTGGGGACTAGCCAAATGCTGTTTGATCACCAGACTCCAGATGAGTAATGAATACCCTAACCTCTTGATTCAAATTTGAATTTGTGTTAAGAGCCAGTATGAGGACCTAGCAGTTAATGTATGCACTTGCTAGGACTGGATGCACACTCATCTGTATTTGATTCTCTCTAAAAAGCTACGGGTAAAGCTTTGTCTCATCCTAAAATAAATGGTGTTTCAGAACTAACGAGTGTGATATTTTTGGAGCAGTCAGGATGATGCCCTCTTAACTAGATAATATTCTAATGTTTATCTTCTTCGTATGTTGATAGGACCCATTTTCAACATTGCTAATCTCTGCAGTCTTGATACTACCTCCCACTTCTGATCCCACATTTACTCACATCCAAGTCTCAACCTGAATGTGGGGCCACTATCTCTGCCTTGTTTTATTTGGCATTATCAACTCTCCCAGTTCTGCAGAGTCGGTCACATGTTGATGTTAACAGAAAGGTGGTCTCAAGCTTCCTATCTCTGATCTTTTTTGCTGTTCTCCAGCACTAATGCAGTTATCACAAACCGGTTACTCTTTGAGGAGAGTAAGTCTTCTGCACATCCCCTGATGCTGTGCTCCTGATGCTAAATGTGAATCACCCCAGTTCTTCCTGCTTTTGTCTAGGAAGCGGACTCCAGGAGAGGACAGGGCTGTAGGTTACATTTACTAGTGATGACTCACTCAGTGCTGAGTCATAGGTCTGGCACATGGTGAATATTCAAAGAGCATTTGTCAAATGAATCTGTAAACTTAATTTTTGGTGGTATCATGGAAACTTGTTCTTTTCTGAAGTTAAGTAGCATTTTGGATCTTGTTTCTTCTTGAGATTGTTTGGAGTTTTAAGTTTCCCAGAAGTTAAGCAAAAGTAGAAATTTCCATGTTTGTGGACACGGGTCTCCAAGTGTGTGCAAGTACATACATTTATACCCTCTGTGCACACAATGAGATGGGGAGAAATAATCTTCTCCAAGAATTGGGTATCCAGTACCCAATGGTCAAAACATACACACTGTGTGTGCATGTGTGTAACAATAATAATTGAAGAGAAGAGATCATATATTGGAGGGGGGCAAGGAGAGTACATGGAAGAGATTGGAGGGAGGGAAGAGAAGGGGGAAATGTTGTAATTATATTTCAATTTTTAAAATTAAAAAGTAAAATAAACAAAAAGACAATGTAAAAAATACTTTTTTCCCTTAAGCTGTTTCTGCTGGGTGTTTTGCCACAGTAGTGGGAAACAAGACAACAACAGCAGCAACAACAAACCCAACAGACCAATATTTTGATTTCATGTATTTAGGGGAATCAAATGCCAACAGAGCACCTAGAATAGAGTCAGCCATTATGTGGATTTGGATATGGTGCCCTAGGTCACAGGTGTTCCTAAATGTGTCTAACTTCATCTGTTGCCCTCTGTTGAACATTTCTGTCACGTCTAATTCCTGACCACTCAGAACAAAGATTCTCTTTACTGCTTTTCCAAAGAGGAAATAGAGGGATGTAGGAGAAACAGGCTGACCATGGTCGGATGGTAGATTTGTGACTGACACCTGCTGTTCCCATCCCATGGCTCTGCTTGCTGCCAAGCCCAGACTGAGCATCATAGCAGTACACTGGCTACATTGTATCGTGACTACTTCACTAGAGATGAGGTTATCTTGAAAGAATGTTTGGCAAATTATTGTTATTTTTTTTTATGAGAAAGGCCATTGTAAACCATTTTAAGCTCCAGAGAGCATCTTCATCCTGGGGAGGCAAACTGAGTATGTCAAGAGTATTTCTTCAGGGGATCCAAGGGCAGGAGATGAGACAGTGAGCATTCCCTGGCCAAATAAATATCAATCTCACTTTTGAATCTGAGTGAGGTTTCTTTTTTATATCTTTATCTATCTATTCTTATCTCATATATTACATTCCAACTGCAGTTTTCTTTCCCTCCTGCCTTCCCAGGTCCTCCACTCCACTCCCCCACCTCATTCATTTCTCCTGTTTCCCTTCAGAAAAGGCCAGAGCTCCCAGGGATAGCAACCTTAATAAAGTAGAGGTGACCAATCTTATTACAACTTGAGTCTCTTTAGGGTCATATGACCAAGGATAAGTCCTAGTCTCTCTTTGTCTGGTGTCCTCATAGGCGAACAAGCTCTACTTCCGCTTTCTCTTTTCTCCTCCCCTCTCGCGTACTTCCTTGTTGTGAGGCATGAAGGAGGTAACGGATGTAAATGCGCAGCCCAGGTGTTCAAGGTGGGGATTAGCACTGGATTCCTGCTCTTAGTTAGGGAATCTCTAAGGAAGGTTTAAATAATTTTTCGTCTTTCTGGTCTGGAGAAAGAGCAGGCCTAGGAGCTAAAATTCCTGCACATCAGAAATCTGAGCGACTTCTGGTACTCTCTGAGGTGCCAGAAAAGGTAGGAATTAAAAACTACTTCTACAGTTGGGCAGGCGTAAGGAAGACGGTCCACGACAGCTGACTGCTAACACTCTCACTCCTTCCACTCCTTCCACAGACATTTCCTTCCCCTTTTGTCGGGCACTCAGGGCTATCACCCTTCCCGAGTGGACAGCATAGGTCGAGGCAGCAGGAGGTCACACCATGGAGGCTGCTGCTCTAACGCATGCGCATCCATGCTGCATTCGTCTCTATTGTTCTCCACATTCTCATCTGGAGTTGCCAGTACACTGCGTCCAGTCACTTTCAGGAGTAATTTCACCTTTGTTGCACTTAACCTCAAAAATGTAGATTAGTTCTAATCTCTATAAAATGAGTTTAGGCTGCTAGCTGGCCATTTTTTGTTCATATTTCTGCATCATTCAAATTTTGTTTTTCTTTTTCGCCATACAGGTTAATCACTGTGTCCAAGTGCCGATAAAAGGCTCTTGTGTTTTTCTGAGGACACCACCATGCTTTCTTTCCTCTTTCTTTCATTCCCCTGGTCCTCTTGCCTTCTCTTCTTTCCTCTCCTCTCTGTTCTTCTTCCTTCCTTCTTCCTTCAGACATACACTGTTCAATCATGTGTCTTGCGAGGAATATGGCGTTATATTTCTGGGGGTAGATTCTATCCATCTACTCATGGTTTCACTAAGGACACATGAAAGCAAAAATATGTATGTCATTTCTTGCCACCCTGCATTGTCTAATGAGCTGCTTTATAATAATTCATTGGCCTGTAATTAATGTATATTGACTTACGACGCTGTTCTCCAGCTTGAGTCCTGTGAGAACACTCTAGGTTCAGGTTTGAAAGTGCAATTTATATAGACTTTTTTCTTCTTCTTCTTGCCCATACAGTTAATGTCACATCCGGGTCCACTGCCAAAATTAAGATAGCTAAGGTTTATCTTGATGCTTTTTTTTTCCTGAGAGTTTATAGTTCCCACAGTTCTACTAGACAACCAGACAGGAATAAGAAATTCTTATGTGGTATTGCATGAAAGAATGACTATGAAAAATAATGTCACACTGTATCTTCAACAAGTTGGAAGAGAGGAATTTGAATGTTTTCATCATAAAGAAATAACACGTGTTTGTAGAGATGCATATATTTAACTGGATTTAAAAATTATATGATGTAAATATGTGTGAAAATGTGACATGATACCCTTTAATGATATAATTTCATATATCCATTAAAATAAAGTATTAATGGTGGTGACTTTTATAAGAGTATTGAAAAATTGCCCAAAAGCTATGTAAGCTTCAGCTGTAATTTTAACCCTAAATAGCTTACTTCTGATTTCCATTACCTGTCTCTGTGACTGGGGTTCCCCACTCCGGATGTGTTCTATGACCAGGGTTGGAAGCACTACCATTCCTGCTTCTCACTGGGTTCCAGAGCCTCCCTGGTAAATCCTTCTGATGTTCATGTAACTCCTTCCCCAAATGATGTGACGCTTGGAGCAAGCCGAATGACAAGCTGGTCTCCACACTCAGGGACTATTGCATCCTTTCACTCATTTCACAACTGCTTGTTAAGTGTTAGCTGTGTGTCAACCTGTGTTCTAGATGCTGGATGGGACTGGTGTTCTGGTGCATAACCAGACTAAAGGTAAATAAATCGAGAAGAAAAAATAGCTATAAGCCGACTCCAGAATGTGGGAGCTGCTCTGTGTGGAAATGAGATAGAATGATCTGTAGGCTACTTGACATGGGGTGGCCGAGAAAAGCACACAAGAGAGGTGATGCAGAGACAGACTTGGATGGCAAGGACTCGGCTGTGGAAAGGTCAGTAGAGAGTGATGTGGTGGTAAGAACATATGGAGCAGCCAGGCGGTGGTGGCGCATGCCTTTAATCCCAGCACTCGGGAGGCAGAGGCCGGTGGATCTCTGTGAGTTCGAGGCCAGTCTACAAGAGCTAGTTCCAGGACAGGATCCAAAGCTACAAAGAAACCCTGTATCGAAAAACCAAAATAAATAAATTAATTAATAAAATAAAAATTAAAAAAACATATGGAGCAAAGGGCCCATCATGGGAACAGAGCCCCATGGAAATTCTGCCCTGAGTTTGTTTATACCTCTGTGAACCCTGCATTCTAGCGCATGTAATAGACAAGAAACATGTAAATAATAAGCCAGTACAATAGCTGCTATAGAGGTTATGAAGTAAGCAGAAGGGAAGATTTGAGGAGAGGGGGGATGGGCCTTTACACACACAGTCACTTGTAAAACTCTCTTCAAGGAGGTAATTGAGCTATGTAGTCCCTGCTGTGATTGGAATGTCACTTGTTTCCCCCAGACTTAACACAGACAGCCTGCAATCCTAATTGATGGTGCTATTTGGGAAGGTTTGGGAACCTTTAGGAGGGCCAGCCTGGCTGGAGGAAGTGGTTCACTGAAGTAGATCCTAGCTGAAGGTTTATAGCTGAGCTCCTCTTCCAGTTCCCTCTCTGCTTCCTGACTATGATGCAACACAGCCAGCTGCTCTCCTGCCCCTGCCACCCCACCTTCCTTCTCTACTGCTCTGTCTTCCCTGCTATGTCTAAACTCGAAGCCAGAATAAATCTCCTCTCCGTTAAATTACTTCGGTGACCTCCAGAGGAAGAACATGAAGGAGGGTGGGGAAAAGGGAACACCTCAGACATGTTAAGGAAGTGCTGTGGGCCCCTATCGTCATTGCTTTTGATGTATGAGGATGCTGAATCCCAGCAACTTCTGATGAGCCTATTTCTTCAGCCAGCAGGCTGCTGGGTAGGAGACGAGGGCTGCTCCATTGGCTGTCTAGCTTCCAACCCTGGGAGCCTGCGGATTTGATTCAATCAGCAAGAGTGCCTGAACGTTCTGTGTTATTGCTGGCACCATCTTTCTTGAATTCCTGGTCATAGCTGGCCTCCTGCTCTTCCCTTATGTTTCCCATAGACTCTGGGGTTTATTGTTTCCTCCTTTCCCTGATGCTGTTTCCTTTCCTAAGTTTATCCTCTTTAGGTAGCTTGAATCCACCAACTTCCTCTCTGTAGCCCAGACTGATCCTGACTAGATAGCTTCTTCTCCTTTGAGCTCCTCTCAACCTGATGTCAAAGAGTTTGTTTCCAGAGCATCCTGGTTTCTATCTATGATCTTTTCCAAAATCACCCTTTGGCTCTTTCTCAGTTTTTTTCTTTTTTCTGAAGGTTGCTGGGGGTTATGCTAGCAATGCAAAATAAGTTCAAATGTGAGGCTTTGGCAGTGTTTCCAGAATCTTACAAACTTCCCAGCTGCCATTAATGGCCCTTTACTTCCTCCCCAAGACCATCACAGAAGTCCCATTGAAATCAAACGTACTTTATAATTGCTGTGCATCTTAAGCACCACCCCCAAGGGCTATTTGAAGCTATACCTCTACGTAACAGCTAGAGTCCTCTCGACTCAGCTGGGGGCAGTCCTATTTTCTATGCTTTAATGGAAGAAGAATTATTATTAGAAACATTTGGGTTTCAATTCACATCTAAATTATGCTCCTTAAAAGTTTCACGAAGCAGGTGGCCTTTGCACTTCCCTAAAGAAAGGCAATATCTGTTTCTTTTTGAGTTTCCAATTTTGTGGAGTACAGGTTTTTTAAATCATTTTGATCTAATCATTCTTTTTGGAATTCCTTGGTGTCTGATGTTATGTCCCCCTTTTCATTTCTGATTTTGTTAATTTGAATATTCTCTCTCTCTCTCTCTCTCTCTCTCTCTCTCTCTCTCTCTCTCTCTCTGCCTTTTAGTTACTTTGGATAAGGGTTTGTCTATCTTGTTGATTTTCTCAAAGAACCAACTTTTTGTTTCATTGATTCTTTGTACTGTTTTCTCTGTTTCTATTTTATCATTTCAAGCTCCTGTTTGATTATTTCCTGTCCTCTTGGCTGTGTTTGCTTCCTTTTGTTCTAGAGCTTTCAGACATGCTGTTAAGTCATTAGTATGAGATTTCTCCAATTTCTTTATAAAGGTGCTTAGTGCTATGAATTTTCCCCTTAGCACCACTTTCATTGTGTCCCATAAGTTTGGATATGCTGTGCATTCATTTTCATTGAATTATAGGAAGTTTTTCTTTATTATTTCTTTCTTAATCCGGTGGTCATTCAACAGAGAGTTGTTCAGTTTCCACGAGTTACAGGCTTTCTGTTTTTTCTGTTGTTGAAATCCAGCTTTAATTCATGATGATCTGAAAAGATACAGGCAGTTATTTCAATTTTCCTGTATCTGTTGAGACATGCCCTGTGACCAAGTACATAGTCAATTTGGAGAAGGTTCCATGAGGTGCTGAGAAGAAGGTATATTCTTTTGTATTGACATGAAATGTTCTGTAGATATCTGTTAGGACCATTTGAGTTGTAGTGTCTGTTGATTTCATTATTTCTCTGTTTAGTTTCTGTCTGAATAACCTACCCATTGGTGAGAGTGAGGTGTTGAAGTCTCTCACTATTAATGTGTGGGGTTCAATGTGTGATTTAAGCTTTAGTAATGTTTCTTTTACAAATGTGGGTGCCCTTGCATCTGGGGCATAGATAGATGCTCAGAATCTTGGTAGATACTTCTTTTGATGAATAAGAAGTATCCTTTATCATCTTTTTTGATTAATTTTGGTTGGAAGTCTATTTTTTTAGAGATTAGGATGACTACACCAGCTTTCTTCTTGGGTCTATTTGCTCGGAAAATCTTTTTCCCACCTTTTACTCTGAGGTAATATCTACCTTTGATGTTGATGTGTGTTTCTTATATGCAGCAGAAGGATGGCTACTGTTTTTGCATCGATCCTGGGGATATAGAGCTCTAACTGGTCATGTGGTCATGTTCCATAACCAGACAAGACTTCCAGTGAAGGGATTGGGACACCAACCCAATCACAAAACCTTTGACCTACAATTCATCCTGCATACAAGATATGCTGGGTAAATGTGGGGCACAAGTTTTTTTTGTTGTTGTTGTTTTTTGTTTTTGGAGACAGGGTTTCTCTGTAGCTTTGGAGCCTATCCTGGAACTAGCTCTTGTAGACCAGGCTGGCCTCGAACTTACAAAGATCTGCCTGCCTCTGCCTCTGAGTGTTGGGATTAAAGGCGTGTGCCACCACTGCCGGGCAAAATGTTTTTTTTTAAAGACTTATTTATTTATTTATTATGTATACAACATTCTGCCTCCATGTATGCCTGCATGCCAGAAGAGGGCACCAGATCTCATTACAGATGGTTGTAAGCTACCATGTGGTTGCTGGGAATTGAACTCAGGACCTCTGGAAGAACAGCAGTGCTCTTAACCCCTGAGCCATCTCTCCAGCCCCTGTGGCAGAAGTTTTGAGATTGACCAATCAATGGCTGATCCAGCTTAAAACCCATACCGTGAGCGGGAACCCAACCCCGATGGCCAGGACTCAGAGGCTGGACAGCTCAGAGGTCTAGGATAGAACCAAACATGACTGGCAAAAAGTCAATGAAATAATTTCTAATGATATTCTACTATACTCATAGATTGGTGCCTAGGCCAATTGTCATCAGAGAAGCTTCACCCAGCAACTAAGGAAGACAGATACAAAGACCCACAATCAAACATTAGGTGGAGGTCAGGGAATCCTTCAGAAGATGGGGAGGAAACATTGTAGGAGCCAGAGGGGTCAAGAACACCATATGAAAGTGCATAGAACCTAGGCTCATAGGGGCTCACAGAGACGGAACCTCCATCCAGAGATCCTGCATGGGATTGACCTAGGCCCTCTGCACATAGGTTACAATTGTGCAGCTTGGTCTTCTTTGGAACTCACAACAATGGCAGCAGGATCTGTCTCTTAATCTGTTGCCTGCTTTGGGAACCTTTTTTTCCTACCAGGTTACCTTTTCCAGCCTTAACAAGAGACAAAGTGTCTAGTCGTGGGGCAACTTGATATGCCATGACCGGCTGATATCTGTGGGAGGCCTGCCCTTTTCTGAAGAGAAATGGAGGAAAAGTGGATGGGGGAGGTTGTAGGGGAGGTACTGGGGGAAGAGGAAGGAAGAGAAGATGAAGTTGATATATAAAATAAAAGCAAAACAGTAACAAAAAGGTAACATTACTCACCTTGCAAGATTGGTGAAGAACTCAGAATAATGAACAAACATAAGCTGTGGAGAAGACTAGGATTACCCTACGATCCAACTTCATGAGGGTCTCCCTTTGGGGGTCATTGTCATCTCTGACCTCCTTGGCTTGGATTAGAAGAATCTGATGATTTTAGATTACCAGCCAAAAGCTTCTAGAATTAATCATAATAGTGTAGACTGAGAATGAAGAATTCCAGACTATAAACCAAATTCTGATGCTTGAAACATTGTTTGCGAATGGCCTTACAGGAAGTGCACACTCCATCACTCATTCCTCCGCATACTGAGCTTACCGTGCAGAGGACGTGTTGTGGAACTTAGCCATCCCTCCAAAGCTTTAGTGTTAGAGGCTCAGTGCCCAGCGGGTGACATTACTGGGAGCTGGTGGAATTATTAATAGGTGGGGCCAAAGGAAGAAGCAGAAGTCACTGGAGATGTGACCTTAAAGAGGAAGCGGGGAGCTCACTACCTTCTCTGCTTCCTGCTGTCTGACATGAGGTGATTAGCTTTGCTACACCACATGTTCCCGTTAGCATGTTCTGCCTCACACTAGCCCCAAAGCAATAGACCCAGCTGGCCACCGACACACCTGGAACCAGGAGACAAAACAAATATTTCTCCTTTAAAGGTGTTTATTTCAGGTGTCTGTCACGGCACACCGCAGATTAGCATAATTGTGCTTATCCCAAGGCAGCATTAGCGTGCTTGCTTATTTAATTGTTGGCTATCAGAACACCTGGAGTATGACTTACGCAAGAGCACCTGCTGGGTTTCTGCCTCACTGTATTTCTGGCAAACACAACATATTGTTACATATGTTTTCCAGATTGAGGTAAGTGGAAGCCATGAACCCCTGAATTTTCTTCAGTTCTGATTTTTCTTAAATATTCTGTTCATTGAACCAAGTCTTAGGCACAAACAGCCTTGCTTTGTTCACCTAAACCCAAGTTTCCAGGGAGTCTGTGGCCCTGTCTTAAGCTATGACTGATGTAACTGGGACCTCAGGCTCTACCCAGGCCTTGCCTTGCTTTTTCCTTAGGGCCTTGAAGCCTAAGCCTATCGCACCTGGGGCGCCAAGGTGGGATGTCCAGGTGTTCTCTCTGCCCTAGCTTAGCTGCATCCCAACCACGGTCAAAGATCACACTGATGCTGCCTTGATAGGACCAGCTTTCGGGGAAAGCTCAGGTCTTCCTGCTGCTCTTTTGTTGTTATCATCATCATCACCATCATCAGTGCCACCTCCTTGTCACCAACATATCATCAGTATCACTCCTACCATTGCCACCATCACCACCATCATCATTAATAAAACACAGATTAATAATTCAGTTTCTTGTCCTCATTTGGAGTCTTGATTCATCACAAGCCTCACCACAGGAGCCCATAGCTGAGCCTCTCTGACTTTTATTTTCCCATTGACTAAGTGGGAAATAAAATAATTCTGTAAGATTTTGCTATAAAAAAAATCTAACAAAAATGCAAGCTCAGCGATAATGTTGACTATAACTGACACCTAATCAGTGTTGTTGATATTAATATCATCACAATACTATGTCATTTTATTACATAAGCCATAGTGATGAGTTTTTACTTGAACTTGGTCGAACAATTTTTGTTCAATAACTCATCAAGCTATAGAAAAGGCTGGCTTTGTGGTTAACATTAATCTAGGCTGTAGTGTGTTGTGCTTTGTTGTCTCGTAGTGAAAACAAGGGACAGGGCTTCCTTCACACCTGGCGTATCTCAAGAGAATGAGATAGTAAACAACCCCAAGCAATAGTTTTATTTATAAAAACCAATTACATCATTTTGAATATTAGTGTAAATGGATATGAAGGAGTTTGGAATACTTGTTGTACTTTCTCTCATCCTGTCAATCCGTGAGGAAGATACCCTCAGAAGTTCTCACAGTCAGCCTGGTCAATTACCTTCATGGATCCATCCCCACTCCTCACCCTGTGTTAGCTCTTTCTGTCTGTCACGATTTCCTTTTGGTTCCAGGAGTCCTCTGAGTGGCTACAGAAGGAATAACTGAGTATCTGGTGAGTGTCATGCTTTCCTCAGAGCATAAAAATATACAAGGCTAGATTATCTCCCTCAGTGGGAACAGCATGTCTCCTCGGTGAAGGGCAATTTTCAGCTAAGTGCATATTATTTAAGACTTTAAGAATGGCAGTTTAAGCAAATGCAGGGGAGAGAAATGTATATAAAAACTATCCTTTG
This sequence comes from Ondatra zibethicus, assembly GCA_004026605.1. NCBI lineage: Eukaryota > Metazoa > Chordata > Mammalia > Rodentia > Cricetidae > Ondatra > Ondatra zibethicus. Next base: position 24,477 of record PVIU01002084.1, on the reverse strand, counting down.
GGAGCCTGTGGCTAAACACATCAACTGCTGAGGTACTGTTTCCAGGTAATGATACACAACTACCGCTTTCGGCAGAGGCAGCATCCAAGGGAGGGGCAGGGGCCCTGGGGTTTGATTTGCTCTCATTGATTTTCTTTATAGATCAGTTTGATACGAGATGTTATAAGGTTAATTTTGGATGATTAACTCCTCCATATCGGGATATTTGATTTAGTTCTCTTTCAGACACTTTCTCCCCATTGATTTTCAATATTGTGCTTTCTGCGATGGAGGTAAATAGCTTCAGCAAGGACTTGAGAGCAGAGTGCTCCCTGGCTGCCCAGTGTCCCACTCAAGCAACCTTCCTGGACAGAGACAGCAATGTATAGCTAGCCATGAGAAAGCCCTGCCTTCTGTTGGTCTGGAGAGGTTGGCAATGGCTACTTTAGCAGATCTGGACAGTAAGAAGCAAGAACAAGAACTTCACAGTGTGTGGAATTGGAATCTGGGTTTGAATGCCAGTCTTGCTACTTGGTGATTATCTTTGGCAGGTCATGTGCCCATTATGATTCCTGGGTCCACATAAGTCAGTACAGGAATGCATGCTCCTTTAGGTCCAGTATCCAGTGTCCCTTCTCCTGGCACTAGAACTATGGTTTTATTCTGAATAGCATGCTCCTCACATCTTAACCCACTGTTCCTCGCACTGTTCTCTTTATATACTCCAGGCCCCCTCATCTCACTTTTCCTCTCGTTGACTCTTACTCTGGACCAAAAGCCTTCTTCACCAAGCTTATCTTTCCCACTGGATCATAAACTTCATGAAGGCAGAACAGTAATTATCTTAGCCAACATTGCTGGACATAGTACCTGAAACATTGCACACTTACTCGGGACATTTTTGAAGGAATAAAGATCAGTGAACAATTCTGGATTGTTAGAAGACGGTATGAGGGTAGAGATCAGTTGAATCCTAGTGCTGTGGCTCAGGATTCTGATGGTGGATTAACCTGACTTCTCACCTCCCACCAGACTGCTTGTTTCATCTAACAGTTGCTGCTGGGTCCTCTGTCTTAGAATGCCCCTGGTACTTGGCTGATACTCCTGCTCTACATCCTCCCTGCCAAGATAGGATGAATGAATTGGAAACTTCAAGCACTCTTTCAACCTCTAGAGCTTCAGTTGGTCAAGCAATTGCAGCAGCTTCCACTAACGGATCAGTGTGTGCAGACACTCTGGAATGTTTAATCTTACCACAGTCTTTGCCCAACCGTAAGTATTAGGGTGCATATCATCATCATCCCTATTTTATATACCATGAGTCCAAGGAGGTAAATAACTTGTCAGACCATGTCTGTTTAGCAGGTGCTGTGGGTGGAGCCCCACACACTGGCTTCTATTCCACACTATGTCAAGGTCAAGGTTGGATGTCCTGCTCATCACTTCTCACCAGCCTTGGTCCTCAAAGCTTTAAAAGAGTCCAGGATCCACAGTAGAACTCTCAAATATTCTTTCAGTGCCTTTTTAAAACTTGCTCAGTTCTGGTAGCTACTCGATCATGTCTCTCCATGGTCCGATATTGTCCTGTAGCTCAGAGTAGGGTTATCCCTAACTTTGGTTTCTGTTTTCATCTGGAACTACAGTTCTGGTGGCCATGGCACTCTCTTTCTGAGTCTTCCTTACCTGACTTGAACATCCAAAGTCATCTGCTTTATACTCACCTCCAGCCCACACCTTAGAACCAAGGATTGCGCTTACCCGGCTCTTTGCCTCCTCTGTCGTTGCCCTCGTCCTCAGGGGAGGCTACGGCAGGAGTCACAGGCTCTGCGTCTTATGATGAAAAGATGCTTAGCATCAGCCTTGCATGAGCCATGGGCTTCCCATGTGTGAGCTCTTTTCACATGGTTCCTTTCTGCAACACATCAGGTGCAGCAGCCATGATTCTGTGTTGGAGGTGAGTATTCTGAGGTTCACAGTTGTAAAACAACTACATGTTTTCAATGATAAAGCTTGGATTTAGTTGTTTATTTCTAATGAATTCTTTCTTACTTAACTGCACAGATGTATATTTCCAGGTGTGGCTTCCTGACCCTTCAGACTCCAGCCAGCGTTCTTTGATCTATGAAGTCATGTTCCCTGCCCATACACTCTCATCACAAAGGACATGATCAGAGGCCCCTCTGTGGCTCTTCCTGATTGAACTTGTGGAGTATTTTTATTTCTATTTCTCTGAAGGGATAGGCCAGAAGTAACAATGACAAAGGTAGGAAGTGACTGCTTTTAAGGACTCAGAGGCCCATTGGCCATTAGGTTGTTCCCAAGTGAGTCATTGAGACCTTATGGGAGACTGAATTTGAGATTTCACATACTCCCTCCTTTTTCTCACTATTTCTTGCTCATAAACAACTCACTCCCCACCACTCAGCATATTCACTATATAGCAAGAGTTTTGAAGTTTGTAAGCTTCACCTCCATGCCTTGACCTATCAGAGTTGAGGAGGTCTGTGAAAGAAGAGCAAATCACAAAATTACATAGTAAATAATCAACAGCAGACCTGAGTTCATTTAGGCTCCCCATTCTGTCATTACAAATGCTCAGACAAGTTAACCTATTACCTACACGGGCTGCTGATGGTAGTAGTAGTGGTAACAGAGATGGTGGTGGAGATAAGGATGCTATTAGGATGATGGTGGGATGGTGGTGGTCATGGAGATAATGATGGCATAATGGGCAAAGATAGTTATGATATAGCTAACAGCAGTGATAGTCATGACAGTAGTCAGTAGTAGCAATAACCATTTCAATGATACTGAGGACAGTGGTGGCTGTAGTGATGATAATGGTGATGCCATTGCTGATTGAGATGGCTGCTGTTGCTATGGTGATGGTAGTGGTGGCAGGTCACAGTGGCGATTCTGATGGTGGTGGTAGCATTGGCACTGGACATGGTGATAGTAGTGGCAGTAACAATAGTGATAGTGGTGGTGACTTTGTTGGTGGTTGGTGATAGTAGTGGCAGTAGTGGTAGTGTTGATGATAGCGGTGGTGACAATTGTGATGATGCTGGTGGTGGCATTGGTAGTGGTGACAACATTAGTGGTGATGATGGTGAGGTGATTGTAAATGGTGGTGGTAGTGATTGTGTAGATAGTGGTGGTTAATGGTAATGGTGGTGTTAGATGATAATGGCAGTGGTGTTGGTGGTGGTGATGGCAGCACTGATGATGGCACTGGTAGTGGTAGTAAAGGTGGCAGTCGTGGGTCAACGAGAAGGAATCACAGGGCTCTCTAGAAATAGTGTGGAGAAGGTACATCTCTAAGTCAGGAGTGGAAGGAAGATGTTTTATGAGAATTTGTCTGGAGAAATATTCCTGGAAAATTAAGAAAAAAAGTTTTGGACATGAAGTTGAAATCTTTTTTCAAAAGTCTAAAGTGCCATCCCTAGGTTATGAAGCAAGCTGGGTACCTTGTGATTGGAAAATGGTTTCCTAACATGGGAGTTGATATTGGACCCTTGAAATCAGGCAGGGTAAAGTCAGAGCTGTTTGTTTACATGTTAGCAAATGTTGAGTGGTGAATATCATATAGAAAATAAAATTTAATTGCACAGTCCACTTTCATTTTTTTACAGCATGGTTGACAAGTTTGGGCAATAAATGTATTCTGTCTTCATTAAAATGATCTGACTCTTGCTCATATTATCAGGTTTCTATTTCTGGCTCTTGAAATCATTCAAACACATTCCTTTCCTTTCCTGCAATTATTTCTGCTATCTGAACTTCAAAAGTCTTTCCTCTCTTTCCAAAGTCAACATGTCCTACTTCTCATTGCCTCCTTCTGGATTCTGTCTGAATGTCCTCACCCATCTGGCGGTCACGTGGGGCTCTGTTCTTAACTCTGATCTGGCATATTCCTCAGGGCGGGGAGGAAGGGAGCGTAAGAAACCAGGGCTCTCATTGTCTCTCTGAGGTGGGTGGGGGTGTTTCAAAGTGCCGCTCTTCCTTGCTGTGCTGCTCTGTGTGGCACCTTTGCTTAAAGACACCTTTGTTTAAAGCCCTCAACAGACCGATTCAGATGTGCGAACCTGTTAAGACTGAGTTCCAAAGCCCATAAAAGCTGGCGCCTTACTGCTCCTGACCTTACAAATCCACTGCCAGCTCCACCCAGTCTCCTGTATTAGTGGTTATGTGTGCTGAGCCAGGAGTGCTGGTGTGGGCCAACCCAAAGCTTGTGAAATTGAGGTCACTTGGCTCCTAATCAGAGTTCAGACACCAGCTGGGAGCTGTGAAACTTTCCTTCCCAGAGCATCAACTTGGAGGAGGCCCAGAGTACATCGAAGACAGAAGTGAAGTCTGACACCCACACAGATCCCAAGATGGGATGAGCATGGCTGATATCCCAGCTAGGAGAGTCAGAGGTCGGTGTGGAGAGCAGCAGGGACTGTAGCTGGCAAGCATCTCACAGCCCAAGGTCAGAGCTCACAGCTCACATCGCCATGGGCATTACCTTCATGGAAATCTTCTGCATAGTAATACAAGGTCTGGAGAACATGCAGAGTTTGTGCTCATCCCCTCATAATGTGGTAAGCAAAACTCTAGAAGGCTTTCTTCAACCTCCAATAGTGCTTACTGTGTTTCGTTGGCTGCATCACAGTGAAGGTGAGCAGACTACAGTCAGATCTGAAACTCACCTGCGGCATCACACATCCACCTCCTGGGACACTAGCCCACCCCGTTCTCAGAGTCTGTGGTTTTGGCCCATCCTTTTCGCCATCACTAAGGTTTTTTACCCACCTTCTGTGTCCTGCCTTTGTGCCTAGACTTTGCTTGTGGCTTTTTTGTCCTGTATTCTTTGCCTTGATTTATCACCTGAATTGTTGGACTGACATTTTAACCCAGCCTTTTCATCAAGGAATTTCTTTGCTGGTGTTGAACTTCTCTTCTGGCTCTGGGAATGGGTGCATGTCTAAGAACAGGGTCTGTGAAGTTTGTTCCACAGACATAAACTAAATGTCATCAAGGGCTCTCTCTCTCTCTCTCTCTCTCTCTCTCTCTCTCTCTTTCTCTCTCCCTCCTCTTCGAGTCCTGCTTTAGGGAGAATCCTTACCTCATCTACAATGGTTCTACATGGGAATTAAGATGATAGGTAAAGAAGCATGTTCAGCAATTTAAAAGAGACTTGCTGATAAAGAAGTTTCAATCCAGTTCAGATACTACTCTTTGTTGTACCCAATATTTGAGAGGTTACGGGAAGGTAAGCAAGACCAAAGCACATGGCATACATGCAAGATAATGTGACAATGACCCATTATTCCAATGAATATATGTTACCAAGCAGAATTTTTAAATAAAAAAATTAGATTTTGGAGCCTTTTAGCTTTGGATTTTTAGATTATCAATGTTCACCCTGTGCTCTCCTCATCACAGATGGCTTTTTTTCCAGTGTTCACCCAGTGAAAGGAATTGATTTTTTTATCTTTTTTTTTCCTGCCATAGCCTTGGGTGGCTAGAAGGTTTCACTGTGTCTTCTCCTAAGGTATACAGTTCTGGTATTTAAAGGAAGGCTGTCTCTGGGATGTGGAAAGGCTCTTCTCCCCCTCCCAGAAGCTTTGTAAACCTTTGGCTTACATCTTAGGAAGCCCATGGGTGGGCACCATGCTTGTCTCCAAGTAGCAGATGAGTACCAGCTGCACTGGGCTGTAGTGGCCTCATCAGGCACATTATCTCTACCCTCAAGTTTTGGTGGACCTGCAGACATCAAGCACTAAAGGGTTCTAATGAGAGGCCTCTACAGGTCCACAGAAAACACCTCGTCTGGACCACAGACTCCTCTTGCATCTTGACAGCATCAGAGGATTCCCCACTGGGTCCCATTCACAGGGACACTCCTGACACATGTCTGGCCTTAGCAGTCTTTATTCCATAACTCCTTTCTTCTGTCTGTAACTCTAAACCAGAATCACATGGCTGAAACTGCCACGTTCTGCTGCTTGCTGGGGCTGAAACATGGCACCCTCATTAAATTACATCTTCATCAGCTTTCTGTCTTTCACTGCCTAAGCTTGGCTGTTCTGAAACTTGTTCTGTAGACCAGACTGGCCTTAAATTCCATGACCTGCCAGCCTCTACCTTCCCAGTCCTGGGATTAAAGGTATGCCCTATAACACCTAGATATAAGTCTTTCTTTAGTTGCTTTTACTTAGCTGGTGGGATCTTGACCAGAGATCACCACTCCCTTTATTCTATTTCTTAATCAATTTATCCCTTTTAACACAGAATTTAGCTCTATTCCACTTCCTGGTGCTCTTTTTTCTCCTCAAAGTTTTCATTTTGTAATTTACCCTGCATGGCCTGTTCCTTTTCATTATAAATCTTCATTAGAGTTGCCACTAAAACCCATATAACAGAGTCTAAACCAGGTTGTTTTGAGTTTTCCTCTGCCAAAGGAATTAATTCAAAATTCTTCATTTTAGCTTTAGGCACACTCTTTGGACAAAGGCAAAAGGCAACCACTTTTTTTCACCAAAATATCATGAGAACAATCTCCAGGCAACCTACTAAACTTCTTCTCTTGAAATCTCTTGAATGAGCCCCTCATAGTTTAAATAACTCTTATTTGAACTGTCTTCCATGCTCCTACTAGTATGGCCCACTAATCAGTGCTTAAAGCATCCCACCACTTTCCAAACTCAAAATACCAAAGCCCAAATTCCCCCAAACAAACACATGGTCAGGCCTATCACAGCAATACTCCAGTCCCTGGTACCAACTTCAGTCTTGGGGATTTCATTGCTATGAAAAAACACCGTGACCACAGCAACTCTTTTTTTTTTTAACTTTATTTAACTTATTTCATGCGCATTGGTATAACGATGTCAGATTCTCTTGAACTGGAGTTACAGACAGCTGCGAGCTGCCATGTGGGTGCTGGGAATTGAACCCAGGTCCTCTGGAGGAGCAGTCAGTGCTCTTAACCACTGAGCCATCTTTCCAGCCCCCCACAGCAACTCTTATAAAGGAAAATCATTTAATTGGGATGGTTTGATTTTAGTTTCATAGGTTCAGTCCATTATCATCATGGTGGGAGCATAGGGGTGTGCAGGCAGACTGTAGCTGAAAGTCCTACATCTTGTAGGCAACAGGAAGTCAATTGACTCACTGGGTGGTATTCCAAGTATAGGAAATCTTAAAGTCTATCTCCACAGTGGAATATTTTATCCAACAAGGCCATACTTATTAAAAAAAAACATACTTCCTAATAGTAACACTTCCTATGAGATTATGGGGACCAATTACATTCCATTACCACACACATCTTTTTACATCTTGTTCAAATATCCTGAAATATTTCCTCTTTTGTCGAAATAAAAAGGAAAAGTTTTAACTCTAACACAGTAAACTACATACAATAAGAACAATAGTCAGGTAAGAATTACATTTACAATGTCTAGTCCATTTGCATTTGGCAAATTTGAAAAAATTATTCCAGTATCTATCTTATCTTAATGAATCCAAAGTTTTATACCTAAATCAGTTTCTATTATAACTTTTATTACTATCCTAAAAATACCTTTTTAGACCTAAAACATTTTCTTAGATTAAACAACTTAAACTTTTGTTTCTCACCCTTATAAACTTCATATCTTTTATGTAAGGTTTTTTTCTGAATTTGATAACAAGGAAAATGGTTTAACTATCTAATCTTCAACTCTTTCTGAGACACAGGAAGGGTGTAGGAAGGAAGCAGGGGCCACTTGTTGGTTCCCAGCCACTTAGCCCCAAAATAATCACACAGAAACTGTATTAAATAACTGCTTGGCCTATTAGCTCTAGCTTCTTATTGTCTAACTCTTACATATTAATTTAACCGATTTCTATTAATCTGTGCATCACCACATAGCTGTAAGGCTAAAGTTCCAGCATCTGTCTTCAGGGGGCTACATGGCTTCTCTCTGACTCCACTCTTCTTTCTCCCAGCATTCAGTTTAGTTTTTTCCCACCTACCTAAGTTCTGCCCTGTTATAGGTACAAAGCAGTTTCTTTATTCATTAATGGTAATCATAGCATACAGAGGGGACTCCCACAGAAGGGTAAAATTTTACCTGAATAAACAGGAAATGTAGAACAAGCAACTTAAATGACAGACAGAGGCATCCAGCTGCCTGGAAAGTCACCCAAGGTTCCTCTGCAATCCATTTTCAGCCTACAGGCTTAGAATATATGACAGACTTTTCTGTGAAATAGGGATTTTTGAAGGACTGTCCTTCCTTGGCAAAGTTCAGCAGTCACTTCCTTTGTGTTTTGCTTGCCCAGTTTTGACAACATCCTGTCAGCAGTCAAGGTAAGGACAGTTTCATGACCAATGGATTTGCTACAATGAAAGCAAAGTACATATAGAGGCTCTTCAATGTCCATTATCCTTTCTTGAAGTAGATTGGTGCTGCCAGGAACAGGTATATCTCACTGTCATGAAAATTCTTATATGAATAAAACATCTTAAATGCTATATTCTGTAGATCTCTGAAGTATTTGAAGATCACATATCTATTTAAAATCTATCTTTGTGACCTTGAAAACATATCTAACATGTCTACAAGCTTGTTTGTTATAGATGATTAACTATTAACCTGAATTTCTTTATTATCCTAAATAGTTTGTAATAATAGTTTTCAAGGACTAGAACTTTACATATATTTTAAAATGAGCTGCATAGGTACAATACCCTAAACAAATGTAGAAGCATATATACAGTATGTTGTAACAAAAATGACCTTAAATTTGTATCAATATACAAATATCCATACCAATGTAAACTATTTGAGATTGATAGTTGCTTTTTAGTTTAACAGTAGATTCAATAATCTAACATTTCATCCTGTCATTCTTATATGCCCCACTTTTATCTTTTCAGAAAGAGATCCCCAAACCTAACCTCCTTTTCTTAGTTTCCTGACCATGACCAATACCATTTGCAAACAATCCCCCAAATGATAACAAATATTCATAACTAACCAAACAACCACAAACCAGCTACCATATCTCTTGGGAATGTGGGCATCATGTTCTTAAAATTAGTTCCTGTTGTCTGGAGGTTATGGCATCTTTAGAGGACCCTGAGAATATTGGGATAATGAAAAAATCTTGGGAGACCTAGCTGTATCATTTTTTTTTGTCCAGTCTCTGTGATGGGAAAGTGTAGGGCTTATCTCAAGTCCTGGCTGAAGTAGTCTATAAGACTGGTCTATCTCAGCTAACTGTTTTGAAGTTTTTTTTTTTTCTGAGACAGAGTTTCTCTGTGTAACAATCCCGACTTTCCCAGAACTCACTTTGTAGACCAGGTTGACCTCAAACTCACAGAGATCTACTTGCCTCTGCTTCCTGAGTGCTGGGATTAAAGGTGTGCACCATATTGATGTATATTTTTAAGGAAACTTCAACAGAGATATTTTGAGAAGCTAGATCACCTGGGTTACCTGTTTTCATTGATGTCTGATCTTTTTGTTCTGAAAACATAAACTTTTGAAGATAACATATACAATACAAGTATAAAAATTTTTATAGAATTGTATTAATATCCATTAATACAAGTATAGAATGCACAGCATGTACAAATCAGCCAAAGATAATCCTCTATTCTATATCTGAGCAGATAAAGGGCATCTGTCAACTTTGTAAGTCCATTTAGACTGTATAACCAAATTGTAATATAAATCTTTATCCACACCATATGGAAGGATGACATGTAATAATGTCATGAGGACTCTGTAGGCAACAAAATTTATCATGTCTCATTAGTGTTAGAGCAGTTCCCATGTTAAGGGATCAGCATATGTGCCACCTGTCTTGTAGATTTTCTTGGTTTCTTCCTTCATGTCTGTAGCCAAGATTTTCAAGAAGTTTCCTCTGGTCAGATCTGATCTTTATTAATTTTGAAGAAATCTGTAGCCCTTTGCTTCCTATGGAAGCAAAAGTATAACCTCTCTCCCAACAGAACACATTTCCTGACATCTATTCTGAAATTAAGACATCTTTAAAATACATAGGCTGGTTTAACTCAGTAGTTTCACCCTTTAATGGTATATTATTTGTATTTTGATAATAAATCTTACCTGAAGACCAGAGGCAAAGGCAAAGCTACTAGAGATCAGGCAATGGTGACATACACATAGGATCTGGGATACTGAGTTAGATGTGTAGTTGGAGGCCTCTCATATGTTTCTTGGCCACCCAGACCCTAAATAATCACACTGAAACTATATTAATCGCAACACTGCTTGGCCAATGGCTAGCATATTCCTAACTAGCTCTTACATCTTAAATTAACTCATTTCTATTTATCTGTGTTTTGCCACGTGATTGTGACCTACTGGTAAGGTTCTGTTGGGCGTTTTGCATCTGTCTCCTGTGGCAGCTACATGGCATCTACCTGACTATGTATTCTCTCTCTATATCTTTTCTAGCCTGGCTATATTCTGTTAAGCCATTGATTGAAAGCAGCTTCTTTATTAACCAATCGCAATAAAACATATTCATAGCATACAGAGGAGAATCCCACATCAAGATGGATCTCTGTGAGCTCAAGGCCATCCTGGGCTACACAAGTTCAATGCAGAAACAAGTCCAGGTGATGGTGGCTCGCACCTTTAATTCCAGTCCTAGGGAGTCACACACCTTTAATCCCAGCACTAGAGGGAATATAAAAATGGAAGGAAAGAGAAGTTTAGGTTGCTTAGTTTGAGGTCACCCAGTCTTGGTAGACGTAAAACTTCTCTAGTGGTTTGACTGCATTGCTTTTATGGTTTTTGGGTTGAACCTCAATTCATGTCTCTGGGTTTTTATTAGTGCTATACAATCCGATATCTCTTATCTGCCATTTTTGTTCATTAGCATTTAAAAATTTAGTGTCAACAAAATAACCATTCAAGATCCAGACGTGCTATGGACTTCCCTAACCTATGTGGCTTATTCTTTTTAAATTACTTTATTCTTTCTCTGAAGACTTTATTTAATATTCTTGAACTATGTATTTCTCTATGACTGCCTATACCCATTTTCTTTTCTTTCTTCAGCACTTAGGCACATTTTCAAGCATACTGTACCTGTTCAGAGGTTTTCTGAGCCTGGGCTAGCCTTTTTTAAAAAATTTCTCTGACCACAGGAGTCAAACCTTAAACAGCTAGATTACTGCTGTTGTGTGGCTCCTCTTAGCACATTGTGCTGGTGGCTGGCTCTCCTCCCTCTGGGTTCATGAGAGCTAAGCTTTACATCTACAGGTACCAACCGGGAGCTGTATTTATCTGCTCCAGCTCTAAGAAGCTGTTGGGTCTGCACTGTGGCCGTTTTCTTCTATCTAGTCTCTCATTCTCTCTAACTGTGGCCATTCAAGCGCTCAGCTGTACAGTAAGGCCTCCTAAGCTAGCTGTGCCTCTGTATGCTCCAAGCAGTGGGCTCTGTGCAAGTGCTGCATGTTAGATGCCAATTGTAGCAGGTCTTTCTTGTTGGGCTTTCTTTGGATTACTAGCCCCAAATAATGACATGGAGGCTTCTTATTAACTATGAATGCTTGGCCTTAGCTTAGACTTGTTCCTGGTGAGCTCTTAAATCTTAAATTGACCTGTCTCTATTAATCTGATTTCTGCCACATGGCTCTTTACCTCTCTTCAAACTGTACATCTGACTTGCTCCGCATCTCACTGGCAAATCTGTCATGCCAGATTCTAATCCAGAGTTTCTACAAGTCTCACCTGTCCTCTCCTGTCTTGCCATTGGATATTCAGCTTTTTATTTAAGCAATCAGGTACCTTAGGCAAAGTGAGGTTAAGCAGAGGCACATCTGACAGTTTGCTCAAACATCCTGCAGCAAGCAAGACTCCTTGGGAAGCATCTAGAGAGTGTGAGGCTCAGAACTTCCTGCTCACAGGAGTGCCATCTCAAGGTGAAAACAGCCTATTAGGATGCCTGGCAGGTATGGGTAGAACAAGGCAATGGAGGAAACAGATGAGCTACTTATGCTGATAGTCTGTGTCTCCTGATCCTGAAAGATAGCAAAGAGAAATTTAATTTCCCAGGTAGATTAAATATTGGCCTTATTGTACCCTGTGCCTTACAGTTCCTCCTGGGCCCTCTCTCCCCCGTGCAGGCTCCAAGTCACAACCTACAGGCTCCACACTGCAATGGACAGACAGAACTTGTCACTGTCAGAGGTGAGCTCCATCTAAAGGGCTGGCAGAGGCAGATGGTATGGTTAGATCTGGAAAGTGTGATCTTTTCCCTGTAGGAATGAGTTTTTCCTACTTAGAAAACAGCTTCCAGCTCTGTGAGCCAGCTGTGCATCTCCTATGACCAGGCCTAGCTGTAGCTGGGTGTCTGTACTAGGCTGTGACAGGGCAAGACAGCACAGAGAGGTTCCTCCATCTTGTATTCTTGCTGACGCCATTTTAGGTTTAAATAGAGTTTAATCTCCTTGATGGAGAATCCAGTGAAAAATTACCCAACTCTGCTCTAGGAACCCAAGGTCGAGATGTCCCAGCTAACTTATCTCAGCTTCTGTTAAATTGTTTGCTTACACAAAACCTCCCCCTGCGGTGGCTGAGCATGATACCAAGATGTGGTTTTGTCTTACTTTAAACACTTGGCACTACTCTGTGTGTATAACTGAGTATATTCCCAGCTTGCTGGAGTAAAGGCATTCAACTGGCTATAAAATTTGTCTGAGTGGTCTTCTCTGGTGGTCTTTCCATCAACAGTCAACTGTACAGTGCTGCATTCAGGCCTGGGTGCAGCCATTGAGAGGGCTCTAGTTAGAGCCTGCATTTAGTTTGCTCCAAGTGCCTCATCCTGTTTGTCCCCAAACCATAGGCCACATTTGCAGTGTGAATCGCAGCAGCCAGCGAGGTCTCCTAAGACGTTTCTCCTGTGTAAGGATGTCTATCACACTGCCGAACTGTAGACTCAGTGGGGTGAAAAACTATGACTGCTTCCATTCCAGGCCATTTACTTAGAATTTACCCTATTTCCTACACTTCTTTCTGTCTTAGTTTCTTCTTCTAAAAAAGTATTACTCCTGTTCCCAAAAGTTTATGTGAAAATTAAAAGAGGAAAGCACACACAAAAGGCTCTGTTCCTTGTTCTGTGCAACGTTTCCTTCTATGTGTTTTCCTATCCTAGTTATTTAGCAAATTTGAAATGAGTATAATGTCAAAAGAACTATTGAGAGCTTGCAGGTGGGAAGATTGGAATAATAATCTGTCCTTCAGAGAGGGATGAAGGCTAAGTGCCAAACACTGTCCTTGGAATGCAGGCCTAGTGACACCTGTTTAGGTATTTCTTCAAGGCCAGCCAGCAGGAAAAAGGGTAGGGTGTTCTTGAGCTAAAAATACCTTGGAGACAGAAATCACATAGACTGTTATCTGGTCTGCAAGGGCAGAGGTTTCTTATCTGCGGCAGAGGAAGTTATCAGTGTAACCCAGACTCAAGGTGGCTTGTTGTGGAGCATGTGGGGGCACTGATGCTGAGGCTCATCCTGTTTAAGGTTTGAAGGAAGGCACCACTGAAAGGAAACCCTAGGGATGGCTGGATTATGAAGATGACCCTGGGGATGGCTGCATTATAGAGATAATTCTGGGGATGGCTGTATTATAGAGATGACCCTGAGGATGCCTGGATAATGGAGATGACCCTGGGGATGGCTGGATTATAGAGATGACCCTGGGGATGGCTGTATTATAGAGATGACCCTGAGGATGCCTGGATAATGGAGATGACCCTGGGGATGCCTGGATTATGGAGATGACCCTGAGGATGGCTGGATTATGGAGATGACCCTGGGGATGGCTGGATTATGGAGATGACCCTGGGGATGCCTGGATTATAGAGATGATCAGCAGCACTACGTGTTAAGTTGTAGAATTTTCTGAACTCCTGTTTTGTTGTCAACACACTGTGATGGCAAATTCAAAAAGTTCTGGTTTTGGAAAGTTGCCTGAAACTTTTAGCTTGAAGTCCTAAGGGTCATGACCCAAGTCACCAACAGTCAGAACTCCAGTCAGAGAAGGATACTCAGTTACTTTTGAACTGCAGATAGATGAACAAATAATTTTTTTCTTTAGGATTTGGTAATCTTATACTCATTCAAATTTGATTGGTGTTTCCACTTTACTATTGGTGAACCTAGAGGTCTTAAGGCTGTGCTAATTTGGGCATGGGAGGAGAGGAAGTGCAAACATTTGGGTAGGCACTAAACTGGTTTGTGGGGTTTGAGTGAGATACAACAGGGACCCCTAATGTGGTCCAGGGAGGGAACAATGAAGAGATAGATCTGAGAAGATAGGTAAGGTATAGAGCACTACAGGGAAGCAATGTGATTGGGCAGAAAATGTCACACAAACACTTATGGAACATGGAATATTCATGATGGGGTGGATGAGGTAAAGAGGCAGATAAACAGGGATTATTTGAGTATGGTCTAGCAAATCATTTCAAAGACTTGATTTTTTTAAAGCAGATTTTGAGCTTTACTAAAATAAAGTATTAGCAATCAATATGCAAAAACAAATTTCTTAAGAGTTATGGCTTTGAAAAGCACAATATAGTAAAACCTAATACATATTTTATAAGTATCAACAGGTGCAAAGTTAAAGCATGCTGATAGTTTTATTTTCTATGACATGAACAGAATCAGGACAAATACACATAAGCAGACATACAATCCAACCATTGGTTTGCTCTTCATTATCTACATATGAATATCTTCCTCAGAGAGGGCAGGCAGGTGTATACAAACATTCATTTTCCAAGGGCATGGACTTTAAAAAACACAGTCAAGTCCACTCACAAATTTGATCTCACTGATGTCCACTGTTCCTTGGTAGATAGTATTGTTGATTGAGGTTTCTGTTGCCCAATTCCTGAAGTCTTTAAGTCCTAAAGAAATCACACAGAAGTCTACATTAGTTATAAACTGATTGGCCCAGTAGCTCAGACTTTTTATTAACTCTTACAACTTATATTAGCCCATTATTCTTGTCTATACTAGCCACGTGTCTCAGTACCTTATTCAGCGAGGCAGTCACATCTTGCTTCTTTTGTGGCTGGGTCACAACTGCGGAAATGAACCTTCCTCTTCTCAGAATTCTCCTTTTCTCGTCACCCCGCCTCTACTTCCTGCCTGGTTGTCCCGCCTATACTTTCTGCCTGGCTACTGGCCAATCATCGTTTATTTAAAATATAATTGACAGGATACCGACCATTGTCCCACAGCTCAGTATAATGTTCTCTCTAAATACATGAGAACTAGCTACAGAAAAGATAATATCAACAATGACCTTAACCTATGCACTGACCTCTTTGTGGCTCAATAGGCACACTGTGGAGATAAGGGCATTTATTTTGTTCTTTCTAATACAGTAGAAGACATTACCCAGTTTTTACAGTTGAGAAATCTGGGGTACAGATGGAACCCTGTGCCATGCACTTACCTGTAGCGTGTGTATCAAAACTCAACATTCCTGGTATAATGGGTTGTTCACTCCAAATGACACCACAGCTCCCTTTGGGTGGGTGACTACAGGGATCCCAGGGGAAAGTGGGCCTCCATAGGAGTTTGTGGCAATCTTCCTGGCTTTTTAGGAAACTGGTACACATCCAGTAATCAGGGAGGCTGGGGATTCCATGAAGGCTTGGGTGATAGATGGATCCTTCTAGCACTTTTCAATCCTGTATACTCTTAAAACCCATTTACAACAAGTAAACTCATCCCTAAATGTCTCCTCTTTACATCCTAGGAGACCAGACTTCCCTATCATTATGGTCCCTTGGGCTTCTTGTCAGGCCTGCTGTGTGAAAGAAGATTGCATCCACTCACAGGACAAGGCTGTAAATTAGGGTTTGACTTATCTGAGCTCCCTGTAGCCTGTAATGGAATTCACTAATTATACCCCACATGAGATGCTGAGATGCCTGCTCACTGTTTATTGCCTCAATGTGATGCCTAACAGCATAGACACCATGACTCTCAGAGTCCAAACTCCTCAGTGCAATAGAGAAAGTGAAGATGATCTTGGGAAAAATCTTGGATAAAGCTTAATTTGATTCAATTCGCCTTGTACTTGTAAAAACCAGATCAGAGCTCAGAATGAGAAGAAGCAGTGATATCCCAAAGACAGTATCTATGCCTCCCAATGCAATTAAATCTTTCACCATTACTGTCAACTGGAGTACTGTTTCTCTCTTATCTTCCTGTGTGGGGTGTCTGTGCCACTGTACACCCAGGAATGTGTATGACCCTGGCCAGTGGCTCAGACACATAGGTGTTCTAAGGTGTTTTGTATCAATGCATATTAACTAGTATTACTAACTAGTATACAAATATGAAAGGCAAAGGACAAATTTGGTCTAAGGACTGACTTCTAATAAACTATGGCCAAGATTACCAGTACAATGGGTTTTGGCAAACTTGATCCTAAACCAAAGTAGAGTGGGCAGTAGGACTATGTGGAGAGAAGTGTTTTTGACATTGCTGTTGAGGGCTCCACAGTTAAGTAGATGTCCAAACAGACCACTGCTTCCTAGCTCAGGACACAGGTTTTTCTTCTGTGGACTTGGGAGAATTAGTTCAATATGCAATGCAATGCATGCCTTGGCTTTCTTATTAGAACTATGAGGATCATAACATTTCATTATTTGTAGGGGTGCTCATTTCCCCCACAATCTGGAGTACTGCACTGACTCAAAACTCTCTTCTAGCCTGTGAGTATGTAGAAAGACAAATTAGAGGAACCCCCATTCTTCTGGGTCCAGTAGCTTAACTTCTGTTATGTAAGACAGATGCCAAAAACCAAGAGATGAAGAGGAATGAGTGGCTCTCCAACATTAAGCACAGAAAAAAAACAAAACAAAACAAAACAAAAGAACAAGATGACAGGATGGTTGTGACTTGGCTGCTTGTGACCTCATTAAGATTGGGTCCATTGCCACGTGGTGGTGGCACACACTTTTAATCTCAGCACTGAGGGAGGCAGAGGCAGGCAAATCTCTGTGAGGTCAAAGCCAGTGTAATCTACAGAGTGAGTTCCAGGACAGCCAGAGATACGCAGAGAAACCCTGTCTCAAAAAAATCAAACAAACAAGCGAAAAGTGGGTCCATCAGGGGACACATCTCTGAAGAGTTGATTCTTAAGTGTTGACTCTTAGGATTTGACATTTAGATGGTGAGATGACGACTTGCTGAAGAACTAGGTAAGAGGCTATTACAAATATTCCAAAGACAGAAGAACAACTACACTTGAGGATTAAGTGAGATTATGCATTTATTTTAAATAGTGCTCAGCTTCTTTACAAATGAAGTGGACAGTATGGTGCTGCTACTGATCATTAGATAGCTTTCCACTGTGACAAGATACTTGAGACAAATATCTCAAAGGCAAGAAATATTTCTCAGGTTCATAGCTTTAGAGGTTTCAATGTGTGGTTACTTTGTTCCATACTTTTCAGCCTGGAGTAAGGCAGCACCTTTTGTGGCTTGTGGTGAAAGAGGCTGCACAGTGTGGCAACCTGGGTCAAAGACAGAGAAAAGCAGGGGATCCCAACATCCCCCTCTAGGACATGTCCCCATGACCTTCCTCCCAACAGGCTCTGCCTCCTAAGGGTTCCACTGCATCCCAAAAGTACCATCAACTGGGACTAAGCCTTTAACCCGTGACATTCTGTGGGTGTTTAAGATCCATACGACAGTGGTGATCATGAGGAGGAGAAGGAGGTAGAAGAGAGTGAAGAGACAGTAGTCATGAGAATGAGATACAGCTTCTTTGGAAAGAAACCAGAAGGAATCAGATGCTGCTATTCAGAGCAGAGTCCAGAACAGAAATGCTTCTGACTTTGATGTGTTCACTAATAAGGCTTTCATTTGGCATAAAATATCCCAAGGTCATCAGACTCTAATCTCTGCATCATGGGACTGGGGCAGAGCCATCCCCTGAAGTCCCTCCCACATGCCGGGTTCTAACTCTGGTCCTGATGGCGTGGAAGCTGCAGGCTGGGGCTGGTGTTTCCAGCAGGTGAGCAGAGCTGGACAGCAGGAGCACACATTTCCTGCATTCATTTTTCCATCTAATCCAAAGCCCAGGGAACCTTCATTCCATAGACTTTAGAAGCTGTGGCAGCTCAATGCCAGCTGAGAGGGAAGCTGGGGTTGAGTTTATAAACATGGAGGTGCCCACAGAGAGACTGGCAGGGAGGCCCTGTGACTGAGCATGCCCTCATCCAGGAGCCTCGTGGGAAGTCCTCTGGTGTCATAGCTCATTACTGTCCCTAGAAGCTTCCTGCAAAATGTGTCTCTTTCCAATGTCTCCTTCTAAGGGGACTTGGGCTTCTGTGGTGCTGGTTTCACGCCCTCCAACACTAAGACATTTATATTTGATGGTGTTGGATGAATTATGCACACACCCTACTGAACACAAATTTAATGAGGGGATTTCATTTCTGTTCCTTGCTTTGCTTTTAATGGATTTCAGGCTTTGAATTAAGCAGTGGCTCAGCAACTTGCGCCTGCAGGGGGGGCACAGAGAGAAACTATCCTTTGAATAGGGACATGACTGTTTTGGAAACCAGCCTGCTATAAATGTGCCCTATCTTGGTCTTGTTTCTTAGTCTCAAGTGGGTTTGGTGATAAAATCAATCTTCCATTAGGATCAGAGAACAAAGACCACCCTGCACCAGTTGAAGAGGTAAACTTGAACTCTAAGAAGCAAGATGAACCAAGACTCAGGTCCAGGTCTTGACTGAAATCATAGATAACAGCTTCCATGAGTTTAGGGACAATAGAGTTCACTGACCTCTGATTCTGTCGATGGCTTGGTTTTCCTTATTAGAAAATCACTTCCATCTGCTAAAGGGATGTGCCATGGAAATCTGCACTCTGTTCTCCATCCCTAAGAGCAGGTTTGCCTACCGGAAGTTTCTTTCCCCTCAGCTATAACTGCACGTTTGTGGACCAATGACCCAAAGACAGAATCAGGCCTGGGATGTTTGCCACAAATTATGTGAGGACAGTGCACAATGCTTTGCTCTCTGGGATAGCTAAATGGTAAAATATGCATCTTTGGGGACATTGTAAGTAGCCAATGGTGAGGGCTAAAACCACAACTGGTTGACAAAGAATAGAGCATCGCAGAGCCAGTGGTGAATGCACGTGGCAGTATCCAGGCCCCTTGATATAACTGTACCTGCGGCTTGTATGAAAAGAGACAAATCCAAATTTTTGATAAAACTTATTTTTGATATCACCATAGAATCTTCATCCGGCGATGGATGGAGATAGAGACAGAGACCCACATCCACATCAGAGCAATGGACTGAGCTCACAAGGTCCAGTTGAAGAGCAGAAGGAGGGAGAAGATGTGCAAGGAAGTCAGGACCTGATTGAATGGGAGTTCACCAAATCCAGCTGGACTGGGAGTGAACGAGCATGTGATCAAACCGGACTCTCTGAATGTGGCTGTCAACGGGGGCTGACTGAGAAGCCATCGATAATGGCACTGGGACCTGTTTCTACTGCATGTATTGGTTTTTTTGGGACCCTAGTCTATCTGGATGCACACCTTCCTAGGCCAGGATGGAGGGGGGAGGGCCTTGGACTTCCCACAGGACAGGGTACCCTGCCCTCTCTTATGGATGGAAGGGGAGGGAAGAGGGTGAGGGGGGGAGCGGGAGGGGAACAGGAGGAGTGGAGGAAGTGTAAATTTTTGAATGGAAAAATTAAAAAAAAGACAAGCAAAACCCCCCTTATTTTTGACGCTGAGATGTTTTGTTTCTTAAATTCAAGAAGTACAAATGGCATTCAGCAATAATTCAGAGAGATGAGCGAGTGAAACTATTTTCAATTGTCATCATTTCCTTAAAGCAACCAGAAAACAAAGCATAAAGAGATTTGGGATGACAAGGGCCAGCCCGTGGCAGAGAACGAAGAACTGCTTTCATGAGAAGCTGAGGGAGTGATGTTGATTGTGCTGCTTGTAGACACGGGGCTGCAGTAGCCACGACTCAGGGGCTGGGGAGACACACAGAGCTATCCTGGCCGTAGATCAGGCAGACACGGATTGATCTGGCCTGGCCTGGTGGGCACAGGTCTGTGTCGGCTGGTGCTCAGGTAGGATACTCTCCCAGGAGCTGTTGCTTCTAATTAGAACTAAAGCAGAATACTTGCTATGAAGTTAATATACTTAAAAATAATCTTAGCGGGATAAGAAGAGGAAACAAAGATATTCTGTGGGTCCTGTCCAGAAAGTTGTTTCAAGCAGTGGTGGAGTTTAAAGAGGCGGCTGCTGAAGTCATCTTTCCAGGAAAATGCAGCAAGTTTATTAGAATTTGATTAAAATGGCAAAATTCATCCTTTTATGCTAAAACTTATGTCAGGAAAGAGTAGCTCTTACAGATTCTCAGAACAGTCCTGTGTTTTGAAGAGACAGGAGAAAAAGAGAGTCAGAAGTTTAACACTGTGTTTTATGCATATGTAAGAGACAGGCAGACAGCTAGCAGATCTCCACTATGTGGGCTTGGATGTCAGTTTACACAGACTCTTCCAAGAGCTGCGTGTGAGTCAGTGTTCTCCAGAGGAACAGCCCGAGAGAATGAAGGTTTACACTAGAGAGGGCACATGCTCTTGACTTACATCATATGGGCTGGATAGTCTAGCAATGGCCATCTGCACGTGGAAGAGGCTGACCGTCCCGCATTATCTGGATGTCTCAGCAGTCATGATCTGGTGTCTCATGTCTGGAGGATCCTGGGAAAGCCCTTGTGTCTTCAGTTAACTTGGAAAGGCAGAGGGACTTTCTGATGACAGTGAGTGATGGCAGTCATGATGACAGCCTAGATGCCCTCAACTGTAAGATGTGAAAGAAGGTAACACGGCTTTTCTGAAGACCCCCTGATATCTGGGCTGCCGCTGGAGCGAGCATCTACTCTGGGGAAAGATTGTCTCTCCTCAGTACTTCCTGGAGATGCTACCACAGACCTACCCAGAGGGACACCTCTTATTGATGCCAGATCCACTTAGGTTGGCAATCAAGCCCAACCATCCAAATCACCAAGTTCATAGAGCAGTGTGGAGGTAGAGGGAAGGTTGAATCTCTGCTGACTTGGGCAAGGTGAGCACGTGGGAGAAAAAGACTGATTGGTGCAGCTCACTGATTCTGCTTCATGGGGAAGCCACTCCTATATGGCTGCCTTCTTCAAGACCATTCAGTCAACGTGGGAGCTCTATGTTACTCAGCCCTGAACTGCTTCTCCTGCCTGAGAGTGAGCAGTTCATAATTTTCTGGGCCTGACTGGGTTCCAACAACAGTATCATTCATTTGGCTCACTGGCATTAAATGATCATAAGCTTGTTTGCATAGCACACATGCACACATACACACACATTGACATTAATTGATCATATGTGTAAGTGTTACAGCTCTGAAGAGAAAGGTATCCTGGCTGTCAGAAGCCAGGCTATACCTATAGCTGCGTTTTGGTGAGGGATGGTTTCCCTGCAGGAGTGAAGCAATCCTCATTACAACTAAGCTCTGCTTCACTCTGCTAAGAGTTTACCTGCAGAGACGTCGGTTGGTTTTCTGCTTCACTCTGTTAAGGGAATTTCCTCACAGAGATAACTGTTGCTTCTTTGCTCTGATGGGAGTTGTTACTTCTCTGCCCCACTCTACTCTGGCTAAAGAAGGATTTATTCTCATTCAAGAGATTTATTGGGAGGGAGGAATCCAGGAGAGTAGCTGCCTCTGCCAGGGTGAAAAAGGCTCCCAACTGAACAGGTACAGGGCTTATAGAGGGCTTCTTAGGAGTGGAGGGTTTTCCAGGGTAAGAATTTTCAGGGTGAAAATTGGTTGGATTTCAATCCCTGAGCTTGGACAAACTCAGAGATTGGCTGTCTGTCCTGCACAGGAATTGGTTGTCTTCATGCTGATTTGTTCAAGGGAAGAACATGTTTCTTTAGCCTTTTGTCAGGGCCAAAATGTGTTTAAGTGTGTTTCAGTCTTTCACTGAACCCCCCCTTTTTTTTTTACCGTTTGGCTCTGGTTTCAGGGCCAGGGTGTATTTCTTTGGCTCTGGATGCAGGGTCAAAGGGTGTTTCTTTCACTTGCTCTGGTTTCAGGGTCAGGATGTGTTTCTTTGGCTAGCCCTTTTACTCTACAGTATGCATATTTGTATAGCACACATGCAGACCCACATTGCACACACACTGACATCAAATGAGAATATGCCTGTTTGCACAGAGAGAGAGAGAGAGAGAGAGAGAGAGAGAGAGAAAGAGAGAGAAAGAGAGAGAAGTGCTTTTGTTTCTTAGACTATATTTGCAATAGCTGTTATTAAAATATTGTGACAAAATACCTAACAGAAACAACTAAGACAACTAAACTCTCATGGTTTCGGAGTGGTCAGCCCATGGTCTCCTGGCCTCTTGTGCTGAGCATCAAGTACTAGGCATCATGTGCGGAATTCATGGCTGTGAAAGGTGTGTTAGAAGATGGCTACTCACTTTATTGGTTGGCCAGGAATCATAGGGCACATGAGGGGGGACTAAGGATGGTAACCCCAAGGGCCCATGTCTAGTGCTGTACTTCCTCAGTCAGGCCCCATTTCCCAGGGTTGTGTCACCAGAGCAGGACTACACATCTAAAATGTGGACATTTCAGATTCAAACTGTACCAGTAACAGGACCTCAGTGTTTCATAGGAGGGAGGTGACAGTTTTAAAAGATAGGATTGCATTTGAATATTATGTTTTCCTGCTATTGAGTGCGGTACTGTAGTAGAACAATTAACTACCTGGAGTATTCTCTTAGGATGCTTCCTCTTTAATTCCCATGGAGCATGCTCTCAGAAGCACACTCCGTCTTTAATTCACTCGACAAGTGATGACAGAGAAGCTTTCACCTGTGTGCTAACCAGGTTACCTAGTTTAGCATCCAAGATCGAAAGACACTTGCTGTGTCCAGGGTGGGTAGTGACAGTGTGTTGGGCTCCTAGTGTGTGCAGGACATTGTCTGTGTGATAAGGGCACCGAGGTGAATGTGATGTAAGCATTTCCATAAAGCAGGTAAACGAAAACCATGCACATAACACAAGGCCTGTTTGGAGGGAGTAAAGATGCCACAGTGGTAACATCAGTGGTGACACAGATGCCAAGAAGGCCTCAAACGATTTTCAGAAGCAAGAAAAACAGGGGAATGCTTGTGTTGTGAGCTTCTGAAGGCATCAGCCATGGAGAAGGACTTACTGCTGCATCATAAAAAGTAATTTCACTTTCCTCCAGGTAGGAAGGCTGTTTGTTCCCCTAGAGGCATGGAAACAGAAACTAGACAGAAATTTGGGGGGGAGGGGTACACTGGATTTCTTTGACTCTTTATCATGTCCTGAATGAGTACCTACTATGTGCTAGGCACTGCTCTGGACAACAGAAGCTGAGCACGGATGAAGTCCACACCCATGGAGGTGACCTTCCTGCGTGATTTCATGATATGGGAAAGGGTGAAACTCTGCAAATGATCAGAAGTCCTGGGCAGGAGCCGGTGTGGGCGGGGTTGGGAGCAAGATAATGAACACTTCTGATTTGTCATTTCTAATGGTAAAATGGACCTGTAGACTCCCAATCAAGTAGCACCTCATTCTTAAGTCCACCTTTTCCAGAGATAATTCCTAGAAAATCTACGTTCCTTCCATGTTTGCCCAAACTTAATTCAAAGAGAAATGACCTTGGGTGTCTTTTTATAGTAAAATGATCTTTTCTTAAGTATAAGAAGTAAGCCAGCACCTTCTCCCCTTTGGTTATAGCTAGTTCCTTTACGTCCTAGTTACTAGATTATGGTAGCTGTATTAGTTATTTTTCTGTTGCTGTGTTTGCACACCATAACCAAGGCAACTTATAAGAGAACAGCTTATTTGGGTTTATGGTTACAAAGGGATAGAGTCCATGGTGGCAGGGGCGGCATGACAGCAGGGCAAGAGGCCGCAGGAGGCATGCATTAGGCCGCAGGAGGCATGCAGCAGGCAGCAGGAGGCATACAGTAGGCCGCAGGAGGCATGCATTAGGCCACAGGAGGCATGCAGCAGGCAGCAGGAGGCATACAGTAGGCCGCAGGAGGCATGCATTAGGCCACAGGAGGGCATACAGTAGGCTGTAGGAGGCATGTAGTAGGCAGCAGGAGGCATGCAGTAGGCAGCAGGCATAGCATCTGGATCAGCAAGCTGAGTGCTCACATCTTGGACTACAAGTACAAAGCAAAGAAAGGAAACTGGAAAAGATCCTAGGCTTCAAATCCTCAAATCCTGCCTCCAATAAGGCCATACCTCCTAAATCCCCCCAAACAGTACCACCAACTGGGGACACGTGTTCAAATACATGAGTCTCTGAGGGACAGTCTCATTCAAAACACAGCAATTACTAGGCCAAGGCAGCCTGCAAAAGGCCACAAGGTTCCCTTGTGGAACTTTGGGGCAGCTCCAC